>OY763893.1:21915592-22515592 GCA_963667165.1 Barbarea vulgaris | reverse complement strand
ATACAATAATTATAGAAAGTTTATAAGATTTATAATCTTTATAGATTTTAGAGAAATTTTAGAGAGATTTTAGAAGAAGATAGAGAGATGTTTAGAAAAAAATGTAGAGATGTTTAGAAAATATAAGTGATTGGGAAAAAAATTCGTTTGGGTTATATAGAAAAATGTATCGGTCGGAAACTTTTTTTACGCGGAATTTGAAAATTTTAAATTTTCCGACCAATTTCCGACCAACCCGTAAAATTGGTCGGAAATAGTTCGGAAATTTGTGATTTATGTATTTTTAAGTTTTTAATTTTAATTTCTTAAATATATAAAATTTCTGACCAATTTTCGACCGATTCAATATATTTCCGACCAATTAATTATTTTATTTTATTTTATTTTTCAAAAAAAAAGTATATTTGGTCAGAAATGTATTGAATCGGTCAGAAATTGGTCGAAAAAAGTGGGTCGGAATTGGGTCGGAAATAGTTTCTGACCAATTTTACGGGTTGGTCAGAAATTAAAAATTTTAAATAAAATAAATTTAAATAATTTCCGACCAATTTTGGTATTGGTCGGAAATTTATATTATAGTTTTGAAAAATTTCTGATTATATTGTTCCGACTATTTTTTCGACCAATTTCTAACTAAAATTTTAGTTGAATTATTCCGACCGTTTATCCACCAATTTCTAACCAAGTTAATTTTAGTCGGAATTTGGTCAAAAATTGGTCGGAAATTTTCGACCATTAATAATTTATCAGAAAAGTTGGTCGAAATATTAAATTTTTCCAGTAGTGTTTGTAAGTTCTTGTCAAAATTTTCAATCAATTCCATATGTTTTAACAACATAATTTAGACATTTTTAGACGAAACAAACGATTTCTCAAATCCCCATCATTTACTCTTATAAGTCTTGACCTCACAAAATACCTTTCTAAAACTTGTATCCTAAATTTTTAATGTATATTTTATTATTTAGATGTGATAATTGATAGTCTTACAGGTGAGTTTCTTTTAAGCGTGTACACTACTTACCAGTAAATTTCTTTTAAAGAAATTTTTTTCATATCTATTGGTCTTAGGTTTTATGATTTATGTTTGGGTGTTTTTCGGAAAATAAAGAGAACTTGGACAGAGACCCGATCCGATGACTCGGCTTATTGGAGAAGGTACATGACACAATCACACAACAAAACAAAACAACAATGGACATAAGCAATGGATCGTACCAACTAGAGATGAGTTTGAAAATTCTATGTTTGTGTCTTATCCAAAATGTGATAAGCAAATTGTGATAACCTCTCTCACGCTAATCAGATTAACGGCTCAAAACATCTTAGTATTATTGATGCTAAAATACAGTCTTTCTCAATCTATTTTTTTTTTTTTTGGCTTTTAGGTTACATCTATTTCTCTCTTGTCTCCACTACTTTATAACTAATAATTTTGAAATGAATAATATAATTGCAAGTTGCATGACTTTCATTAACGATAATATTTTTTTTGTCATCTAATGATTTTATTGATATTAAACGATTGAGTTATACAAATTCAACAAGGATCAAAAACAAATCCGACGAAATCAAAGATATTCGAGAGACAAAACTCTAACACCTGGGAGACAAACATAAATAAAATTAAAACTTTAGAAAACGGCATAAAGACGAAAAATTATAAAAACTTGCACTAAGATTAAATTATGAACCACAAAACATTTCCACAACCTTTTACAAAGAACATGAAGATGTTAGATGCTTCTGTAACGACGTACCATCCAACTGACGTACCCCAAAAAGCGATACCTAATCCCGCACTAAACATACACACTTTGAGCAAATAAAACAGAGAGTTAAAACAAGTCTCCACAGTTAAAAGTCCAAACAACCAAAACTAAGCCTTAGACATGAGGTCGGGGCGGCTCATAAGGGGGATGATGTTGGCAACGGTCCGGACCCCAATTTCGTGTTTTTCCGTGTTTTAATAATTAAAGGATCTTTTTTTGTGTATATATATATATATTAAAATATTAAAAGGTAGATTAAAAGAGGAGAAATTCCCTCAAATAGCACCAAATGATGTTTTTGTTCCATAATTAGCACACATTTTTATTTAGGACAAAAATAGCATTTTATAAGGTTCATAATTTAAAATTTTTTGTTTGGGTTAATTATATTAGTATTTAGGGTATAGTTTTTAGGGGGTAGGGGGTAAAATTTAGGGTTTAGGGCTTAGGATTTAGGGTTTTCTAAACCCTAAATCCTAAATCCTAAACCCTAAAAATAAGAGGTTAGGATTATCCTTTAATGAAAATGCTATTTATGTCCTAAATAAAAATATGTGCTAATTATGGAACAAAAACTAGATTTTGTGCTATTTTTGAGAATTTCCCATAAAAGAGTCCAAAAATTATTTTATATGTATATGTTTTTTTCCATTATTAAATCTACAAAACTACTACTCATAAAATTTTATTAAAAAGTCTTTTTTTTTTTTAAAGCAAATGTTGAGCTAGCTCTACCTTAGGTAGAAGAGTATACCAAAGCACCTCAAACCAATAGCATAGCGAGCTTACCAAGCCGACGAAGAGATATATCTGACAGAGCCACTAAGTGGAAGATGGGCTAAGATAGAGGTGTATGCAGAAAAACCACTCCACCGACACTATTGTTCCGACGCCACCGCCACCACAAAGGTGCCGCCATCTTCACCCCGAGCCAATTTCAGATATGCCCTTCCCTATACAAAATGATTTCAACCATCGAAGACAACATGACCAAAAGCCGAACATGCAAACGAAAGAGATAAGCAGGTCCGGCCGTGACCTGAACCGGAGAAGTAACATTATTATAGAATGTGATTAGAAATGTTCTAAAATGATCAGTAAAATTGAAACATTAATTATATTGTTTCTTAATCAATATCTTTTATTATTTTAGCGGCATATCATATAATAAATTATAATTAAATATTTTATCTTTAAAGAGTTATCCTTTTATTATATAGTACATTTCAATTCATAAAGTTATTTTAAATATTTATATACAGTATATCTTTCTGTATATTTTAGTATTGGTTTATACCGTCAAGGAAATAGAACGAGTACTTTAGAATATGTGTATATTAATTCATAAAAGTATATTGTTATCAAACATGTAAAATAAGATCACATTTTTTTCGATAGATTTAAATCAGTCAAGCATTTGATTAGTATTGGATTATTTTATTATGTGTTTGCTCTTATATATAGTGCAACATGAGTTATTTAACATATGAGTTATTTAACATTAACTAGAGACAATACAACTTTCAGAGCCATCTTTTAACACGTGTGGATAGTGTAGATCTGAGTAGAGTTGCTACTTAAAAAATAAAATAAGAAAAGTTTAAATAGATTTTGACACCGTTTTCATTGTTTTCATTTGTTATATAATTCATACTAATGGCTTTTGAGGACAACACAAGGCCACTTGTAGATTTGCCTTCCAATCAAAGGGCTTAGAAAACAACGATGGTTGTGTTTTATTCACAAAACAGATTAACAGCCAATTTCTATCCTTTAATTTTAGATTAGGATTCAGGAAGAGTAAACAAATATGTACACTTGTTAAGTGATATATAACTTTTTTTAATTATTTTTCCATTCTTTGATATTTTAGTCATATGGAGTTAGAGTGGGAGTGTTACTTGTGTTTGCTGAGACAAGAATGCAATGAACGCAATAATGTTTTCGGTATTAAGCCGCACAAAACATTTTTTTATAGATACAATGCTACATCTAAAGAAATTGCCTAAGTTTCTTTCGAGCAATAATTATTCATCTATTGGTCTTAGGATTTATGATTTTTTTTGGGTGTCATACGGAAAACTAAAAAAGGCTAAAATTTGAAAAAAAAAAAAAAAAAAAACACAACAATACAACTCTCTCTCAGCCGTTGGATCCATTTGAAGAAAAATAAGATCATATCATTCGAGTCGCGGTCAGGGCTGTCAAAGACCTGTATAATGCACGTACCAAAGAGAAAAAAAAAGTTTCAAAAGTTCAATTTTTTCTGTCTTTTTCGAATGTGATAAGCAAATCGTGATAACCTCTCCCGCAAATCAGATCGATGGCTCAAAAAAATATCTTTTATATATAGACTATAGAGAGTGGTCTTTATCAATCTATTTATTATCTCCTGTTCCCACCATCTTATAATGAATTATTGTAGTGAATTAGAGAATTCGCAAGTTGTACGACTTTCATAAAGTTCTTAAATTTACTTACGTCAATAGAAGTTTTTTTTCTTGTCAATAGAAGTTTTTTTTTTTTTTTTTTGTTAAAGAACAATAGAAGTTTTTCCACATTGTAGTGAAATATACGCGCAAATTGTACGGCTTCCAAACTATTTTTCTTTTTTCCGAAAAAAAGTTTTTAATTTATCTTCATTTGTTAGTTTATAATGAATATAAAAATCATTTTTCTTTCAAACTTGTAATTTTTTTTTTTTTTTTAACAGGCCGAATTGGTATTGGTTCAAAAAATTCCCAAACGTATTGAATTTGAATATCTGAATGTTTTATGAAACTAAGAAACCTATCTGTATACATATTATTTATTTTTTATAATTTTTAAAATTAATATGAAAAAAATTAGGTTTATCAAAAAAAAAAATCCAAAAAAGTTCTAAATAATTATTTTTTAGTAATATTATATATATCAAGTATCCAAACCACAATTATTTATCTACACATGCATATAACACCTAGCACATGTGTCTATCTGTATTTAATTTTCCGGATAGTCAGAATTTTCAGACCGGGTCGGTATGAGTTATAGTTCTAGATCTAAAAAGTTGGCCACCTACTATTTTTATTTTTATCGAAAAAAAAAAAAAAAAGACCACGCCGTATTTTAATACTATTCCATGTCGTGATACAACCGCGGTTTGTACACCGTTAACCGTACATGTCGGTATCGTACCTTCCCTAGTCACATCCCACATGTAAAATTAAAATATTCCAACTTGTTATCATTATTTATTGAAAAAAACAAAAATGTCAAAAGGAAATTAAATTAATCCAATTAAAAAACATGCAAAACTAGAAACTTTCCCTTTACTTATCTATAAAACAACCCATACGGTGAAGCTCCACGACCCACACACTTCTTCTTCTTCTTCTTCCTTCAACAATGGGTTTCCAAAGATCTTTATCTTCTTCTTCTGCATTGAAATGGCTTGGATTTGTGACAGCTGTTTGGGTTCAAGCCATCTCTGGCAACAATTACACATTCTCTAATTACTCTGGCGCTCTCAAATCTCTCATGAACCTCAACCAACTCGAGCTTAACAATCTCTCCGTTGCTAAAGATGTCGGAAAAGCATTCGGAATCCTCGCTGGCCTCGCTTCTGACCGTCTTCCTACTCCGGTCATCCTCCTTATTGGTTGTTTTGAAGGTCTTCTTGGCTATGGTGTACAATGGCTTGTCGTTAGCCGAACCATCAACCCTATCCCTTATTGGCAGGTACTAACAATAACAAATCTTAGTCTACAACCTCGCACACTTATAGATTACAAAACAACTATGTTTAATTTGGTAGATTTTGGTTTCACTGCTCTTCTTTGTATTGTCTCTGTGTTCTGTCAAAAACTTAAAAATGGTATAAAACTTACCCCTCCGTTTTATATTAGTTTGCGGTATAAATTGTTTTATATCGATTAAAAAAACAATTGATTTTTCTATTTTATTCCTTAATAAATTTATAGCTGCTTTGATTTTATTGGTTAAAATATTAAAAAAATAGAGACAAATTTGGAAATTTTACTAAACAAATGCATTAAAAATCTAAAACGACAGCTAATTTAAAACGGAGGGAGTAACATTAAAAAAAAAAAATGGCATTAGTACAAACCAACTAGGTTACAAGTTCGAATTTATAATCTTTAATTTTTGAGATTTGTGTGTGTTTGTAAATGCAGATGTGTGTATTCCTCTGTATGGGAGGTAACAGCACAACGTGGATGAACACAGCGGTTCTAGTGACTTGTATACGAAATTTCCGGCGAAACCGTGGTCCAGTCTCCGGGATATTGAAAGGATACGTTGGTCTAAGCACTGCTATATTCACCGATCTATGTACTGCTCTGTTCTCAAACGATCCGGCGTCGTTTCTTGTTTTACTAGCTGTTGTGCCTTTTGCCGTCTGTCTCACGGCGGTGTTCTTCCTCCGTGAGATCCCACCAGCTTCTTCCGCGGCTGAGGAGAACGAAGAGACTCGTTACTTCACCGTATTCAACATTGTGGCCATCGTGGTTGCTGTGTACCTTCAGTCTTACGACATAATCGGAATCAAAACCGGAGTATTCTCCATTGCTTTCGCCTCTATACTTCTCTTCCTCTTGGCTTCTCCTATCGCTATACCTTTCCACTCTTACATCAAGAGCTTGAATCTTGGTGAACAAGATGACTTAGAAGGACGGATCCAAGAACCGTTGCTTGGATCAGAGAACGCAGCCGCGGAGAAAGAGGTCATCGTTGTAGCTGCGGTGGTAGCTGAAGAGGAGGAGGAGGAGAAGAAGAGGCCGGTGTTAGGAGAAGACCACACGATTATGGAAGCAATGTTGACCGTTGACTTTTGGGTGCTTTTTGTGTCGTTCTTGTGTGGTGTTGGAACCGGTTTAGCTGTGATGAACAATATGGGTCAGATCGGTCTTGCTCTTGGTTATACAGATGTTTCAATCTTTGTCTCCATGACAAGTATTTGGGGATTCTTTGGTCGCATTATCTCCGGTACTCTCTCCGAACACTTTCTCAAGTAAGTTCTTAATCCTCCTTTAAAAGTTAAAACCCTACCCATTTTTTTAACCATTAATAGTTTGACAAAACAGTAAAAAATGTCCGCAGATTAACAGTTAACAGTGGTCAAATAGTGTTTTTTTTGTCAACTTATCACTAATAACTTTGATTGGTAATTACTCATACGGTTTCAAATTAGTTGTCGTGTATATTGGGATATGGTATTTATCGTTTACCAATCGTAAAAATGATTTCAAAAGTAGTACTAAAAACGAGTTTTCAATTTTTATAATTCTTTTACGGTTTGTGTCATCATTGAAAACAGAGCGGACTAACAGTAAAAAAAAAAAGCAGACAAAATGTGTTTGTTTTTTCCGATACAACTGCATGTTTTTTACCGTAGTAAATCTACTTATCGACTAAATCTATGTCGATATGTACGATGCTACTTAATAACGTTCATTACAAAGCTGTAAAGAGTAAAGACGTATATCATTTTTCATCCTCATATTCATATATGGACATATAAAATTAAATGTTTTTTGAGTTTAAATTCTTTTTCAATCTGTATTTTTACTCTCTTCAATGATTTTTCAGATATAAAGAAAAGGGAATTTTTAGATTTTTCTCTTTAATTTATTTAACTAATTTTTGTTCTTGTCCATAGACATGTCCAAAACTATTATCTTGCTCTTTTCCTTATTTTGGACCACATTCTTCAATTTTCTCTTCACGTGCCTACTTAATTTCCCACCAAAATATCCGCCTTTGGATACTTTATAAACTTCAACATTTTTACTAATTGTAGAAATTAAATTTAAAGCTTATATATGTTGTTTCCCTAATACTTTACTAACCAAAGTTTGTAAATCTTTCTTCTAATTATAGGAAAGGTGGAACACCAAGACCATTATGGAACGCAGCCTCTCAAATCCTCATGGCCGTAGGATATATACTAATGGCTTTAGCCGTGCCAAATTCACTCTACATTGGTTCAATGGTGGTTGGAGTTTGTTACGGTGTCCGTCTAGCTATAACCGTACCCACAGCGTCTGAACTCTTTGGTCTCAAATACTACGGTCTTATCTACAACATCTTAGTACTTAACTTGCCACTCGGCTCGTTCCTCTTCTCGGGTCTCCTCGCTGGCTTCCTCTACGATGCAGAAGCCACACCAACTCCTGGTGGAGGCAACACGTGCGTAGGAGCTCATTGTTACCGTCTCATCTTCTTGGTCATGGCTTTAGCTTCTGTTATTGGAGTTGGTTTGGATATTTTGTTGGCTTATAGGACGAAGGAGATTTACGCTAAGATTCACGCTAGCAAGAAGTCCAAAAAATCTGGTGGTGGTAACCTTAGTTAAGAATTGTAGATCTAGTTCTGTCGCACTAGATTGTTTGTGTCACGTTTCAAATGCTGATTTTTTTAGACATGATACAATATCGGATTTCAAGATATTGTTGATAAAAATTTGCAAGTACTAGAGATCATTGTTATAGGTGCACCGCCAATGTATTCTTTTGTTTTCAATATTTTGGTCATATAATTATATATAAATGAATCGTTTTGATGTGATCAATTCCACTTCTATTCTAAAAAAAAAATTAAAAAAAAAATAAAGACTACAAGTGATTGATAATAGATGGTGTCGGAATTTTTTCTTTTTTGCTTTTTTTTTTTATAAAGAAAAGAAATGTTTATAACATAATTGTTTTGGAAAGAAGAGCTTAATGCCTTACCTCAATTTTTGATATATCTATATTTATATAGTTGGTTTGGTCCCTGTATATACCCAAAAAAAATCATAGAGTTTGGATCAATTTTATTGCTCTGATACCATGAAATAGTTTGTACTAATCTGATTTATTAACAACAATAGAAGTCTATATTTATACATGTAGAGAGTCGGTGTAAAGTATTAGAGATAGAGATTAGAAGCTATTCCTAAGGAGATATAGTTTTGGTATATACAAACTTATTGTAATCTAATTAGGAATTATCTCATTATCACGTGATGAGCCATGATTGACGACGTAGAAGTAAAGTAGGTATGAGCCATGATTGGCAATGTAGTAGTAAAATAGTTATGAGCCATGATTGGCAATGTAATAGTAAAGTAGTGATTAGCCATATATTGGCGATGTAGAAGTAAAATAGTTATGAAGAAGAACAAAGTTATGGATGTAGATTGCTTTGCTTTGTGAGAGTAAAAACAGAGTTTGTGGAGAAAGATTTTAGAAGAAATTTTGGTAGAGATTTAGATCGATTTTCGTATCTCTGATACCATGAAATAGTTTGTAGAAATCTTGTTCCTTAACATTAATAGAGAGTTTGTATTTATACATGTAGATAGAAGGTCTAAATTAATCCTAAAGATATTAGAGATAGAGATTACGGTCCTAAAGAGATAGAGTTTAGAGTATTAACTTCATTATCGTAATCTAACTTGGAGTTATCTCATGAAAACAAAGAAAAACATGTTCGCTCACCACTATGATGCTTGAGTCAAGTTCTTCCTCCCGTCAACATTCGGCTCTTCGGATACAATAGATTCTTCCAACAACTGAGGGAATTTCTTATAAATTTTTGCTTTGGGACAATCGAACCTTGGTGCAGCAAGTTCAAATTCAATAATTTTCGCCACTGGACTACAGAGCAGATACAAGAATTAAGGACCGAAAATGTATGTCTTATAAACGGCCGCAAACATGAGCTTGGTCTGCTTGCACTCATGACCGAGTATGCTCCCATTCAAAGTAGGCACTTGAATTCCCTCTTACTTCTCCTGGCACTCACTCTTGTCTTAGACAACCTCCACCTTTTCGGCTTCAAAGTCGATGGTCTTGACTCTTGATGTACTACGTATTATAACGTATTTTGCGGTTTTTAACTTTGTTTTGGTCTATCTACTTTGAGTCTTCCGTTGATTTAAAGAATATTTTTTAGAGCCTTTTAGTTTTTAATGATCGTAAACAGTGTTACTAGGAACGGAAGCAGAAGACACGAACGGAGTTGTTGATGATTTCTTGACCTTCTTCTTCTTCCGAACCTTTGTTGCTTGCTTCTACAATTTATTTCATCTTTTTGAGGGAAGATATATTGATTGGTTGAAAAATAGACATACAATAAAACTTCTATATATTAATAATAATGAGAATGTATTTTACGAAATTTTATTAATTTATTGTGTTTATTAATTTATAGATGTGATATTTGAATCAAAATATCAATTTGGGACCGAAAAAATTATTAATTTAGCGAGATATTAATGTATCCACTGTAATTAGTGGTAATTGGTAAACAAATAAATGCTAATCTTTAGAATTACTTTTGGTAGTTTCTGTTAAATCTTGGTATTTTTAGCTTGAAGGAATGTAGCTTGGAAAAACATAAAAGTATTAAGTTTTTATAATAAGATGATAAAATAAAATTTCAAGAAATGCTTTTATTAAAAAATGGATTTACTTTAATGGTATTTGAAGTAAAAATAAATAAATAATAATAATACAATTTAAGGTTTAGTAACTTTAGTTCTTGGATTTGTATTTTATGGGGAGACCTCAAATCATATATTGGGCTTTTTTCGTAAAAGGAGGACCATACCATGTCGGCAATATCTTCTATTATATAATGTGAATTAGGGCATGAAGATCTTATTATTATTTTTTGCGGTCGACAATGGTAGGGCGGGGAGAGGTTAGATGTCGTATTTCAGACGAAGATATCATAGAGGGTTATCTCCGGCCAAAGGGTACCAGAGAAGCAACTGCAAACCCTAGATTCATTGTAGACGACATGGATGAAGAGTTGTACACTCGAGAGCCATGGCTGCTTCCGCAACCAACAGATCCAATCCTAAACCCTCGAGAGTGGTTCTACTTTGGAAAAAGGAATTGGAGATATCGCGAGGCGGAAGGAGTTGATTGTGAAGGGTCTTGGTTACTCATCCAAGGTGCCTCAGCGATCATGTCTAAGGAGTCAGGTGAAGTCATTGGAGCATCGAAGAGATTCAGATATTACTTTAGGAACAAGAATAATAAAGCTAGTAGGATGGAGGAGAGCAACTGGTTCATGAGAGAGTATCGTCTCTACGACAAAGACATGAGACCTTACAGAAGCAGTCTAGTTCTCTGCAAGATTACTTGCAACTTATTTTAATTAAAGGTCTGTTGGCTATAATATTTAAACGGGTATTTATTGTTTCATAGGAACAAATCGATATTTCCTATTCATAACTTATGCAATGGTATCAATCATTGGATTTCGAAATATCGTTTTGTTGACTTAAACATTCACTACAAGATCTTCCAATGAAACTGCTCATCTATTGGCTAAACATGGCCTTTCCAATAATGTTTTTTTTCTTCTTCTGTTAATTGTATTTATCCACCTACTTGGTTAACTCATGTTTTGTATCGTACTTTATTTGTTCTCCTTAATGAAATCTTATTTTGTTAGAAAAAAAAAACTTTCTACAGCTTAATTATCTGTAACATCCCGATTTCTGGTATATGGTGATGCATGATGAGACATTAAAAGATTTGATTTGGCTACCTATGTCACCAAAATGCACTTATCCTTTCAGAATTATGATGGGTGACCTACCGAAAATTTCGGTACCGTGTGAGTGAAGCCAAAACACGGGAAAAGATCATGTGGTGTTTAGAGTCTCCTATAAATAACGCACCGACCGTCGTACGAGCCTAGGGCCCACATGCCTGCCTTGAGAAGGTGTAGGGATTAATAGACGGTGGCGGTTGAGACGTTATAATACAACTTTTCCGGCCCATTGCTCGTTGTCAAAACTATCAAACAGCATGAAGCATTCTACAGCTATTACTGTTTTTTTGCCATTATTATAATGGAATAATGGATTATCAAGCTAACTCTATCGATCGAGATATTACAAAGAGTGTAACAAAAGAATGACAACTTACTTCTTACTTGGCTAGAGGAGGTTCAGCGTGGCTTCATAACCGTGTAGAAGATGAGCTACGTTTTTAATCCTTTGTTGTTTTCATTTTTATTCGAGTTTTATAATCTGTTTTAGACTGAGCTCTTTTTGAACTCTGGTTCTTCTTTTTCTTCGTTTAATCAGTATTTATGATAACAAAAGGAAAAAAAAAACACTTAAAAGAGTCTATATCCAATAAGAAATGAGAATACTCGTTTAAATTTTGATATATCTATATTCATAAAGTTGATTTGGTCCTTAAATGTCCCTTGTTTTCAACAAAAATAAAAATAAAAATCATTTGAGTTAAAACAAAGTTGAACATGTTCGTATGAAAACATATTTGATTTGAATTTAGAGTGAATATGAAAAAACATGAAAATTTCTTATAGAATACTAGTAACCGCATTAAAAAGAAACAAATGCACATACTCATACTTTGTTTCTTTAAATTATTCGATGGTATAACACAGAAAATAATGCAGAAACTCACCGAGCCTTGTCACAGTTCAATCACTCACTGAATAAGGGCTCGACTGGTTTAAACGCAGCGGTTGCGGTTGTGGGTGCGAGAATTTGCGGAAGCGGGCGGTTGCGGTTATAAGCGTTATTAAGCGATTTACACGACTGGTTTAAAAATTAAAAACAGATGCGTTTGCGGAAAATTTCTGACTGGTTGATAGCGGTTACGGTTGCGGTTTAATATTAAATATATAAAATATACTTATAACATATAATTTCTATAAGAAAAAAATTGTATTAATATAATAAAATTTAGTTCTAAATAAATTATAAAATAATTAAGGTTAAAAATATTTTTTTATATATAAAATATTTTTTATAAAGTATTTAAGATTTTAATATCATAATATTTGATAAGAGATATAAAATTTTGTTTTTTAAATTTTTTTTTTGTAAATTGTTATTAGTATTATAGATTAAAAAAAAATAGAAAAAAAAAAATTAACCAACCGCAACCGCCCGCAACCGCAAACGTTACCTGGAAGGAGCTTTTGAAATAGAGGGATTATGAGCGGATCGAAGCGATTTATAGCGATTTGCATGATTGGTGTAAAACGTTTGCACCCGCAACCGCCCGCAAACGTAGCGTTTGCGGATAGTTGCGGGTGAACCAATCAAGCCCTAAATAGGGCAATTAAGAGATGGGAACTCGAAATATGACCATAATTAAAGTCAAAAGATTTTTGACGGTCACATACACATATTGACGATGCATGGCACACAACCATATAAAGAACCATCCATTAGGCTTTTATTTTCTCAACCAAATTCAAAACATAATATTAATAGAGAGCAAAAAAAAAAATGTTTTGGAGAAGTTTAGTTTCCAAAGTATCGAAATGGTTCAACTCTGCGAAGAATATGGTTAATAACTTCATCTCCTCTGCAATGGCCAAGCTTCGTGGATTCTTTGTTGCCATTATCACAAAGCTCCTCAATTTATTTGTTGCTGTTTATTCTAAGCTTCGTGATTTCTTTATTACGATTGGTACTAAGATTCGCAGTTTCTTCTCTACTGTGTCCACATTATGTCGTCTTATTCAGAAAATGCAAAAATCGCCCTGCCTACTAAACGACTTATTGGATATTTTGGAGAGTGAGATGGCGCTTCAGATTATACATGTCCTCAAAAGCTTTAATCAATTAGGGGTTTTAAGAACTATCTTTGGTAGAATGGTCCAAAACTAAATAAGGTTTCTTATTCTAGTTTTCATGATCTAATCGTCGTTTGTATTTTTTTTCATTTAATATGATAAAATAAAATTTGATGTTGCAGCAGCTATTACTGTTTTATGCAGTTATCAATATATAATGGAATAATGGATTATCGTTTCTTTTTATTTCATTTTTTATTAAAAAAAAAAAAACTATTATCTTTGCATAGTGTCATTCTAATATCTCATCGTTATTATTTCGTTCATCTCGAAATTTTTTATATACAGTTTTTTCTTGTTTTTATTTTTAATATTATGATCATGAATGTTTGCAAGTTTTTAATTGGTCTTTTGATTATAGTTTTTGATTTTTTTTTTTTTTTAATTCTGAATTATGGTTTTTAGATTCGTATTTAAAAAGAAAATTAAAAATGCAAACAAATAATTCAAATCATAAATTTTGGATTTTCTTTGAAAATTGACAAAAATTATCAAAATCTAGATTTTCTATTTTCTTAAGAAAACCACTTTTCTCATAATCATGATTGGCTATAAAATATATTTTATTAAAAAACTAAAACTAAAACTAAAAACAACTTCAAAATCTACAACTATTTAATAGTCATAGATTTACACATAATAGGGGTTGTATTCAATTGGGCATTTGGAGAGATTTGAGTTAAATGGACAAATCATGTGTTATTGAAACTTGGATTTCAAAATATCTTATAAAATCATGTGTTATTGGATTAATGATTTTAAAATATACAATCAAATCCACTGTTATTGAAAACAGTACTATGATTTTATTTAAAAGTTTCAGGTGAGATTTGAGAGAATTTCTTACTTAAAAATACAAAGACCAAAATCCCATTGTTTTAGGTGAGATTTCAGAGAATTTAATAACAAAATTCCAAATTCACCAAAATTTAACCGAATCATCTAAAATTTCATTAAAACTCAAAGCACACCAAATATTTAATTCAATATACCCCTCATATACTTGTTTTAGTTTGCTCCGCTCCGGTCAAACTACACATATACTTGGGCCAGTTATATGAGCATTGAGCATTATTATGTGTAAATCATATATATGGGCTAGTTCAAAAGCATACATTGGGCCAGTTATATGAGTATTTTTTAATATAGAAAGAACAAAAAATCGTTTGAGCTATTTGCTTTTAGATTTTAGTTTTGTCCCACATCGACTGAGTAAAGAGAAGTGTAGTAACGAGTGGGCCTATAAAAGAAGAAGAGGTGATTTGAATAAAAAATATGATCCTTCAGGCAAGTTAAAGGGGAAATGAGGAATGGGTTTAATCTCACTTATAATTGTGAGATGAGCGTTCCGCTCATAGCCTGTTACGACTATTGGGCGCTCCAATTATTTTTACCATCTGATCCCTCTCTTGTTTAATCAATTTTTTTCTTTTTTACTTTCTTTCTCTTATAAGTGATAAGAGATCAAAACTAGTATTAATTTTTATTTTTCAAAACTAATGATTACTAGTAATCATTATCAAAACTAGTGATAACAAATATTTATTTTTCAAAATCAAAACTTAACAATAATAAAAAAGGATCTAATCTAGTATTAAAGCTAAAAAAATATCTCAAGTAGTAAAATTGCTGTTAAGTTTGTAGTAACTTGAATTACAATAACAGTGAAATCATTTTATCCGTTTCTAAATTGATATTTTGATGCAAATATCATTTCTATAAATTAATAAATACAGTAAATTAATAAAATTTTATAAAATATATAGATCCTAATATTTTATAGTAGTCTTGAATTTTATAGACTAACTGTAACATCCCACCCATGACTTAAGTCTATAAAATGTAAACAAAACAATTGAATTGAAAAAAAACCCAAAATTTTTAATACCAAATCCACCTAATTAATCCAAATATTTGTTAACTAAGGCTACAACGAATCAATATCCAAATCAAGTTGTTTAAACCGAGGTCAAGAAAGAGTAAACGAAATGAATCGCTCTCGAAGACTAATCAAAATTAGGTTAAACCGGGATTGACAAACTCGAAATCCGGTAAGCAATCCGGTTTACCTTTTAAAATCTTAGCTGCTCAGTGACGAGTCGCCGCCGCCGTGGTCTTTGTCGAATTCGTGGTCTCTCCTCCACGCATCGACGTCGCACCACCGTCTAATCGCTTACCCTAAGGCTCCGGTAGCTGCTTTATCTCGCCGGTCCTCCTCTACTTGAAACAAGGTAAGTTCTTTGTTTTGTTTTTGGAAACTAAAACTTGAACATTTAGAGCATAACTATCTTGTTTCTAGAAGAATCATATATATGTTTAACAACTACCTGTTTGGTTTAGAATTGGATCAGAGTATTCAGAAGAATCAGAGTAGTTTCCATTCTACAATTTGTTTAAAAAAAAATAAAAAAAATTGATGAAAAAGTTCATAAAGTTTCGACTTTGGGAGGATCTTTTGCAGCTTTGAGTATGAATTCAATCTTGCTTAGTTGTGATTTTAGTTTATTGATAAAAGATACAAAATGCTCTTACTTTTTTCTTTACTTATAGTGTCTCAAGTGTTAATCTTTGTGAAAAGATTGATCTTGGAATGGAGTTAATTGGTTTTGGTTCAGCTCACTTAAAATTTGATGATCTTTTTATGGTCAGGGTTAGTTTTTCATCTTCCACTTTCTACCAATGCAAAGCTTGTAACTTTGAGATATATATATTATTCCATGGTTGCTTCTGATCAACGCCGCTCTCTCCACCATGAAGAAAGCCCTTCAAAACCTAACAAGAAGAGGAAGGGAAGCCAAAACCCTGAAGCAAATCTCCTCTTCAATCTCAATTCATGCTCCAAGTCCAAGGACCTCTCAGCTGCATTAGCCCTTTATGATGCAGCTGTTGCTTCTAGTGAAGTACGCCTCAGCCAGCAACATTTTCAGACCCTTCTTTACCTATGTTCAGCTTCTATCAGTGACACATCTCTTCAAAACCTTGCCATTGACCGTGGCTTCAAGATTTTTGATCGTATGATTAGTTCCGGGGTAAGCCCTAATGAGGCATCTGTTACTTCTGTCGCTCGGCTAGCTGCTGCTAAAGGTGATGGTGATTATGCTTTCAAGCTTGTCAAGGACATTAGTTCTGTTGGTGGAGTATCGGTTCCCCGTCTGAGGACCTATGCACCGGCTTTGCTCTGTTTCTGCGAGAAATTGGAGGCTGAAAAGGCTTATGAGGTGGAAGAGTTTATGGATGATGTAGGTATTGCATTGGAGGAGGCAGAGATCTCGGCTTTGTTGAAAGTAAGTGCTGCCACGGGCCGAGCAAGCAAGGTTTATAGATACTTACATAAGTTAAGGGAATATGTTGGCTGCGTTTGTGAAGAAACATCGAAAATTATCGAGGAATGGTTCTGTGGAGAGAAAGCTGGTGAGGTTGGTGATAATGAAATTGGTTCTGATGTTGGGTTGCTTAGAGAAGCTTCTTTGAAGAACGGAGGTGGGTGGCACGGGCATGGTTGGGTTGGGGAAGGCAAATGGATTGTGAAGAAAGGTAATGTTAGTCCAGCGGGTAAATGTTTGAGCTGCAGTGAGCAGTTGGCTTGTGTAGATACCAATGAAGTAGAAACACAGAAGTTTGTGGATTCTTTGGCGGCTTTGGCTATGGAGAGAAAGGCAAAGATGAACTCATGCGAGAAAAAGGGGGACTTCATCGAGTTTCAGGTTAGGGGAATAATGGATGATCGATGGATTCTCGTAACTTTATTTTAATAAATTTGGGACATAAAGTAACTTGCATGAGATAGATACTTTTGGAAAATGCAAGTTTATGTTTTCTCAGTTAACTTTGATAAGCAATTAGAGATAGGTCATAGGTAATAGTGCTTGGAGGTTTTAGTGCAAAAGATAGTTCAATCTCCTCTTTTCATCGCTTTTAGCCAAAGTGTCATTAATTAGGAAACATTGTCCGAGTACTGTGTAGTTCCGAATATGAAAGTTATAGCTATATTACAGGCATCTATGGAAAAGTTAAAGTAAAAAAGAAACAAAACTGCTCTTATTTAGCTTGTGTGTGTAAGTGTGTTGTTAGATTTCCTTGAACGAAATGTAAGTGTATCCTATTGCTCATGGTGGATTTCTACTAAGTGTGGTGCTTGAAACAATGTTACTCAAACTATTTGCCAGGGCTGGCTTGAGAAACATGGAGATTACGAAGCTATAGTAGATGGAGCAAATATTGGGCTCTACCAACAAAATTTTTTAGATGGCGGTTTCAGTCTTCCACAGGTTCTTATCTTTCTTCCTCCATGTATTCGAATCCATTTCTGCAGTACTAACAATGTACATTTACGATAGAGCAGCTTGAAGCTGTGGTGAAAGAACTTTACAATAAAAGTGGTAATAACAAATTGCCCCTAATTCTATTGCACAAGAAACGGGTCAGGGCACTTTTAGAAAACCCAACCCACCGAAATCTTGTCGAAGAATGGATTAGTAACGGTGTACTATATGCAACTCCACCAGGTTCCAATGATGATTGGTATGAACTTGAAGCTTCTCTTACTATACCATTAGTTCCAAAAAAGTAAAAGAAAAACAATGTTTGTTTGGTTTTTTATTTGTGAGGTATTGGCTCTATGCTGCTGCTAAGCTCAAGTGTTTGCTTGTGACAAATGATGAGATGAGAGATCACATTTTTGAACTCTTAGGGACTAGTTTTTTCCAAAAGTGGAAAGAAAGACATCAGGTAGAGAGTTAATAAACTTTATAATACATAACATTTTGTGTTAATGTTTTGAGAAATCCACAATTTAGCAGTTTTTGGTTTATGGTTTTTTGTTGCAGGTTCGATATACTTTTGTGAAAGGTAATCTAAAGCTTGAAATGCCGTCTCCTTTTTCGGTTGTCATTCAGGTTTGTTTTACAACAATCTCAGTCCCCTTTTTTTCTTCTCGGTTCTACGAAATGATTTGTTTCTGAATTACATTTCAACATTATCAGGAATCAGAGAAAGGGTCATGGCATGTCCCGGTTTGTCGCGAAAACAATGAAGAGTCTTCAAGAACTTGGATCTGTATTAGTAAAAACAGTGTGTTTTAGATTCACCTAAAGATTAATGGAAAGATTCTTTAGTAGCTGCAACAGCTTATTGAGAGTGAAAAATGTATTGCAGCTAGTGATGAGAATTGAGACTTTGTTATTTTATTTTGTTTTGGACTAAACCATTCGTCATTAGAAGAAAAAAACTTGTAGTGAACCGGAATGAACCGAAGCGGGTTGGTTAAACGAATTGACACACGAGGGTTTTCTATTGCCCTTTCACTTCTACTTATAAAGTTATAATTAGTCCACGTCAGCAACATTTCACGATTGCATCAACGAGCTATTATGAACCGTACGATGCTTAAACCCAAACGGATCTGAACCGTTCAAGAACGTCTCTTATCTCCTTCCCCGTCGTAGTCGCTGGCTCGCAGCCGGTAAAGCGCATGAAAGGATCTTCACACTTTTTACTTTCTTCTCTAAATTTCTCTCTTTCTCTCTGTCGAACCTGGTAAGGGTTTTCGCCATTTGTGTTCTTCTTCTTCTTCTTCTTCGTCTTCTCGCTTCTGTTTACTTTTTGGGTTTTATAATTTTAATAAAGTTCTTCTTTGTATGTTTGGAGATCCCTTTAACCAAATAGAATCTGTGTTTATGCGATTTGTTTCACTTCGATTGAATTTTTAGTGTCTGGGATTGGATAAGGATGAGGATTTTAGGATTTGTAGTGATAACTCTGATCTAGGGTTTTTTTTTTTTTTTTTTTTTTTTTTTTTTTTTTGGGGTTGTTGGATATTTATATTAAAGTGAACGCGTATTTTAATTTGGTAGTTGTAGTGATTGGTGATTTATGATTTTTGGGGTTTTTTTTGTTCTTTTGTAGCGGCGGTGATCTAGAAAATGGGAGATGGGACTGAGGAGGTTGTGGTTAGGTCACATGGGGAAGAGACGAAGAAGCTTGTTGAGGATGAGCAAGTAGGGAAGAATGAGTTGGTTGGATCTGATGAAGCCAAGGATGATAACGAAGATGAAGTTTTTGAGGAAGCTTTTGGTTCAGAGAATGATGAGCAGGAGGAGGATGGTCCAAAACGTGATGAGATACAAGAGGATTCACCTTTAAAGGAGCATGAAGTGGAGGATTTTGAAGAGGCAGTGGGTGATCTGGATGAAACAAGTAGTAATGAAGGAGGAGGTGTTAAAGGTTTGATGGTTGAATTTGCTTCTGTGACTCCCAAAATGAATGGCGATAAGGTGGAAGTATGTGCAGAAAATACTTATGGTCGAATTGAATCAAGCTTAGATGTTGTTGAGAACAGTGAGATGGCTAATTCTAATGGTTCCGGTTTAGCGGCTGAGGATGTGAATATGCAAAACGGAAATACACATTCCGTTTTGGAGAATGGAATCGACTCTCCCAAGAATAGTGAGAAGGCTATCTCAGAAAGTGTTGGGCCTGAGGAACCATGGGATGATGGCATTGAAGTTGATAACTGGGAAGAAAGAGTTGATGGCATACAGACAGAACAAGAGGTTGAGGGAGATGTAGGAACAGATAAGAATCATGTTGAGAAGGGTTCGGTATGTATAGACAATGAGTCTGAGTCAAAAATAAATGGGGAGACTTGTGTCGACTCTACAAGTAGTAGTAGTACTGTTAAAAGTGCTTCTGGTGACAACTCTGCGAATGATAATGTTGTAGTAGCAAGTACAGGGAGCTCATCTCCATTGGAGAAGTCTGATTCCAGGGAAAAGAGAGAGACTGAAGGTGACAGTAATGGTTTGAAACCAGAGCATGACTTGGCTTCTTCACCGAACTCAATTATGGAGTCTACTGAAGTTTGCAGCAATAGTGGCTCCCCTGGGGTAACTTGTAGAGAACACGAGACAGTTCAAAATGGTAATGGAGGACATAATGTTCAAGAGAGTCCTCAAGCTAACAAAGAACTTGAGAAGCAGCAAAGCAGCAGAGTAAATTTGAATCCAGAGATTACGGAAAATTCACATGTGGAAAGAGAATCTGAGGTAGTAAGTTCTGTTTCACCAACAGAGTCTCGAGGTAATCCAGCAGTGTTACCACCTGCTCGTCCAGCAGGCCTTGGTCGTGCTGCTCCTCTTTTGGAGCCTGCACCACGTGTTCCTCAACAGTCTCGTGTTACTCAACAGCCTCGTGTTAACGGCAATGTGTCTCACAATCAGCCTCAGCAAGCTGAGGACTCTACCACTGCAGAGACTGATGAGCATGATGAGACCCGTGAAAAGCTCCAGTTGATCAGGGTAAAATTTTTGAGGCTTGCACATAGACTAGGACAAACTCCGCATAATGTTGTTGTTGCTCAGGTTTTATACAGGCTTGGATTGGCTGAACAGTTGAGGGGCAGAAATGGAAGTCGTGTTGGTGCATTTAGTTTTGATCGTGCCAGTGCCATGGCAGAACAGCTTGAGACGACAGCTGCACAGGATCCACTTGATTTTTCTTGTACCATTATGGTGCTCGGTAAAAGTGGGGTTGGTAAAAGTGCAACGATCAATTCTATATTTGATGAAGTGAAATTTTGTACTGATGCGTTCCAGATGGGGACGAAGAGGGTTCAGGATGTTGAGGGTCTTGTTCAGGGAATTAAGGTACGGGTGATTGACACTCCTGGTCTCTTACCGTCCTGGTCTGATCAAGCCAAGAATGAGAAGATCCTGAATTCTGTCAAGGCGTTCATCAAGAAAAGTCCACCTGACATTGTACTATATCTTGATAGGTTGGATATGCAAAGCAGAGATTCTGGTGACATGCCTCTCTTGCGCACCATCAGTGATGTTTTTGGACCATCAATATGGTTTAATGCCATTGTGGGTTTGACTCATGCTGCTGCTGTTCCACCAGATGGCCCAAATGGCACTGCTTCTAGCTATGACATGTTTGTAACACAACGTTCTCATGTCATCCAGCAGGCCATTCGCCAAGCAGCTGGAGATATGAGGCTCATGAATCCTGTTTCGTTAGTTGAGAATCACTCTGCTTGCAGGACTAATCGCGCAGGCCAGAGAGTATTACCGAATGGCCAAGTATGGAAGCCTCATTTGCTGTTACTCTCATTTGCATCCAAGATCCTAGCAGAAGCAAATGCTCTTCTAAAATTACAAGATAATATTCCAGGGAGACCATTTCCAGCTCGGTCCAAGGCTCCGCCATTACCGTTTCTCCTTTCATCACTTTTGCAATCAAGACCACAACCTAAGCTTCCTGAACAGCAGTATGATGATGATGAAGATGAAGATGATCTTGACGAATCATCGGATTCGGACGAAGAATCAGAGTATGATCAGCTTCCTCCCTTTAAGCGGTTGACTAAAGATCAAATGGCTAAGCTTAGTAAACCTCAGAAGAAGCAGTATCTTGATGAGATGGAGTACCGGGAGAAACTATTTATGAAGAAGCAAATGAAAGAGGAAAGAAAGAGACGTAAGATGTTTAAGAAATTTGCTGAAGAGATTAAAGATTTGTCTGATGGGCATAGTGAAAATGTGGAAGAGGAGAGTGGTGCACCTGCATCAGTTCCAGTTCCCATGCCAGATTTATCTCTACCTGCGTCTTTTGACTCTGACAACCCTACTCACCGCTACCGCTTCCTTGATTCCTCCAATCAGTGGCTTGTTAGGCCAGTCCTTGAAACACATGGGTGGGATCATGATATTGGTTATGAAGGTGTGAATGCGGAACGGCTTTTCGTTGTGAAAGAGAAAATACCAGTATCTTTCTCAGGCCAAGTGACAAAGGACAAGAAGGATGCAAATGTGCAGTTGGAAATGGCCAGTTCGGTTAAACATGGAGAGGGTAAATCAACTTCCCTAGGTTTTGACATGCAAACTGTTGGAAAGGAATTGGCTTACACTCTTCGAAGCGAAACAAGATTCAACAATTTCAGGAAAAACAAAGCTGCAGCTGGTCTCTCTGTAACGCTCTTGGGTGATTCGGTTTCTGCAGGGCTGAAAGTCGAAGACAAGTTTATTGCTAGTAAATGGTTTAGAATGGTAATGTCTGGTGGAGCAATGACTAGTCGTGGAGATATTGCTTATGGTGGTACTTTAGAAGCTCAGTTGAGAGATAAAGATTATCCGCTTGGTCGGTTTTTGACTACTCTTGGACTTTCCGTGATGGATTGGCACGGTGATCTCGCTATCGGTGGGAATTTACAGTCTCAGATTCCCATTGGACGTTCCTCTAATGTAATAGCTCGTGCTAATCTGAACAATAGAGGAGCAGGGCAAGTAAGTGTTCGTGTGAACAGCTCCGAGCAGCTCCAACTAGCTTTGGTTGCAGTTCTTCCTCTCTTCAAGAAGCTACTTAGTTATTATTCCCCGCAAACACAATACGGACAATGATGAAAGAACATTTAGGCTGATTTCACTTCCATCCCTTTGCAATCAGAGAGTTTTAGGAAATGATTAGTCACAAGAACATGTTAGAGCGAGTTGAAAAAGGTACAAAACCTCCATATCTTTGATCTATAATAATCTTTTTGTTATTCTGCAAACCCTCTTAATGGATTTTGATGATGTTGATGTGCTTTGGTTTTGAGCAGGAGCTATGTTTGCTAGCAAGAGACCACTTGGTTGGAGCAAAAGCATATGTCTTGAAATAGCCAGAAACATAACACGTTCCTTGTCTGATATATATAATAATAATAGTTCAGTGGTTTGTTTTCTTCTATTTATAAAAAACCTTGTGATCTCTCTTATGAATGAAGCATATCTATTTTTGTTCATGTCCCCCTCTTTGAATAAGTCCCTTCTTTAATCATATGTTTGAATGTTAGGCTTTGCATCATAACATGCTTAGTATATATATATAAATAGAGAATATTAATAATAGTCTATAAATTCTCCAATGAATCAAAGTATAGACATTCATAGTATTACAGAAGGACCCAAGAACAATGAGGAGAAGAAAGAGAGGAGTGTAGAGTATGTAAGTAAGAAAAATACATCCAATCACTTGCAGATTGTGAATCTGCAGGTCCCGGAATTAGCCTTGATGAATCGGATAGCGGTCATAAGAATATCGTGCTGCGAGTTTCCGAGGAGAGCCAGATTGGTATTTGTGATCACAGAGACAGTTGTATAAGGAAAGCCAAGAGAGTTGTATGAATTGAGTAATGCAGTTGTTGCTTCTCGTAGGAGTGTCTTATAGGCTTCTCCGCGCCCGTCGAGCGCTTCCCTTACCGTCATATCAGTGCCATATATCCTCCCGGCTACTAGCCCGAACGCAACCGCGACCTTTGTGTCTGGACCTATCGCCCTCCAGTAGCATCTGTACTCAGGTTTACTCCACAACCTATACACAAAATGTTGTGAAATTATTTGAAACAGAGGTAGGCGTAGAAACAAGATCAAACTGAAAATATTTAATTTGAATGTTAGTTAGTACTTTTATACCAAAAACAAAACCAAACTACAAGTACACTCGAACAGAATAAGTTAAACTTCAATAAAATACTTAATATTTAAAATTACATATATATCAAAAATATGTTTCATTATTGTATATTTTAATCTTTTAGTCCAAAACCGAATTGGACCAAATAAATTTCAAATCGAACCAAATATTTTTTTTCGGTTTATTCACTAAATCAAAAACCTAAAAAAAAAAAACTTAAAAAATCGAAAGAATGAAGGGCCAAAACTAGAAAAAACCAGAAAATATAGGACCAAACTGAAAAAACCTGAAAATTCAGGCCTTATGCGAAATGAATCAGAGAAAGCTCACTGGTGAGAACAAGCTGATGGCTCTATAAATGGCACTGGAGGGATTGGAGGCAAAGGTGGAAGCTTAAACTGAGGAGGTGATGTAACTGGAGGATCACTTATCACCGGAACCTGAGGAGGAGGCAATGTAGCTGGAGGAGGAGGACATATGACCGGGACCTGTGGAGGAGGCTTGACAGGGACCTGAGGAGGAGGCATGACTGGAGCTGGTGTTGGTTTAGGACAAGAAGACAAAGGCTGAACAGGCTGAGCAAGAAGTGAATCCGCAACAAACATTTCAATCCCAAAAAAACTAAACACTAGCTTAAGTCTCTGTGCAGGACCTGAAGCAATGTTACAACTAGTTGAGTCTTGTTGACCTCCATTATCTGAAACCTGAGCATAACAGTTGCTTAGATCTGGTGTACCATCAAATCTCATTACATAACCTCCAAGCCAATTAGTTATCTCTTCTCTTGACATATAGACTTGTCCATTTTCATCAGAACATGTGACAATAACCTTGATTCCTGAAAACATTATAACAAACAATAACACATCTTTAAAAGAACACAAGAAGGAGACAACAATGTATGAAAATGTTAAATCATTATATATTATTACCGGAGACAGGAAAATCGAATAAAGATCGCTCTCCATCTTTGCATTGGTCACAAAACACTGTGCCTGTGACTGAGGCATATCCATTAACTCCATCTATTGCTAAGCAAAGAACAAGAAAGGAGAAAAAGAGAAGATTATGATTTGGATCCATTGATTTTTTTCTTTCTCAGAAACTATAACCCATAAAGAAGAAGAAGAGAAATGAGTAGTTATGGTTGTCTTAAAAGAACAGAAGATAAAAAAGTGTAAATAAATCACTTGTTCTCCAACTTTCAACTGCTAGATATTAATTGAGGTTGTTGACAAAGACCAACCAAAAAAAAAAAAAAAAAAAAAGACAATAGTTTATGGTCTGAACATGAGATAGTATCCGTACGAGTCAAGAAATATTAATGTTCCAGTCTCCAAAATTTATAAGCTGTTAATTATCTCCCTAACCTTATGTGCTGAGCAATAAATAATTGTCGTCTTTTTTTTTTTTTTTTAATGGGTTCTTTTGGGTGATAGTTATTGGTTTTGAAGGTATTGGCTCAAACGCAATCAATACTATTAAGACTTTGTATGAATATAGTTGTGTCAAGCTGTAACTAATGTGAAAACAGTTCCACACAGAACACGTGAAGTGTGAATAGAAAGCGAGAAATTTTTCAAGACGTGTGCAGTTCTTAGACCTGTACCCGCACGAATTTTACAAAATTTTATGTTTCAATTTATCGACCAATGTTTCCTGCAATTTCATGGAGATGTTTTGGCTATTTTTATTGATTTTAGAAAAGAGATCTTGTGGTGTAGGAAAGTCATGCAATTTGTATTTGTTTTGTTCATGTCAAAATGTTATTTATTTTCACATTAATGCTTCTTCCATGGTGGTAAACTGGTAATTAACACAAGTATTTGCCGGAAAAATAATACTCTATACGTGTCGTATTTACTCAATGTTAATAGGCTTTGAGTTTTAAGTTTTTCTTTGTTAAACAAACTTAAGTCTTTACTATTTGTGAAACGAAGTAAAAGTCGTTTATATTGGTTTCATACGTTAATTAGGTTGAGAAAATACAAATATACAACTCTATCTATGGATCAATCCCATATTTACATGTTTATTTGGTGTATCTTGGTCATCGATGGTACAATGGTAGAGCAAGCGGTGTAGGGGAGACGTTATACCACTCCAACCTTACTTCATATTCATCTCCAAACTATATTTTTAACCGACTGATATTTGTTTAGTGGCTTCCACTTCATATTGGTCTAGGCCAAGGATCAATTCACCTCAATCGTGAAAACATTAATCATTTCCACCTGACCAGGAGCATTCACATGACTTTCTTCGGGGGATTACAGACCTCGGTCCAGAACCTCCTAAAAAAAAAAAAAAAATTTGGAGAAGTTTTGCTTCACCCTTACTCTATTTTCAATTCCAATATAAAGATTTCCAATTTTCCTCCATATTTGGAGTGTTCCATTTACACTAGAAAATAGAGATCTCCATTTTTACTCCAAAATGAAGATACATTTTTTAAGTAAATAGATGGAGATATAGGTTGGAGATGCTCTTACAATTTGATGATATATTTATAAATCTACAATTTCATGATATATTTATGAAATGGGGATGAAGGGTAATTTCTAGGCATGGCTTATTGGCCTGGCACCTTATATGGGTTAATTTCAGCTATGGAATGATTGTTTGTTGAGGCTCAATCGCTATTTTCACACTGTTTATAAAAGATTCAGCATCTACTTGGTACACATGATATCAATCAACATCTCATACATTTGCTATGGTAGAGCAAAGAAATGTAATTGGGCCTCAAAATAAAGTTTAGAATACTATATAATGGGCCATCATTACAATTTCATATTTAGGCTCTAGCTTCACCAAATGACCCCATAGAAAAAAACAAAATTCGATCCAGAAAAATATCAATAAACTTTTTATTTTTAAAATTTTGTATGTTAAGAAATATCAACAAACTTTACACCCTTTCCCATGGCTCGATAAAAGTCCGACAAATCACATCCATTTCATTTTCTTGCTCAGAAAAATCATATTATATTTTTTTGTCGTATAGTCCAAAATCTCAGTACTTTACCATATCCAATTGAAACAAGTCTACTTCTCATTTTTCATTTTTTTTTAATAAGTAGCTTGACAATTCCAAGATGCTTCGATATTTAATAGTGATATTAAAATAGATTCTCGGGTTTTTTTCTTTTTTTAAAATTTGTTATAGTAGTAGAAGCCATGTAGCAAATTCATTCGTATTATTAATCCAATAAAATCAAAAAAAAAATAAACACTACAATAATTCTCGTCCTTGACCATATCAAATAATACGATTCAAGTCTACTAACTCATTTTTAATCATCTTTTAATACGATTCTATGAACATATTAAAAAAAAAAACTTGATAATGACCTAAGATTTATTCTCATTATTATTATTCAATGGTAGCCAAACTCAAACCCGATTACAAAAGCAGAAACACAAAAAAAAAAAGACAAACACCAGAAAACATCAAAAGGAAACAACACAAAAGCTACCATTGGACTCATCATCATCATCATCAATCATCATCATCATCAAGCTCTGACAAGACTCAGATCTGACCACAATCAGAAATGACAACAGGCTTCGAAGTCCTTCCAGAATCAGATCCAACCTTCTCAATGTTCCTAACAACATCCAAACCTTCAACAACTTGACCAAACACAACATGTTTCCCATCGAGCCACGAAGTCTTCTCAGTACAAATAAAAAACTGAGATCCATTCGTGTTTGGTCCTGCGTTAGCCATAGATAAAATACCTGGACCTGTATGTTTCTTGATAAAGTTCTCATCTTTAAACTTCATCCCATAGATCGATTCACCTCCGGTTCCATTCCCGGCTGTGAAATCTCCTCCTTGACACATGAATTTCGGAATCACTCGATGAAAGCTCGATCCTTTGTAGTGTAGTGGCTTACCGGATTTTCCGATTCCTTTCTCTCCGGTACACAGTGCTCGGAAATTCTCGGCTGTGTCTGGTGTTGTGTCCTTGAAAAGCTCCATCACGATTCTTCCGGCGGGTGCGCCACCGACGGACATATCGAAGAAAACTTTAGGGTTTGACATTTTTTTTTGGAGATTTGAGAGAGATTGTGATTAGGGTTTTTTTGGTACTGTTTTGGTGAAGGTGACGATGTGTTGATTCATATAGAGGGCTTAGTGAGGAATATTGAAAAGGAAAGATTTTTGTGAGCGTTGATTTGTACACGTGGATGAATCTTAATTGGTTTGTGTTAACTGTGGTTAACTTCGAATCTGACTATGGTTAAAAAGTTGCGTGGATCCGAGGCTGAGAATATTTAGTTTTTTTTTTTTTTTTTTTTTCTACTTTTTAGTTTTTTTTTTTTTTTAACTTTTACTGGATAGGCATGAATCGTGTGGATTGATTTTTATCGATTTAGAGTAGTAACTAAAGGTCCATGAACAATTAGGCCGAATTTGATGACATAATGGCCCATTGAGCCTAGCTCTTCAAGAAACCCATTTATTTCACCATAAGTTTGATCGTAAAAACTGGGCCTAAAACTAAGCTAAGCGTAGCCCATCCAATACAAAAACCAAAGAACTCGATTAAGTCAGCCTGGGCATAAAAACCAAACTCGAAAACCCGAATCCGAACCGAACCGAAAAATCGGTTTATATAGGATTGTGTATTACCAAATTACTCTATTGGGTTATGTGTAGTCCTATCCGTGAGTATCGGATAAAAATCGGATCCGAACCAATACCATAAACCCGATACTAAAGTAACTTATGAGTACTTAGGATTTTTAATTTCCTACTTCTAGTTCTATGTTTTACATCAGAATTCCGATTTAATGTTATTTTGTCTATTATAAGTACTACTCTCTACTCTCTTGTCTTTTTCTTCGTTTTGTGTAACTTGGATTTGTTGTTACTATTTTATCATTTTCTGTTTTGGATGTTAAATTTGAAATTGTTATAATTATATTATAAATAAGTATATATGAATATATATATATATATATATATATATATGTATGAATCATAAATTATAAGAAGAATATTGACCTTTGTTGTAAATGAAGGAGATAGGAGAGAACTAGAATTGAAACACTTGTATTTTGTAGAGAGTGAATGTTGTAGTATATGATTTGTGTTTTTTTTTCAATGTTTACAACTCTCACAATACACTCTTTATATAGAGAAAGAAATAGACAACCATTGGTGTAAAGAGTTGGTGTAAAGAGAAAGATAGTGATGAAGTAATGATGATGAGATCCATTACCAAATTTTATATGAAAGTGTCTTTTGACATTTGTAACACTCCCCCTTGGATCTCATTGTCATTTACGTCTCTTGTGTTGTGTTCTTCGTTACCTCGTTAAAAACCTTTTACAGGAAAACCCAGTGGAAAAAACAATAATAAGGTAAAAAGAGTACAACGGCGCACACTCCCCCTCGAACAACTATGATGACATTCTATATGTCTCGTTGATGACGCATTCCAATATTGTGGATATGTTTTCTGAAGATTGAAGTGGGTAATGACTTTGTGAAGAGATCTGCAGCATTGTCAGATGATCGGATATATTTTACTTCAATTTCTTTGTTCTTCTCAAGCTCTTGAGTATAAGAAAAGAATTTCGGAGGGATATGTTTGGTTCTGTCACTTTTGATGTATCCTTCCTTTGTCTGGGCAACGCAAGCAGCATTATCTTCGTATAAGATTGTTGGATCTGTGTTCTCGCGGATTCCACTACTTGATTGAATATGTTGGCTTATTGATCTTAGCCATACACATTCTCTACTAGCCTCATGGAGTGCAATTAACTCGGCATGATTTGAGGAGGTGGCTACAAGTGTTTGCTTTTGAGAACACCAAGATATAGCGATGCCTCCAATAGTAAAAACATACCCAGTTTGTGATCTAGCTTTGTGAGGATCTGATAAATATCCCGCATCAGCAAAACCAACCATTTGGCCTGCTGAGTTTTTAGGATAAAATAACCCCAAATCAATAGTTCCTTGAAGGTAGCGAAATACATGTTTGATCCCGTTCCAATGTCTTTGAGTAGGGGATGAACTGAATCTTGCTAAGAGATTGACAGCAAATGATATGTCGGGTCGAGTGCAATTTGCAAGGTACATCAGGGCACCAATTGCACTTAGATACGGTACTTCTGGACCGAGTATCTCTTCGCTTTCTTCATGTGGCCGGAAAGGATCATTTTCAATATTAAGTGATCTTACAACCATCGGTGTACTCAGAGGATTTGCTTTATCCATATTGAATCGTTTTAACACTCTTTTAGTGTATGTAGATTGGTGTACAAATATTCCCTTGTGAGAATGTTCAATTTGTAAACCAAGACAAAACTTTGTTTGTCCGAGATCTTTCATCTCAAATTCTCCTTTTAAATAGTTTGTTGCTTTCTGAATTTCATCTTGAGTTCCAATGATGTTTAGATCATCAACGTATACAGCGATAATTATAAATCCGGAGGCTGTTCTTTTTATAAAAACACATGGACATAAAGGATTGTTCACATATCCTTCTTTTCCTAAATGTTCACTTAGACGGTTATACCACATTCGTCCAGATTGTTTTAATCCATATAATGATCTTTGCAATTTTATAGAACATAATTCTTTATGTTTGGATTTTAATGCTTCTGGCATCTTGAATCCATCGGGGATTCTCATATAGATATCAGTATCTAATGACCCGTATAAATAAGCTGTAACGACATCCATTAGACGCATCTCTAGATTTTCATTAGCTGCAAGGCTCATTAGAAATCTGAATGTGATTGCGTCCATAACAGGAGAATATGTTTCTTCGTAATTAATTCCGGGCCTTTGTGAAAAGCCTTGAGCCACAAGACGGGATTTGTACCTTATAATTTCGTTTTTCTCATTACGTTTTCGGACAAAAACCCACTTGTGGCCAACGGGTTTCACACCTTTAGGTGTAAGTACTATAGGTCCAAATACGTTTCTTTTGTTGAGTGAATCCAGCTCAACTTGTATTGAATTTTTCCATTTTATCCAATCATGTCTCTTCTGACATTCATATACTGACTTTGGTTCTGGATCTTCATATTCTTCACTTATTTCCTTTGAAACCAGATATGAGAAAACCTCATCAATGTCATCCATTTTGTGTCGATTCCATATTTTTCCACTTTGGATGTAGTTGATGGAAATCTCATGATTTTTTTCAGATTCAAGATGTTCCATATTTTTGTCAGAATCATGATCCATTTCTCTATCAACATTTTCTGTTACCGTGGGAACATCATATTCTTCAACTTGCTTTCTTTTTCTAGGATTTTTGTCTTTAGAACCCATTGGTCTACCACGCTTTAAGCGTGTTTGGGATTCTCGTGTATCACATGCTTTTTCACGTTCCTGTGGAATTTCAATTCGAGCAGGGGCATTTGCAGCTGGTATATGTGACTTAGTTACTGCCTTAGTATCTGCAAATGCATCTGGTAATTGATTTGCTATACTCTGCAAATGCATAATTCTCCGAACTTCTAGTTCTGATTGCTTCGTAGGGGGATCAAGGTGTAATAGTGATGGAACACACCATTTTATATCCTTATTTACCATTTTATTTTCTCCCCCTAGAACTGGGAATTCTTTTTCGTCAAAATGACAATCGGCAAAACGTGCTGTAAATACATCACCAGTTTGAGGTTCTAAGTACCTTATAATTGATGGGGAATCACAACCAACATATATTCCCAATCTTCTTTGTGGTCCCATCTTAGTGCGTTGTGGAGGTGCAATAGGTACGTATACGGCACAACCAAAGATTTTTAAATGAGATATATTTGGTTCTCGACCAAAAGCCAACTGTAATGGGGAGTACTTATGATATGCACTTGGCCTTATACGAATTAGTGCTTCTGCATGCAGGATAGCGTGTCCCCATACTGAGGTTGGAAGTTTCGATCTCATAATCAATGGTCTTGCAATCAACTGCAGGCGTTTGATTAATGATTCAGCCAAACCATTTTGGGTATGAACATGTGCCACAGGATGTTCAACATTTATTCCCGTTACCATGCAATAATCATTGAATGCTTGAGATGTGAACTCACCGGCGTTATCTAGTCTAACTCTTTTAATTTGATAATCAGGAAATTGAGCTCTTAGTTTGATTATCTGAGTTAGAAATCTCGCAAATGCCACATTTCGAGATGATAACAAACAAACATGTGACCATCTACTAGACGCGTCTATCATTACCATAAAATAATAGAATGGTCCACATGGTGGGTGTATAGGTCCACAAATATCGCCTTGAATTCTTTCAAGGAACTTTGGTAACTCTTTATCAATTTTGGTTGGTGATGGCCTTATGATGAGTTTACCCAGAGAACATGCAACACATGTGATTTTATTTCCCTGATAAATCTCTTGGATTTTCAATGAATGTCCATGTGAACTCTCTATAATTTTTCGCATCATTGTGGTGCATGGGTGACCAAGACGATCATGCCATAATATAAAGTTATCACCACCTTTCTTGATCACAAGATGTGATTCTATTTCATTTATGTATGTATGGTGCAAGCCAGAAGGGAGTCTTGGTAGTTTTTCCAATACAATCTTTTTCCCCGATTTTTCAGAAGTTATATACATATACTTCTTTCCATCCTCAGTTACAGACTGAGTATCAAATCTTTGAAGGTATATATCTTTAAAACTCAACAAATTCCTTTTAGAATTCGGAGAAAATAATGCATTGTTAATTGAGAACCTTGTCCCATTAGGTAACATAAAATTTGCTTTACCAGTCCTTTCAATAAGGTCTGCAGGACCCGAGATTGTGTTGACTGTGATTTTTGTCGGTTTAATATCCGAGAAATATTTTTTGTGTTTCAGGATAGTGTGTGTTGTTCTACTATCTGGTATGCATATATCTCCAAGATTTTTCTTGGATGTCGATCCGTTCGTATTATGATCCATTTCTGAAATAAACATAACCAATTAATAATAATATAATATATTTATTCATGAAAGGGAAAGTCACACAATACATGTTAGATAACACAAACATCTTTATTTTAAAATACTTAAAACAAAAACAATTTATTCATAACTTGATCATAGGAAATTCAAACATCACATAATAGGCATTTCAGTTTTCCGCGAGGGTGGTCTCGTCTAGATCATTGACAAAGTCTGATGCATCAAGGTGAGTTGTATCCTCAGAGTGTTCCGCGAGGTTCACTTCCTTTCCTTTTTCTTTGCTTTTGGCAGACTCCTTGTACAAAACGCAAAGGTGTGCAGGAGTTCGACATACCTGAGACCAATGTCCTTTAGTGCCGCATCTGAAGCAAGCACTTTCACGTTTCTGGGGGATTTTCACTTGAATTTCTTTCCCCTTTGGAGCTTGGTCAGGGCGATTCCACTTGTACGGGTTTCTGTTATGTGGGTTGTAATTTCTCCCACGCCCCCGAAAGGTTTTATTTCCCCTCATCGGATTTTTGAAATCCAATGCATTCACTTCAGGAAGTGCCTTGGAACCAGTGGGTCGAGCCATATGATTTTTGATAAGGAGCTCGTTGTTCGTTTCCGCTATTAAAAGCGCCACAATCAAATCTGAAAATTTGGTATACCCACGCAACCTATATTGTTGTTGCAGGGTAATGTGGTTTTTGTGAAACGTAGTGTATGTCTTCTCAAGCATCTGAGACTCGGTGATGGTTTCACCGCAATATCTCAATTTTGCCACAATCCCTAACATGGCGGAATTGTAGTTCATCACCTTGTCAAAGTCTTGAAATCTTAGACTTTGCCATTCATCCCGAGCAAGTGGAAGAGTGATATCCCGTTGATGATCAAATCGATCTTTTAGGGACTTCCAGAGCTCTTTGGGATCTCTCATGTGTGCATAATCATATATGACACTTTCGTCGAGGTGTCTCCTGAGAAAGATCACCGACTTAGCCTTTTCTTGGGTTGTCGTCTTATTATTCTCTGTTAACCCAAGAGATTCTAAATGTAACTCGACGTTGGTGGTCCACGATATATAGTTGGCTCGAGTGATGTCTAGAGGCGGGAATTGGAGCTTCTCGATATTTGCCATTTTCGTTTTTTTTTTTTCTTTCTAAAATAAAATCACAAAGAACATAATTAGAAAAATTATTTTATTTAAACATGGGAGGCGCAGGAATAAAGAGCGCTGCGCGATTACAAGAAGTACAAATGCATAAAAAAATAAAATAATAGCCAACAAGAATTCTTCAGGAGTAAAATCTCCAAAAAATAAACCGTAAATAGAAATAATTATGAAATCTATTACAAAAACTAAAAGCGGATGAACCATTTCTCTTATGAAAAATAAACGATTTTAGAGAGGATTAGAGAGAGGTGAAGATTTTGAAGTGATGAAAAAATGAGTGAAATATAAGAGTATATATAGATAAAAAATTACTGTTCATTAGCCGTTATAGATTTTGATTTTTTTTTTTTTTTTTTTTTTTTTTTTTTTTTTAAATTTCTTCGTGACCGTTAGAATTTAAAAAAAAATAAAGTAAAGTAATGATTAATATAAAATATATAATTTTAAAGATCAAATATAATTTATGAAATCAGATATCAAAATATAAAAGGATAAAAGGATTAATAGTAAAATGATAATAATATATTGAATAAATCATTCATATTAAGCATCAAAAATAATCAAATAAATTATAGTGATTAAAATCATCCACATTAAAAATAGTAAGCAATAAATTATGGTGATTAAAATCATCCATATTAAAAACAGTAAATAATAAATTATGGTGATTAAAATCATCCACATTAAAAATAGTAAACAATAAATTATGGTGATTAAAATCATCCATATTAAAAACAGTAAACAATAAATTATGGTGATTAAAATCATCCACATTAAAAATAGTAAACAATAAATTATGGTGATTAAAATCATCCATATTAAAAACAGTAAATAATAAATTATGGTGATTAAAATCATCCACATTAAAAAAATAGTAAGCAATAAATTATGGTGATTAAAATCATCCATATTAAAAACAGTAAATAATAAACAATAAATAAATTATGGTGACAAAGTCATCCATCGTAATAATAATAAATTATGGTGCGTTAAGCATCCATTATAATAGTATTAAATAAATTAATACAAGGGGCGGCAGAGCCGCGCTCCGATAAAACATTAAATTGAAACATGAGGCGGCATAATCACATTAAATTAAAATATGAGGCGGCAGAGCTGCGCTCCAACTATAATAATTATAGATAATTATATAAGTGTGCTAGAGTGATCGTGCTGATAACATGTTATAATTATATTATAAATAAGTATATATGAATATATATATATATATATATATATATGTATGAATCATAAATTATAAGAAGAATATTGACCTTTGTTGTAAATGAAGGAGATAGGAGAGAACTAGAATTGAAACACTTGTATTTTGTGGGGAGTGAATGTTGTAGTATATGATTTGTGTTTTTTTTTTCAATGTTTACAACTCTCACAATACACTCTTTATATAGAGAAAGAAATAGACAATCATTGGTGTAAAAAGTTGGTGTAAAGAGAAAGATAGTGATGAAGTAATGATGATGAGATCCATTACCAAATTTTATATGAAAGTGTCTTTTGACATTTGTAACAGAAATTATATTTTCTGTTTTTTGTGAGTTTGTGTATGTTATATTGTTGTGTTTTTGGGTAATTGGGTTATATTTCGAGTTTTCGAGTAGATATCGAATATATTCAGATATTTTATACCCGAAAATACATGAACATATGGTATATCCATTTTTTCCGGGTATTTACAAGTTCTTAAAAATCTGAAATCCAAACCGATCTGAACCCAACAAGACCCGAACCGAAACCAAACCAAATTTTTATAATTACTTTATTGGATACTAAATACATAAACCCGATACGCCCGAATCCGATCTGGTCCTACCCGATCCTGGATCCGTTACCCATATGCCCAGGGCTAGTCTTAACATTTAAGTTTAGGAAACTCTAAAATATAAAATTTATTTTCTATTTTCATGAATTTTGGACCAAACAAATTAGCTAATGGAAAGTGGAAATTATGCTTTTTAAAGAAAAAAAATGTTTACTTGTAACATAAACTAGAAGAAAAGAAAAGAAAGTATTCAAGATTCTGTGAAGTTACAAAGGTAAGAGGTCTTTTTTACCAACAACTATATGGTTAGTATCGTTGTGTGTCTGTGTTATTGGCTTCACAAGTCCCCTAACAAAGCGGCTGAGATTTGCTCTAATCTATTTCTTCTTCTTTGACTTACTCGAAGATCGAGTGTACGAAGTACCCTGAAGTACACAGTAAATCAAGATCCATGTATCAATTCCAAATTATGCACAACTAAGAGAAGTTATTAGATTTTGTGTGAAGAGTACCTCAAGCCATTCATCAAGCGAAGCATCTTTATTTGCGGTTCCAACTTCAACTTTTGGTGCTCTCTTTGTTTTCTGCGCGAGGAATTCGCATTAAGCATTTTCAAAGTTAGTATTTTGCCTAAGAGATAATGACATGATATCGAATAAAAGTGCGATAAGATAGCGAAATGGGATGTACAAGGCGACGTTTCATGTACCTTGGTCATATGCCTCAAGCTATTTTGGATATAGATGACAAGAAACACGATAACGGAAATTAAAAGGCCACTAAGGAAGACTGACTCCATCCTGAAGAGAGGACCATCTTCAACAACTTCGATTGTTCCATTGTAAAAAGTGCTTTGGTATGGCTTACCATCAATCTCATAAATGATGGTTCCAACTAGATCAAAAGCACCAGCCTGCACGAAAAATCGATTTAGCTCGGATATTTTTCCATCTTTTATAGTCTTTTGCAGACTACAAGTCTACAAGAATTATCTGATTAACAAATATACCTGAAGGAACTTGCTAACAGCAAAAACATATGGGAATGTAGCTTGAGCTGAACTTGGCACAGATGCATTGCTGAAGCTCTACAAATTAAAAGATACAATCAAATAACCAAATAATAAGGAGCAAAGACTATTATAAAGTTCTTATTCTAAGACATGCTACAGAATTAGAATGGAAAATGTTTATGGTACATAGTGTGGAGAGACATGAGATAAGACAAAAACATGCTATAAAAAGAACCTAACAAAAGGCAATATGAGACTGATTTGGAAAGACAAAATTTAATACATGAGATCACATTCACAAGCAATAAATGTGAAATTAATTACCAGAGCGGTGAGATTCTGAACCACATTTTGATCAAAAGGAAGATGTAAACTTCCTTTAACCGCAACAATATCCAAATTGGATTGACCTAATTCATATAAAAATTAGAAACTTTAGCTAATTTTATGTAATCAAAATCGTTTGATGTAAAAAAAATCATGTTCATTACCATCATTTTTTATTCCAACGAGTAGCTCAGTCTCAGCTCCAGCTTTTATTACTGCAGAAAGTCACACATACACACAGACAAACTAAGGAAGAAACCTAATTTTAGAATTAGAAATTAAAATTAAAAAAAGATGAAAAATCTGTACTTTTTGCTCTGTTTTTGGGGAAAACGCAAAGGGTTTCAACTCCAGGAGCTGAGCTAAGTTCCAAACCAAACACTTCCTCTGCTTCACTCTCTTCTTCACCAACATCTGAAACTTCAAAGCCAGAATCTTCCGAATCCGATTGGCACAAAGCAACTACAGTAAACAGAACATCTCATGTGAGTTGAATGAAACAAGGCAAAATCAAAAAAGTTGGAAACTTTAAACTGAAATATGAAAAGAATCAGAAACAAGAAGCAGAGTAGAATCAGTAATGGATCTATTAGCTATGGAAGACCAGAGAAAAGTGTTAAGAAAATACCTTGGAGGAAAGGTGAAGCAAGAAGAAGGAAAGCTAAGAAGAGAAGTCTAACACTTGTCGTCATGATGGTTTCTGAGATTGGTCTTGAATTGATCGTTGTGCTGGTCTGAAGTTAAGGGCGAAGAAAGCAAGAAGACAGAGGTGGTTTTTGTGTCTTTTGACGTGTTTTATGTTTTTTCACCGGCGTTGACGAAGAAACGACATGTGATGCGGTGTAGATCGAATTCTTTAGAAAACGACGTCGTCGTGAAGATTGATTTATTCGTAAAACGACGTCGTTATGAAGATATTTTTGAAAGAAACTTCATACAAATAAATTACACTGAAACCTCTATAAATTAATATTTAATAATTTAATATTTCGATAAATTAATAATTTTTCTGAGTTTTAGATTAATATTTTGACATAATATGACTTCTATAAATTAATAATTTGATAAATTAATAAATATCATAGTCGTAATTAATTAATTAATAGAAGATTTTACTGTACAATGTTTGGAGAAATTTCACGAATTCAGGATTCGATTAAAACTTGTTTACGTTTCGCTTATAATTCTATCTCTAAGCCCGAAATCAAACATTATTCTTATTAGCAGTATTATCATTTTATATGTTAGATCATACAACTTATTTATATTAACATTTAGTTAACCGTATGAAACCAACCAACCATTAGTATAGTATCTCAAAAAATATGTTTTTGCTATATGTAATACTAACATTTAGTTAACCTTATGAAACCAACCATTTGTATAGAATATCAAAACATGTTTGCTATATACAGTCACATTTAGTTAAAAATCACATGAAACCAAACATTAGTATATTAATTCAAAATATGTTTGCTAAATAATCTCTAGAATTTTAAACACATTTGGGAACAGGAATACGACAAAACCAGAGGATTCTATGAGCAGCTGAGTTTAGGTTTTTTTCCTTGGCCATAAGGAATCTACACATACATGATATTGACTTTTTAGTTTTCTCACAACAGCCATTTGGCAAGTTGCCTCCGCGACCATTAACTAAAAAGGGTTCGACGCAAGGTAGAAGCTCGAGATTGCAAAATGGTATATCTTTTTTTGGCACCGGCGACTTTGATCGGCGCCGGAAATGATGTCAAGATTATGATTATGGCAATGAGTAACAATGGAATGGTCTTCATGTCTAATGAATTAGTAACTCGAATTTACAATCATGACAAGATGAATTTACTTAATTGTTGAAATAATCTCCGGTTTCTTCATTTTGTTTTAAGTCTTTAAATAGAAATTTTTAAAATTAGTAATAAAAACAAGAAAATTGACATTCTATTGTTAGTAAGCTTGATGTATTAAAGACCTTGTCACGTGTAATCATTTGCTCATCTATCTCCTAGAAAATACAATATGCATTCATATATACATAAGGAATACTTTGAAATTAGAGCCTTGAGGTCGTAAATAATGTGACTTGGGGTCAGATCAAGTGGGTCGTAAGTCTTAACCATGACTGATTTATTGCCATATACTTTGAGAAATGAGAACGTATAAGCTGATCTGTCCTTTTCAAAACAAGGGGCCGCACATTGGTACGCATGGAGCAAAGAAGGTTGTTACATTTTTCAAGTAGACAAATGGATTTGTTTTGATAAACTAGATTTGTACCCGCGGTATACCGCGGGTCAATTATTTGGATATAAATTATATTTGTTTTTATTTTTTATTGTTAATAAATATTTTTATTTTGTTTGTATAATTTTAACTTGATTTTTATAATTTTATAAATATTTTTATTTGTGTTAATATATATTTGTAGTTTTTGTTTATTTATTTTTTATAATATATTTAACGTGCTTTCAACATCAAATTGTTTTATTTCTCTGTAACAATAGCAAATTTCTATTATTTGAATCAAACATACGCCAAATGAATGATGTTCTATACTCTCATTCAAACTATATACCAAATCGTACCGAATTAAATATTAAACTAATCTGAACTAAAAAAAAAACCAATACAATTGTCAATCATATGTAATTGTCAGTCATATCTAAACTCATTTTAATATTTGGTAAGTAGTTCTAATATTAAAAATATTAATTATATTTTTTATTATATATTTTATTATCAGTTCTCCTTATCTTAAACCTGCCCATTTTGGGATAAAAACTCGTATTGTCCCGTACTTATCGGGAACTTTCCATCATATAATCGATCATTGTTATATAATTATCCATTTTGGATTGATTATTTTAGAATTTATAGTCTATTTGTATTTAAAATAACTTTTACTAAATAATTTATTATTATTATAAATAAGTAGTTATATATATATATATATATTATTGATTAGTCGATATTATATAGTTTTAGTATTAATAGTATTTTAAACTTAATATTTTAATAGAGTTAAACCAAATAAATATTTTTAAATTTTAAATATTATTTTAAATTATTTCAAATAAGTAGCGGATTAAACCGGATATTTTTAAAAACATTTGTATTTAAAATCATTTTGGTCTTTTTTATAATATGACTTTGTGCTGTTGCACAAAAATTTAATCGATGTGGGACTTTTAAATTATTAAAACTAATAAACTGGATAAAACTGAATAAGTTTTTAAAAAAATTTGAATGCATGATAAGTCAAGTTTCTTGATTATTCGCATTTAAAATCATTTTTGTGTGTTTTATAATATTACTCTGAACCATTGTCCAAAATTTTAGTCAATGTGAGATGTTGAACACACTTTTTTTTTCTTTAATTGAGTAATATATGTCCGTTTTTTAAATTTTGAATCACAATATATGAAGAAAAAAATTAATTTTTATTAATTATATGCATTATATAATAATATGAAATAATTTGAAAATAAGATCTAACAAATGTGATAGGAGAATCATAATTCATAGTGTTAATATTGCAACATTAGATAAGGAAATAAATGATAAAGAGGAGAAAGAAAAAAATGCAAAAAAGTGTTTAATTTAATTTTGCTAGAATTAATATTTCCTTTTATGGGTGTTTGGATATAGGATTAGCCATAAATTTTTTAGTTTTATACTTTTAGAGTGTTTGTAAACACCCTCTAAGATTGGGTCTTTTTTAATAGTTTAGTAGATTCTTGCAAATGTTTTTTTCCATAATTAGTACACATTTTTATTTAGGACAAAAATAACATTTTATAAAGTTGCATAATTTAAATTTTTTTGTTTGAGTTAACTATATTAGTATTTAGGGTTTAGTTTTTAGGGGGTAGGGGGTAAGATTTAGGGTTTAGGGCTTAGGGTTTAGGGTTTTCTAAACCATAAACCCTATATCCTAAACCCTAAAAATGTGAGGTTAGAATTATTTTTTAATAAAAATGTTATTTGTGTCATAAATGAGAATGTGTGCTAAATATGTCACAAAAACTATATTTTATGCTATTTTTGAGAATTGTCCTTATTTATTTGCTCTTATATAGATCTACTCTTATATAATATTTAGCATCTATTTTATTAAGTGAGTCCACAAAATTTAATATATTAAGTAAAATATCTTTTTCAATTATAAACTACAAACTACAAATAAAAACTTAAAAAACAGTTTTTTTTTGTGTGCGCGTTTATATGTTGCAAAAATTATTTTACATAAAAAAATAAAAATAAATTTTGGAATGTGAAAAACAATTCAAATTTAAACACAAACTGAAGCTATATAGAAATTTTTGGTTTATTTTATCAATAGATATGAATACTAATTTATATACATTAGTATAAGTTTGCGGTTATGGTCGACTTTGTGAATGCATTACATTACCATAACACCGTTGATGACTATTTTGGCGACGTCATAATAGAGTAAACTGGATTCATAAATTTGAACTACTATTAAAAACAGAATTCAACAGAAAGGGATATTTCTGTTTGCAGCTCTTAGGCAGGAAATTAATGATCAAAGTGACAGATGCACTCGTTTGACTTTAGTCTTTACTTATTGGGATCTATAAATAAATATAAATATATATTTATCCTGTTTGAGTAATTCTTCCATTATGCCCAATTCACTATGTAAACCACCTATCTATAACTACGTTTCTTGCATGAGTACATCACTCGCATGCATAAGATATTTACATATGCAAAAGATTTGTTAAGCTTTAAGGATACATATGTGGCTTAGTTGGTATCTTTTCGTTGAGTGATCATCTATTTTGAGCTTTTGACAAACATTACATAAGTTTTGCACTCTCAAAGTAATATAATTGCATTCTCATTTGACACATATTTGATCCATGTAAAAGTTTAAAACAAAAAAATCAAATTTTCTAACTAAAAGCGACCTTTACATTTCAGGATTCATATAAGTTTTTTGAATAAAGGCCATATTTCTAACTCTTCAAGTTATCTCAATTTTAAAGTAAAGTATGTTTGAATCACTATAGATATGTAAAAAAGAAAAGAATATTTATGATGGCAATATTTCAAGTAATAATTAAGTGTATCAAAAGACATGGATGCTTGAAGAAATATCTGGTCCAAAAAATGAAACTGAAGGTGAAGGACCACTAATTGCTAGTATGACATCATGAACTATATATGTTCTAAACACATAACATGGAACACGCTAACATCATATAAATTTATATGTCACAAACCATGGGCGTAAATATACACCAACATTTTTTATTTTTTCATCATTTACTTTTGTCATCAATACTAGTTAGAGATAGGGTTGAGTACTTGAGTTAGGCATCTAACATTTCTAGAAGCTAAAGAGTGTAGGATCGATATACACATGCATTAAGAAGTTGTCTAAGTACAGTAAAAGAGAATATCGGGTGAAGAGTACCATGGCATTCATGTGCTCACTCACAGCCCTCAGCCCAACTAATGTAATTATCATACGAAACCACCAATAATTTGTAATTATTGTTCAGCCAAAATGTTTTTTCCTAGGCTTATATTTTCATGGACCAAAGACCAGAACATATTAATCTTGTCTCTTACCCGTTTTGGTGTTCGAACTTGAAACTTTTCGATTCTTTCTTTTTAGATGGATATGCCGGTTGAGCTATTGCATTTATTTGAATTGCCCAATAGGATCTGTAAGGAAGCATTTACATAAAATACAAAAATAACAACATAATGAACTCTTGTAATTATTATGTCCTATTGTGTTCCCATCACGCATATTCCTCCGATCCATTTTCTGGCACTAAACAGGAAATTTGCAAACTACTAACTAAATGGATAGATAATATTTAAAGAAAATTAACATATTTTGGATTTTGGGTCAAGAACTATATATATATATATATATATATATATATATATAATTTAATATATGCTGCGATTTCATAAAATGTAAAATGGCTTCCACCGATTTCATAATATATATAGTCTTTTTCTTACAAAAATATTTTAATTTCAAGTAATTATAGCCATGTTTCATTTTCGTTTTGTTTGGGTTAAAATATTAATTATGTCAACATAGGGTATAAAAAAACTTATTTGTGATATATATAATCGGGAATGTACGCGCCATATAATGCATATAAACAACGAAATTTTCAACTTAATGTGTATAATAAAAAAATTCAAAATCTTTAAACAAAAAAAGTAATCCAATTGCAAAAGATATAGTAAACGACCTCAAATAGAATGGACCAGTCACCTAGTAAACGGTATATCATCATCATATGTTTACAAAAGAATGTTATACACTATTTTGATAATGGATTAATTAATAATACAAGTTTGGTGCTCACTGCTAAGTACCCCCAGAGGTTTATTCTTTTTCTTCTTTTTTTAGTTTTAGCTATTCTTAGTGAGCTTAATTAATCTCTCATTAATTGAATCATTTAATTTGTCCCACTAACACATCCACTTATAAATTAACTACTTTATATTTCATGGAAGAAAGCTTTTAAAATAGAGTCACGTACGTGAGGCAGAGAAAAAGAAAGAAGGTAGAGAGGTTGAGTGTCCAACGAGTGGTGAATTTTGAAGAATATTAAATGCAGTTTGAATTTAGAATTTTAGGATTAACATTTAGATTTTACGATCGCCAGAGAAACTTTCTAGTTATGAATAAGGTTCGAGCCTTCGAGGATATTGAAGTTAGGGTTTATAATTTTGCGATTTAATTAGGATAATATATGAAAAATGACCATTAAAATAAGGAATTTGAAAATGTTTCTACATGTTAATTTTGTTAGGACCCCACATCGTAAATTTTAAAAGGACCAGCATCCGTATATAAGAGTTATGTGCCACTTTACTTATTATCAATTGGTTTTGAGTTGGAAGCCCATTAGCATTAACATGATATCAAAATTTCTTTCGTTGATCCAAGTAAGATAGCCAAAAAGGGTTTATTGTCGGTCCTAAAATGAGATTCGGTTCGAGATGGGCTGATAATAACCATCATCTTAAAGGGACGTGTTAGGATCACATGTTATGATCCCACATCGGAAGTTTAAAAGGACCAACACCAGTATATAAAGAGTATTGGCTACTACACTCATTGCTAATTGATTTTGAATTAGAAACTCAGCTTAACAAATTTAAGATATAAGAGTTTATAAAAATTTGAAAATAACTAATGTTTCTCGAAAAGGTTATTTGAAAGAAAAAAAAAAGTTATCATTATGTGTTATCTACCTAATTGCTTCCTTATTTTATTTGTAAGTAAAGTATATAACGACAAAAGTTGAGCTAAGAGACATATGTGGCTCTCCTAAACACATGGGGCCATAGCTCCCAAGGAAAATGCAGATTGAATTGTTGAAAGATAAATGCTTGTTTTAGATTATGACAATCTTCTACCTTTACACCGTTCATCATATGGCTTTTTGACCAAATCAGCTCCTTTGATTGTGGAAATTGCTATCTATTTCTCCGGAGATTTCTTTTTCATAAAAAAAAAAACTGTATTGTTTATATAGTGGTTTACAACTTTTAATTGAAAGCAAGTTTTGTAACACTAACGTATACATACAAGTGCGCTCACGAGCACTCATTTTCGTATAAAGAAATATTTATTCAAGTATTAGTGGTTTAGCATGTTAAACAGATGATGTTTAAGCGTTGTTGGACCTTAGATCATTTCTTGTCCGAGAACAAATTAATGATCTATAATGTTTCATGACCAGAACTATTATCAAAACTTTGTTTTGGAACTGAAGAGAGAATAATTTATTAGTTATGTTGTACTTCCGTTAGAAGAAAGCATTCCAACATTATTATTCCTTTTATTTCTAGAAATAAGTGTTATTAAAACTAAAATTTGATGGAAGCACTTTGGCCTCATTCGTTAAGGTTTAAAAACTTCTACATCAAGTGTGGAGTTCGAATCTAGCAAATACCGTTTTTTACCGATTAAATGATACAAAGCTTTTCAGAGGTTTCAGAGTGCTGCATATAGAGTCGTCCGTCGTGGTCTCGTGTGTTAAGGAGAAAGCTTATCTATTATAGGAATGTCGTACATGCATAACCGTTTGTCTTAGATCCGAATTTTGCGGAGAGAGTCTGTCTATCATGGGGATGTCGTACATGCAGAACAGCCTATCGAGGAAAATTTGCGTCGTGAGATCGTTTCTTGAAGCCGCATAGACAAAAAAAACAAAAAAAAAACTAACATTTTCATTTATTTTCTTACATTTTACTTCTCATCTATATATTGATTACACATACCTAATAAAAGAAAATTGTATATATAAGTCTATACGTGTAATGCTCCGACCACAAACTTTATAAGCTTCCTTGTATTCCACATGATCTGACGACGGATTTATTACTCCGAAAATAACTTAAAGCACTATCAATTGATCTTCCACGTTACCGTTGATATTCACCTGTTGGTCGGAAAATGGTAAAAAATTAGTCAATACATATCACAAGTTATTTCTTCCGTTCTCCGTCTATTTTTCAATGCGTTTCTGACTATTTATAATGATCATATACATATCAACTTTATATAGTCAAAATTTTTTGACCAGTTTACGACTAACTCCAATTTCATTGGATGTTGATCGGAAAATGGTCAGAATATTCCGACCATACAATATTGGTCGGAAAAATTGGTAGGAATACCAATTTTTTTTCTTATAGTGTCGTGCTTTATCCTAACATGCAACTGTTTAAGTACTAAAACATAAGTATTGAATTCATAATAGTTCACTCATTTTTAGATTATTCTCAATAAAATAAGACTATAATAGCATTTTAAAGAACTGAAATTTAGGGGATAACTGATACCTAACCTTGGAAAAAGATGAGCAGAGATTCATCTAGTATTTTGAGAAATAATAACAAAAAATATATTAAGTGAAAATGAAATGGAGGAGAGAGCACATGGGTGGTGTGTGCAGAAGGGAAATTAAAATAGTAACTGAAAATAAAATAAAATTTTGTTTGAAAGTGTCACAAGCTCTTCCTGACCACAAACTCTGCCCTGCTTTGTACTCTTCAGTACATTTGCTATTTCCAAAGTCCGTGATTTACGCTCTTTAACGACACCTCTGCTCTGCAGGTAGAGAGACACGAAATGACATATCTTGAAATGTTCTTTCAAATATGTCTAAAAATATCAACAAAATAATAAATCATTTATTTCCCAAAATTTACTCTATAATCCAAAAACAAAATCTTGAACAAAAACATTCTTATATAAATTTTTGTTGTCACATCGTTCTATTAAATTTAGGAGAACAAATCCGCTAACGTACGATTCTTACGAATATACAGTGCAACTTCTAAAAATTAATAATATTAAAACTAAAATATTTTCTGCTATTTTATTAATTTAGGTTAAAGTACTAATTTTGAACTAGAGAAAACTATTGATTTATTGAAATAAAAATTCATTAAATATTAATTTATAGATATTCCACTGTATGTTGATCAATTTCTGACATAGTGAACATTTTGTTATTTAATTATGTTAGATTCGGATTACTCGAGTTTTGAAAATTTTAGAGTTTTTAAATATGGTAAAAATTTATTATTCGGTTTGGATCTGGATTTACTTCGGTTCAGTTTTGGATAAATATTTATAACAAAAATGAACATAAACTAACTAATTTGAATTAATTTATAATTTTTAATATAGTTACAAGTATTTTTCAATAAACTTAATTAAATTTACTACATTTTTAGTAGATTTTATTTTAAACGGTTCGATTTTGTTTGGGTATGAAAAATTTGGCATAAATTTTTCTATACCATTAAATTTTTAAAAAATTTGGTTTTGGTTTGATTATTTTGTCCATTCCTCCCGAGTCTAGACTTCATAATTCCCATATGGGATTTGTTGTATTCCTTTTAGGAGTGATAATTAACCTGTATGGACTATGGGTTGTGTATCTTCTTCTGCGGAATTGTTCTATGGGTTTGTATTTTTCGCCGTGGAATTGTTCTAACCATGTGATAATCCGATCTAATAAAATGAGTTGGTGAACAACAACACAAATTATATTCAGTCAAAAAAGCAAAGCAACAAAAAAAAAAAAAATCATTGTATATAATAAAAAGTTAAAAGTGATTAAATGATGGATGGAAAAAAATCTCTATAAATTAATTAAATACCTATGATGGTTGGAAAAAAAAATGATGAAAAATATCTCAAACAATGAATCATTGTATATAATAAAAAGTTAAAAGTGATTAAATGATGGATGGAAAAAAAATTTAAGTCCACAAGAATTAAATGATGCAATACTATTTTTTCATACTATTTTTTTCATCTTTTGTAGTGAAATCAATCATTATTCACATTTGATATTGTTTGGGGGAAAGCTATATCGAGAATAGGTTGAATAGCATGTAAACCTTCTTATTAGCTACTGCACCCGCACACCGATTGGTAAAAAGTTGTGTAGTCTTGGCCAATCTTGTGGTGAAGAGATTTTTTTTTTGTCTGCTATTATGCTTTCATTCAAAACTACCAGAGCTAAAAGTTTACAGCGGATGAGATAACTTGAATCAATGTGCAAGCATCACTCTCAAAGCACACATTAAAATAACAGTTTATGGGGATGCGGTCTTTTTATGAGTATCTATGACATTTGTATTGATATTATTATCCAACACTAGAACGGCGATTTATAGAGTTTATACAGAATTTTCTTTTTGAAACTCTAAAATCTAAATTATCATTGTACCTTTTTCTTAACCGAAAGGTTATGTGTTGATATTTGATACTCTTTTCCGTTTAACTATCGTTTAAGGTTTTCATATATATTAAAGTATTATGAATAAAACTGGAAATTTATAAAATATCTATATTGAAAATATAAAACAAAATTTAAGTTTTAAAATGATGTATTTTCCCTTATATTAAAATGGAAGGATTATGAATTATCAGGAAAATAGTTCTAAGAGTATTTTGAATCAGTGTTCAAAAAAGCGGTGTAGGCGTCGTCTAGGCGCTACGCGCTCCTAAATCGCTTGAATTATATGATAATTAAGCAGTTATTAGGCGGATTAGATTGTCACTAGGCGGGTTTAATATATATCCAATTTTTTTTAAAAAACTTTAAAAATGATTTTTGATAAATAAAACTTAAAATCATAAAATAATATTGCATTAAAATTTGAAAATCTCTTTTTCATCGTCTTAAATCTTTTTTTTTAAAGAAATAATTTTTCGTGTTTCTAAAATAAAAGAATATTGTCTCATCATTTTTAAAAGAAAAAGATAAATTTTAAATTCAGTTTTAATATTTTTTCCATTTAAAAATTTAAAATTATTCTACATATAATTTTATTTTGTTATATCAATTTTGTTAATATATATATATATATGTATATATATATAGTTTTAAAATTATTCTATCATATAATTTCATTTTGTTATATCATATTTTGTTTATATATATATATATATAGAGAGAGTTTTATTGTAAAAATGCTTAAAGTACTTAGAATAGCTTGACCCTCAGACTATGCGTTCTAAGCACTAGGCGGAGAGTCACCGCCCGCTTAGCACTTAGCAGTTTCTTGAACATTGCTTTGAATGTTATAACTTGTAACAGACTATAACAACCGTTATTACTTATTAATATAAGATTTACAATGAAAAGTTGAAAACGTTTTGACATAAAAAGAAAAGAAAAAGAGAGTAAATTCTATAAGGATTAATTAGCATGCATGTCTAAGTTTGAAAGTCCTGTCTAAGTTTATATGATTATCTTATATAATAAATCAATTTAAATTCCAATTTGTTTTCCAAAACCATTAATCAAATTGATCAGGCCATATTAAACAAAAATAGATCCGGGTCACAGATTTAGTCTACTTTTAACATTCCTAGAATTAGTGTATATGTTTCACACTTTCAAGTCCATATTATAAACTAAGGAATAATAAAAACCACATAGCATTTATGGGTTATCTTGTTACAAACCAGGTGGAGATCAAAGGGACCATAATATCATAACAGGACCAACAAAAAATGGTTTATTAACCTCTAATGTCTATTGCCATTGTGGCTTCCACATACATCTCTTACTTTTCTCTCTCAGACACATAGACATACACAAGTACACAACACATGCATGTATTTATAAATATATACACCTCATCCTTCAATATTTCACCCAACTCTCTCTCTTTCTCCAAACACAAACAAAAACTTTTCTCTTTCCAAAAAACTCAAAATGGCCATCCTCAAGAAACCTACAAAACTTGCTCAAACAGCAATGCTTAGGCAGATTTTGAAGAGATGTTCGAGCTTAGGGAAGAAGAATGGAGGATCAGGAGGCTATGAAGAAGTTGATCTCCCACTTGATGTACCAAAGGGACACTTCCCTGTCTATGTAGGACATAACAGGAGTAGATACATAGTTCCTATCTCTTTCTTGACCAATCTTGACTTCCAATGTCTCCTTAGAAGAGCTGAGGAAGAGTTTGGTTTTGATCATGACATGGGTCTCACCATTCCTTGTGATGAACTTTTCTTTCAAGATCTGACTTCTATGATCCGATGAGATCTCACAAGTTTTTAAGAACAAAAAGTATGAAGATGTAGAAGAAGTTAAGCTAAAGGAGATGTAGATGGAGATGGTTAAAAGATGAAGTTTATTTTTTCTTTTTAATTTAGTAGCTTCTCCTCTTTTTTTTTTTTTAAACATCCTCTCTATTTCCTTTAGTTTGATGACTCTTCTATGTCTTTCTTATATTTTCTGTCTTTTTTTTCCTCTTTTTTTACGGGTCAATATTCGACTCGTATAACCAAAAAAAACCTCATGATGGGAATTTTTGGGTTTTAGATCTGTGAAGAAAGCTTGTAAAATTTTCATCATGGATATTTGGTTTGTTATTGAATCTGTGAGAGAGGTTACTATGATTTTGCTGATTATATAATGTTCTGAGTAAAAACAATTCATTTATTACATCCAATTAAGAAAAATGTACTTCTTGTACAAAGTTATTTACAAGCATTGTATTTAACTTGAGACAAACTTAGATTAAAGGTCTCTAGTTTCTAACCGTGCTTAAATTTTAGGTTAAGAGTTCTTACCCAAAAAGAGAAAAAAAAAAAAAAAAAAAAAAAAGAGAGAAATAAGAATGTTATTTAGATTATTAACTCTTTTTTTTTTTGGAGTTGAACAATAATTGAAGTTTGAATCTTAGATTCATACATCTAGTAAGACTATGGTCGTCAAAATATAGATAACGAATTAATACTAGTATTTGACTAAAATTCATTAGCCGTCTCTCTCTATAGATCACACACTTTAGTAGAACCAAGATCATGTGAAACCGAAAGCTAATTACCAAACCTAGATACATATTATTTAATTGCAATCTTCAAACTGATCTCATACTGAATAAGTGATTATATTGAAGTGGTTTACTATGAACACCACAAAAAAAAAAGTAGTTTTTAAAACGTTTGAATTTACGGTCTAAACACAAGAACGACTTTAATTTTTTTACCACTTCGTTTAGTGCCAACTCACGGGTTTGTTCTGTAGTCCGTGTGGTAGCTGTTCTTAATTAATTTCTTAGTGTTTTCTTGTCTTGTCTTCGCCCATGGATTTGTCAACGTGCATGATGATACGTTAATTGTACTAAAATCTTCTTATTTAAAAAAGGTATATTGTCTTTAATTTACATAAACTATACTATATGAAGGAAAGAGGAAACTATACTATATGATATATTATTATAAACATAAAGCAAAAGACAATGAGCCATGGTGATGAAGAGTAGTTGTGTCCAAAACTTTTACAAAACGCATTTAGCCGTATCCAAAATTTGTGACTAATCATGTTTAGAGTCGCAATCATTTGAAGCCCTAACTAAAGATTTAATTAGTGAGAGAAAAAAGTAATATCACAGTTATATAAGTTTCTAGAAATTATTCAGAAAAATAAATAAAATAAACTAAACTAAAATATAAATCTATATATATTATAAAGTTTATCTCAAATTTACATAGACGAAAGAACATTCTTTTTTATCATGTCCAAATTGTTAGAACTAAGCTCTAAGGACATCTTCATTGGGGTATCTCAATGAGATATCTCAATGAGATATCTCAATGAGATACCCTTCAATAAAATAAAACAAAAAATTAAAAAGCATAAAAGAGAAAGTAGGAGAGTCTTTTAAATGAGAGACTCAAGTCTCTTGATTAGAGATTCACTTTCCATTTGTTGTGTTTTGATTGGTTCATTTTATATTTTAAAATTAAAAATTAAATTTATAAATTAATTTATATCAAAATAATCTACTAAACTATTAAAAAAGACCCAATCTTAGAGGGTGTTTCCAAACACTCCAAAAGTATAAAATTAAAAAGTTATGGCTAATCCTATATCCAAACACCCATAAAAGAAATATTAATTCCAGCAAAATTAAATTAAACACTTTATTTACATCTTTTTCTTTCTTCTCTTTATCATTTATTTCCTTATCTAATGTTACAATATTAATACTATGAATTATGATTCTCTTATTACATTTGTTAGATCTTATATTCAAATTATTTAAAAATTATTATATAATACATATAATTAATAAAAAATTAATTTTTTTCTCCATATATTGTGATTCAAAATTTTAAAAACGGATATATATTACTCAATTAAAGAAAAAAGTATCTTTAACATCTCGCATTGACTAAAATTTTGGGCAATGGTTCAGAGTAATATTATAAAAACACAAAAATGATTTTAAATACGAATGAGAATGAAACTTGACTTATTATGCGTCCAAATTTATTGAAAAAATTTATTCAGTTTTATCCAGTTCATTAGTTGAAATAATTTAAAAGTCTCACATCGACTAAAATTTTTTTGCAACAGTTCAAAGTCATATTATAAAAAGACCAAAATGATTTTATATACAAATGAGTAAGAAATTTGACTTATCAGACGTCCAAATGTTCTTAAAAATATCCGGTTTAATCCGGTACTTATTTAAAATAATTTAAAATAATATTTAAAATTTTAAAAATTTATTCGGTTTAACTCTATTAAAATATTAATAATATTTAAAACTCTCTTAAAAGTTTAAAATACTATTAATACTAAAAATATATAATATCGACTAATCAATAATATATATATAACTACTTATTTATAATAATAATAAATTATTTAGTAAAATTTATTTTAAATAATTTTTGTGCAACAGTTCAAAGTTATATTATAAAAAAGACCAAAATGATTTTATATACAAATGAGTACGAAACTTGACTTATCAGACATCCAAATATTTTTAAAAATATTCGGTTTAATCCGGTACTTATTTGAAATAATTTAAAATAATATTTAAAATTTATAAATTTATTCGGTATAACTCTATTAAAATATTAATAATATTTAAAACTCTCTTAAAAGTTTAAAATACTATTAATACTAAAAATATTTATAATAATAAACTATTTATAATAATACTATAACTACTTATCAATAATAATAATAAATGATTTAGTAAAAGTTATTTCAAATACAAATAGAATAAAAATTCCAAAATAATCAATCCAAAATGGATAATTATATAACAATGATCGATTATATGATGGAAAGTTCGTGACAAGTATGGGAAAATACGGGGTTTTGTCCCAAAATGGGCAGGTTTAAGATAAGGAGAACTAACCATAAAATATATAATAAAAAATATAATTAATAGTTTCAATATTAGAACTACTTACCAAATATTAAAATTGGTTTAGATATGACTGACAATTACATATGATTGACAATTGTATTAGTTTTTTTTAGTTCAGATTAATTTAATATTTAATTATGTACGATTTGGTCTAAAATATTTGAATGAGAGCATAGAACATCATTTATTTGGCGTATGTTTGATTCAAATAACAGAAATTTGCTATTATTACAGAGAAATAAAACAATTTGATGTTGAAAGAACGTTAGATATATAATAAAAATAAATAAAAAAAATAATAAAAAAATCAAGTTAAAATTATATAAACAAAATAAAAATATTTATTAACAATAAAATGAAAAAAATAAAATTTATATCAAAATAATTACCGCGGGTACAAATCTAGTAATATATTAATGTGTAGATACTCTTTGGGTATCTATATGGATGGAAATGCTTTAAGGTAATTGTTGTACTAGAGTGTTCAATTGAAACTTAGAAAATATTGAATGAAAACTTAATTGTAATTTCCAATCATATACATAAATACGTCCAATTGAAACTTTTGCTTTTTTTACTTTGCTCTCCCTTCCCGAAATCACCTTATACTTTGTTTTCATTCAATATTTTGTTCATCCATGAAAGTTTTGCTATTTTCGTATTACATAGTCTTCTTAAATGAATAATTATTTCACATTAAACACTAAATCAAGTGTTTATATTGTCACGTATGGCTAATTCACACTAAAGTTTTATTCATGGGGGTTTCATGTTTCAATTAATGGGGGTTTCATGTTTTCAGTTACACTTAAGTTTTATTGATTACCACTATAAAATTTTAATATCCAAAGATTGATTTCTTAATTATTTTATATATTATTCATTATAAATAAGTTTATGACAAATTTGTGTACATGTTGTTTAATTAGAGATGACATGCCTAATTTACGGAGAAAATAATAGAACATGAAAAGCAAAACAAACCAAAGAAATTATGAAAATTTGAAACATAAGAAAAAATTGTCTCAATCATTGAAGTGTTAACAAAAGAATATATTGAGGAGTGTATCACTGAGTTGAGTGAAAATCTTAATAATGGATTCACAAGACTTAGCTCATGGATTTTTAAGGTGAACACCAAATTTAAAAAAACTTGAAAAAAAACTTCAAGAGTTTACAAAAAAATTAATAGGATTAAAAAAACCTTGTTAGTTTTTTTGTTCAACTCTTAAAGTTGTTCTCAAGTAATTTTAACTTAGTGTTCACGTCAAAAATCTCAGAGCTGAATTTTAAAACTTCATTATTAGTTATTTTCATTCAACTTAGTGATACACACGTCAAAATATTTTTGTTTTCACACTTTAATGAGTGAGATAATTTTTTTCTTAGGTTCAAATTTTCATAGTCTCTTTGGTCTTCTTCTGGTTTTTTTTTCTATTACTTTCTCCCTGAATTATATATGTCATTTATAATTAAACATGTAAAAAAACAAAAAAACATCACAAAGTTATTAGTAATGAAAAATATCTGAAATAGTTAAGAGACCGCAATCCTTGGATATTACAGTTTTAGAGTATCTCCAACCTATCTCTATTTCTTCCTCTATAATAGAGTTAACTCTTTTTATTTGTAAAATGGTCCTTCAACTTTTAACTTTTTTTATTTATGATCAAAATAAATATTTTAATAATTAATAATATAAATGAATTTTTAAAATTATTAATAATATAATTATTTTTTTTAATCTTCTTATGATTTTTTTTTATATTGATAGAATAATTGATTGTGATGTTAATTTTGACCAAATATAATATATTGGGTTGATTTTAAAGGTTTTGATTTAATAAAATCTATAATGTTTTATTATTTGTATATGATGCAATGTATATTTTTATAGTAAATGTGATATTCAAATAATAATTATGATATTTAAATAATTTTATAATTTTATGAAAGTAAAAATAATATGCAATGGGTTAGTTTGCAACTTTTATAAATAAAATGTATTAAAACTAAAATAAAAATAGAATCTATATGAAATATTCTTTTTTTAGAGAAAAATACATTGAGCAAAAATGATCTCTATTATAGAGTTCCTCTATTTTAGAAAAAAAAAAAAGGGAAATACATTGCAGATGGTGTGGATCAATAGTGGGTGTATTGGACTGAGTATTTGGAGAGAATTAAATTAAAATGATAAATCTTCTGTTATTGAAACAAGAATTTTAAAATATCTTTTAAAATATAGTGTTATTGGATTAAAAATTCTAAAATATACAATCAAATCCACTGTTATTGGAAACGTCATTAGATTTGAGTTAAAAGATTCAGGTAATATTGGTGGGGATTTATTAGTTAAAAATACAAAGACCCAAATCTCATGTTTTAAGGTGAAATTTCAGAAAATTTAATAACAAAATTCCTAATTCATCAAAATTTAATCAAATCATCTCAAAATTCATTAAAACTCAAATCTCCTAAAATATTCACTCCAATACATCCCCTAAATGTAATTGAAAACATTAAAAATCCATTAATGATGATAAATTAGCAATATGTGACAATATGAACACTTAATCAAATGTACAGTTGGACGTATTTATGTAATTTTACTAATAAAATCACATACATACAAAAAAAGAAAAAGAAGAAGAATGATTAACTTAAAAAAAAAAAATGATTAACTTGACCTTAATTGTAAGAATTTGGACTGGTGATTACCTTCAGAGACGTCACAAAAGAATGTTTTTTTCCTCTTTTTGTATAAAGTATGTAAATTTGAGATAAACTTTATAATATATATATATATATATAAATTTATCTTTTAAATTTATTTAGTTTTCATGGTTAATTTCTAAAATTTTATCCGTTAGTTTATTTTAATACATAAAATCAATAAAACATATCTATTTCAAAACTTTTAAAATTTGTAATAATAATAATTATTATTATTTAGAAAATCTGTTTTTATTTATTAAAATATCAGTGATTAAAAGATGGCAAAATTTTCATATCGTATATTAAAAATTGGTTTTTAAAAAGAATAAAAATTGAAAAGTGTACTTTTAAAATTATAAAACATAAACATTGACATTTTCAAAAAATCCCTAAAGTTTATTTCCAATTGCCAAAAAGAACTACTTGTAATATGTGTTAAGAATGGTGATGATTAAGTGCACAACCCAGTACTTGGGTAGCTTCTTCTTTAATTTTGAGTAGGGAAACAAAACAAGAACAGCTCTTACAAAAACCTTCCGTAATAGATGGATGTATGGTTGTGTCATTAGCTTTTTTTCTACACAATATTCTATACGTTGCAAGTTTTCTAGAAATGCAACAATCACAAAAAATAAACTCAAAAAAGAAAAAAGAAAATATGTTTCCCAATTAAAAGGCCACAAGGAAATGGAAATTACCTTCTTATTATGATGATGTGACCCTATGGAAACCGCAAAGTAGACCAATCCGTTGATCGATGATGATCATAATGGTCCATCGCACCACCGCACCCACACAATCTAAAAGAAACTTCATAAAACAACTGAGATCGAATTCCAAATAATATTCAATAATCAATATATATAGAGTTTGCAAAATTTAGTGTCGGAATAATGACAATTAAAAAGTGAAATTTAAAGTAGTTTTTTCGAAATCGTACTATAAACACAAATCAAGAATTTTTTTAAAAAGTTTACGGCTTTGAGAAAAAAATTGCAGATTTTGATTCATATGTGTTTATGTGTGTTAGATAAAAAACTGCATTTCATAAACACACTATACATAATATATAGCAATCCAAAAACTCCGCACAAACCACCATTAAACCGTATTGCATCCTTAATTTGCATTTTCTACATTAGTAAATAAACAGTCGCCATTGGAACCATAAAAAACTTCATAAAACAACTCATATAGAATTTCAAATAATATCAATTATCAATATATAGTTTGCAAAACTTTAGATTCCCATACCATCTTTTATAGTATTATTGAGATAACTCATAATTAAAATTAGATAATGATATACATATAACCTAGTCTCTATCTCGTTAGGACTTCTATCCTTATCTATAAACATGTGTATATATCACCCGATGAAAAATAGTTAGTAGAAATTTGATATATATATATATATATATATATATATATAAGTCCTAAATAGCTAGATATTAGGTTATGATTATCCAATTCTAATTAGGAGTTATCTCAATATAAATACTAACAAATATGTTTACAGGAGTTATCTCAATATAAATACTAACAAATATGTTTACTAACTTTAGAAATCGACTCTGCTAAATTATTAAAAGAATCCTCCCTTCTTCTTCTTTTTCGTCGTCAAAAAAGAATCCCCTATTTACATTATATTTATTTTTTAATTTCTCTATTTCGAATTTCAAATTTTGAAAACCCCAAAAAACCCTTGAAAGGAAAGAAAAGATTCTCAGGACTCAGGAGGCGACACAATCAAATAAAGTCAAAAGTCAAAACCCTTCGCCGCTCGGCTTTGTATCCTTTTCACAGTCATAAACAAAGAAACAATAAAAAAAAAAACATAACACAAAACAGTTTCGTCCCAAATAAGACCAAACAAAAAAAAAAAAAACCTACGAAACCAGTCTTTGTCTTCCATGGCGGCTACAACAAGCTTCTCCTCTTCCCTCTCTTTAATCCCAAAACCAAACAACCTTACAAACAAATCTCTTCCTCTCTTCCCCAAACCCTTCCTTAAACCTCATCATATCTCTCTCCGTTCCTCTTCTCCTTCTCCCATCAATGGAGTCTACTCTTACTTCTCCTCTATCTCACCAACCAAAGACCATTCTCGTGTTCCATACAAAGACGAGGACGATGATGAAAAGCCTCGAGAAGAGTGTGGCGTCGTAGGAATCTACGGCGATCCAGAAGCTTCACGTCTCTGTTACTTAGCTCTTCACGCACTTCAACATCGTGGTCAAGAAGGTGCAGGTATTGTAACAGTAAACAATGAAAAAGTTCTTCAAACCATTACAGGTGTTGGTTTAGTCTCTGAAGTGTTCAACGAATCAAAACTCGATTCATTACCTGGTGATTTCGCTATTGGTCATGTTCGTTACTCAACCGCTGGCTCTTCTATGCTCAAGAACGTTCAGCCTTTTGTAGCCGGTTATAGATTCGGTTCGATAGGTGTTGCACACAATGGTAATTTAGTAAATTACAAGACTTTAAGAGCTATGCTTGAAGAGAACGGTTCTATTTTCAATACTACTTCTGATACTGAGGTTGTTCTTCATTTGATTGCTATTTCTAAAGCTAATCCATTTTTTATGAGGATCATTGATGCTTGTGAGAAGCTTCAAGGTGCTTATTCAATGGTGTTTGTTACTGAGGATAAACTTGTTGCTGTTCGTGACCCTTTTGGGTTTAGACCATTAGTTATGGGTAGAAGAAGTAATGGAGCTGTTGTGTTTGCTTCTGAGACTTGTGCTCTTGATTTGATTGAAGCTACTTATGAAAGAGAGGTTTATCCTGGTGAGGTTATAGTTGTTGATAAAGATGGTGTGAAGTCTCAGTGTTTGATGCCTCAGTTTGAGTCTAAGCAATGTATTTTCGAACATATCTACTTCTCGTTACCAAACTCGATTGTTTTTGGTCGTTCTGTGTATGAGTCTAGGCATGTTTTTGGTGAGATTTTGGCTACTGAGTCTCCTGTTGAGTGTGATGTTGTCATCGCTGTGCCTGACTCTGGTGTTGTGGCTGCTCTCGGGTACGCGGCTAAATCGGGTGTGCCGTTTCAGCAGGGACTGATTAGGTCTCATTATGTAGGGAGGACTTTTATTGAGCCGTCGCAGAAGATTAGAGACTTTGGTGTGAAGCTTAAGTTATCTCCTGTTCGTGGGGTTTTAGAAGGGAAGAGAGTTGTTGTGGTGGATGATTCGATTGTGAGAGGTACGACTTCGTCTAAGATTGTGCGTTTATTGCGTGAAGCGGGTGCGAAAGAAGTTCATATGAGGATCGCGAGTCCTCCTATTGTAGCTTCTTGTTACTATGGTGTGGACACACCTAGCTCAGAAGAGTTGATATCAAACAAATTGAGTGTTGAGGAGATTAGGGATTATATCGGGTGCGACTCTCTTGCGTTTTTATCGTTTGATACTTTGAAGAAATACTTAGGGGAAGACTCTAAGAGCTTCTGCTACGCGTGCTTCACGGGCGATTATCCCGTGAAGCCCACAGAAGTTAAGGTGAAACGAGGAGGAGGAGATTTCATTGATGACGGTCTCGTTGGAAGCTTGGACAATATTGAAGCAGGTTGGGTTCGATAGGGAGAGACTAATGGTTATGAAAATGTCTTTTTTTTTTACTTAGATTTCAAAGTCTATGCTAAGGTTTTTATTTATTTTACATTATTGTCATATTTTGAGATCTTTTGTGTTGAAAATAGGACAAGGGTTTTGTTATTTGTTTGAATCTTGAAAGATTTTGATCTCTCATCTAATTTTGTGAATCTATTTCTTAAGAGTTTTTTTTTTTTTTTTGGTGAGTTTCTTAAGAGTTTTCTTGTTAACGGTGATACTTCTCTCATTTCCCTTTTATTCTCCGAAAGGGGTTAATTTTTGTAAACCATCAAGTAGTCATTTATTCTATCTCATTCCCCTGTTCTTTTCCGAAAGGGGTTAATTTTTGTGAATCGAATCTTTCATGTTAAACCTGATTAGTCATTTATTTTGTCACAATTGGTTTAGAGTTTAGATGCGTTTTAGAGCCTTATATGTGGTTGCGGTTGTTCGAGTTTGTGGAAACAAGCGTTTGCACTCATTAGAGGTACCGGACGGTTCACATATTTCTGCTCAACTGGTTTAGAGTTTAGATGCGTTTTAGAGTTTATATGCGATTGCGGTTGTTCGAGTTTGCGAAAATAAGCGTTTTCATTGGTTAGTAACAATATATATAAAAATATCTATAGATTAATAGTATAAAGAAAACACCCATAAATCTCAACGTAAAATAACACTAGAGTATAATATATTAAATAAAAATAAAAATAAGCTAATCATTAAGCAATTCATTTTTAAAATCCGGCTCATCTAACGAAAGATCTGCAGACTCCAAGAATCCCACATCTTCCATAGTTTCATATGCATCTCCACCAACATCCCACATCTTGGTCTTTTCATCTTCATATTCATTAGAATTCCTCGATAGAAGGCGTAATTGTTGTGGATGAAAACCAAGTCTTCAGCACGGCTTGGATTCAACTTATTTCTTCTAAGTGAGTGAATGAAGTTGTAAGTACTCCAATTGCGTTCAGCACAAGAAGATGAACTAGGTTGTCCAAGCAACTTCAAAGCCAAAGTCTGGAGGATTGGAGTATCAGCACCAAAGATAGCCCACCAACTCTTGGGCTCCATAGTACCCATCGCTACAATGCATGCTAAATCCACAAAAAGACCAGTCATCATCGAGAATAATGCGTACTCATTCAGAACTTTACTATACTCATCATCATTGGGAAAAAATCTTCGAAAACGCTTCATCCTTTCACGAGAGATTTCACCATCTCTATGTGGACCTTTTCTTGTAAGATCCTCATTTAGCCATGCATTACTATAAAATCTACAACATACAAAAAAAGTTATATATTGCTAAGGTAAAAAAGAAAGAAAGAATGAAAGATATATTTTAAAATTTACCTAGGATTTAAAGAGTGAGCTAGACAATGCAGATGAGTGTTATTCTTCGTCCAACGAGCCAATAAGATATCATAAACAACATCATAGAAGTGACTAACTTCAGACATTGGACGTTTTTCTTTCTTGTATATCTCAAGCTTCACCTTCTCAATCATGGAATCCCACATCTCATATACCAAGTGAAGGCATGGCTTGTCAGTGTCACAAAATCTAATCATATCATATATAAGTCTTGTGAAATCAATAATATAAGCCACTTGGTCCCACCAATCATCATTCAAAATCTTCTCCTTAACAAAACTTGCTTTCCCCAAATCATCCTCTAAGTAGACCACTCCTCACTTATGACCATAGCTTGAAGGCCTCTTTTGACAAGCTTTAATCTCTTAAGCATCACAACGATGGAAGCAAAACGAGTATCGGCAACGGAAAGCAATTTAAGAGGAGAGAACTTACTGAATATTGACAGTCTCATGTTGTGGTTCATGATGAAATGTTTTATCGCGAGTGCATTCCCATGAATGTTTGTTATCCAATTGCATTCATCATATGTTACTACATCCCCTTCCATATTCTTTGCTGCACAAATATTCTTCAAAGCAAGATTAAGGGTATGAACAACACATGGTGTCCAATAGATGTGAGGAAACATGCACTCAATAATCTCTCCAGCTGCCTTACAATTTGTTGCATTATCAGTGATGATTTGCACAACGTTTTGATGACCCACTTCATTGATAACTTCTTTCATCAAATATGAAATGAAGAATTTATCTTTCACTTCGCCAAAACAATTTACAGCCTTGAGAAACAAATGACCATTTCCAGAAGTAGCAATGAAATTAATCAACGGTTTTCTTGTAGGATCACTCCAACCATCTGACACAATCGTCACCCCTTTTTCCTTCCATGTTAACTTCAGTGGTTCTAGTAACATCTCAACATGATTTCTCTCTTTGTGTAGCAAAGTTGTTCACAGCTTATTATAACCAGGAGGCACATAACCATCAATTTTGTTGGCAGCAGCAAACTGAAAGGACCTGTGATAATGTGGATTTCTTGCAAGATTAAATGGCAATCCTCCAGTGTAAAACATCCTCGCAATTTCTTGATCCAACTGGCCTCTGATTTCTTTACCAAATGATCTCTCAATAGGGGACATCATAGACCTTCTTTTCTTAGAGGCAGAACTTGCTTCATAAGGCAAATGAACCTCTCTAGCTCCAGAATCTGTTTACTTATTCTCAAAGTTGTATTCTAACCTTCGCATATTGATTCTTTCAGCTCTAGTTGCTTTCGTACAAATAGAAATACCAACATTCTTTATTCCAAGCAAATGTGCTCTCACTCTTGAATAAGAGCCTTGTTTGGTTTCATTACATATATTACACTTAAAGGTCCAACACTACAAGAAAAATTTACTATTTCGACCAACTTTTCCGACCAACTATCAATGGTCGGAAATTGGTCGGAAAAACGGTCGGAAATTGGTCGAAATAATTCAACTAAAATTTTAGTCGGAAATTGGTAGGAAAACTGGTCGAAAAAATGGTTGGAACAATATAATCGGAAATTTTTTAAAACTATCATATCAATTTCCGACCAATTTTCGACCAACCCGTAAAATTGGTCGGAAATTGGTCAAAAACTATTTTTGACCCATTTCCGACACATTTTTCCTACCAATTTCCGACCGGTTCAATATATTTCCGACCAATTTTTTTTTAGAAATAATTGGGTATATGGGTCATTTTTAAAACTTAATTGGTCAAATAGGCCAAATACTATTCATAATTAGAGGAAAGAGTCTCTGACAACTACAGTGTGACAAAAAGTGTTTGTGAGATAGACATCACATAATGTCTAAGTTGTCCTCGCGATAAATAAGACCATCATCTACCCTATTATTTTCGTACACTATTATTTTCGTACACCACTATATTTTGTACACTAATAAATAAAACCATCTTCTAATTTTTTTTCGTTATTGAGGTAAAGAGACAAACGTGGAAGTTAATAAAGGTATGTAATTGAGATGTACGTACACCTCATAAAATATACACATATCTTGCTGTATGGTAATTCTTGAGGTGTACGTACACCTCATAAAACGTATACATATTTTGGTGTACGGTAATTCTTGTACACTTCTGGGTGTACATTAATATGTGTATTTCAAAGTGTTGGTACACACCATGGTTACAACGATAATGTTTCTAAAAATTGTTATAACATTTGTAACTATTTAAAAAAAAAATATTTAAAATTATTTATGTTATAATGATCTTTTTACGTCACCTTTTTATATAACGTACACCAATGGTAGTGTACGAGATGTACATGATATCATGAGATAGAATGTTACTTAACGTACACCAATGGTAGTGTACGAAATAGGGTGGTGTACGAAATTATGATAAAATAAAATAAAATTTTATAAATCCGTAAAATATAACAAAATTGAACTTTTTAGATTCAAAAAAAAAAAGTTAAGGATTAATATTTGGCAACATTAATTTTTTAATGAAAACTTTATAAGAAAATCTTATTATAAGATTTTTGGGGTGAAAATTTTGAAAAAGAAAGAGAAATTTTTTTTTCGTTTACGTGAACAAAGTGGGAAGGAACAAAAAATGAAGGAATTCACGCCCAAGCGTGTTTTTTTGTCTCAGTGGTATATTTCGTAATTATCCCTAAGTTTTGAGGACAAGCTTGTAACCCCAACACTGTGAATAGTGACAGAAGTCTCTTTCTCCCAATAATAAATAGTAACTGGTCCAATCTCCCAATAACTTTCAAATAAATGACCCATTCTCCAAATTAACTCTTTTTTTATTTAAAAAAAAATAATAAAAAAATAATTAATTAATTAATTAATTATTTGGTCGGAAATTGGTCGGAAATATATTGAATCGGTCAGAAATTGGTCGGAAATTTTATATATTTAAGAAAAAAAACTAAAAACTTAAAAATACACAAATCATAAATTTTCGAACTATTTCTAACCAATTTCCGACCAATTTTACGGGTTGGTCGGAAATTGGTCGGATTTTTTTAACTATTTCCGACCAATTTCCGACCAATTTTACGGGTTGGTCGGAAATTGGTCGGATTTTTTTAACTATTTCTGACCAATTTCCGACCAATTTTACGGGTTGGTCGGAAATTGGTCGGAAAATTTAAAATTTTCAAATCCCGCGTAAAAAAAGTTTCCGACCAATTTCCGACCGATACATTTTCTATATAACCCAAACGATTTTTTCTTCCCAATCACTTATATATTCTAACCATCTCTCTATCTTCCTCTATTTTCTTCTAAAATCACTTATATCTCTCTATCTTCTTCTAAAATCTCTCTAAATTTTTTCTAAAATCTCTCAAGATTATAAATCTTATAAACTTTCTATAAATATTTTATATATTTTATATAATCTTACAAATCTTATAAAAATTATAAATCTTATAAATCTCTCTATAATTATTGTATATATTTTATATTTTATATTTTTAATTACTATTTTATTTTTAAAATTTTGTAAAATAATTACGATTTAAAAAAAAAAGTGTATATATAAGATGTTTGTAATTTTTTATTTTTTAGTTTTTAGTTTTTTTTTAAAAATATATAACATTTCCGACCAATTTCCGACCGATTTAATATATTTTCGACCAATTTCTGACCAAATATATTTTATTTTTATTTTTTTATTTTTTTATTTTTTTTATTTTTTTAATCGAAAAAATAAAAATAAAATATATTTGGTCGGAAATTGGTCAAAAAATGTTGGTCGGAATTTGGTCGGAAAAATGATGGTCGGAAATTGGTCGGAAAATTCCGACCAATTTCTTACCGATTTTGATTTGCGACCAGCATATTCCGACCAATCTGTTTTGGTCGAAAATCAGTCGGAAATTCACTTTTCCAACATTCTTTATTCCAAGCAAATGTGCTCTCACTCTTGAATAAGAGCCTTGTTTGGTTTCATTACATATATTACACTTAAAGGTCCAAGTTCCTCCTTTCATTCCTTGTTTCTCAATTTTAGTAACGTAAGTCCACAATGGAGCTTCACCACTTTCATTAGATCCACTACCAATAACATCATCACTATCTTCGTGAGAAGCCATATCAGATTATCAATCTACAAATATCATGAGAAATAATTATAAACGAATGATCAATCATAGTATACAAAATATATAAAAAACAATTCCAAGTCACAAGTTATCAACTTATCATATCTTACTAAATTATTGTTCTAATAAATAATAATTAGGTAAGAAGTAAGAACAATTAGGTTAGCATAGTACGATGACATACCTTTTGCAGAGAGACTTAGAGAAGTTTGTAAATTGTGATTGATTGAATATTGATGAAGCAAAATAATACAAAAAAAAAAAACTGCAAACGTCAGACTTTATAAAGAGTACACAAAGTTGTAAGCCCTAGGGATTAAAGGATATTTTTCTTTTACACTTTGGAATTAAAAAAAGTGATAATTCCTAACTTTAAAAAGATATGTTTCAGAGACGTATCCAAATAAGTTTGTTGATGTCCCATAAACGATCGCCGTCCCCGCCGCTTGAGAAACGTCCCCGAGACGTTTTTTTGCCGTCCCCAAGCTGTCCCCTTATCCGATACGTCTCCGAGACGGGAGACGTCATAAAACTGCTGTCCCGGTGCTTCATAGATAACAATTGAAGGTTCAGAAACGACTTTGATGTTAGAATAGATTATTCCAAGACCTTCCATTGGTTGGTGGGATGTCGAGAACGTACACTTCCTGAACACGTTGACATTTTGACTTTTAATAATCTCATCAACGATGCTTTGAAAGTGCTTGGTTTCTTACCAGCTCTACAAATCAATAATGTTGCATCAATGAAGAACCGTGTGCCTAAGAGGCTGGGGAGTTTACTAATGAGTCCAATGCATCATTCATAAATAATTTATTTGAAGGTGTGATTCCTCCACCTCTATCTGTGACAGTGATGATTATCGCCGCAAATTACGGCTTCCATAACATTTTGGAAAATCTTGAAAGAAAATGGTACACAACACTTTTTGTTTATCCTAACAACGCAATATCACACATTCTTTTCACCGCTTTCATTTATCATTGCAAGTGGTATAATTTACTGCATCTACTAGGACCAAAAACCTAGTGGCTAAGACATCACTGTGATTAATCTACTTTGTTAAAAATATGGACAATTTATAAATATCAGAATTAAATTAACAAGAGAAGGGTGCTAAGTTGTTAAATGTGTGTATATATATGTCCTAAATCATGTTATTAAACAAATACTTTTTTAAAAAAATTAGACCGTATTTTATTTTTTATTTATGTTTTGCTTATATTTTACTTAAAAAAAATTTATCAGTTTTTTTTTTCATATTAAAAAAAACTACTTATTATCTTTAGTAAATGCAAAATCATATTGATGAAATTGGTTGAATTTTTTGTAATGTTTTTTCTTAACTTTATGGTGTATCTCATTTGCGATTCAAAACTAATTATTTTTGTCAGCGAAACTTCAATTCGCAATTAGCCGATTACAAGCGAAATAAGTATCAGCAGACATACCTAATGTGATATGCAAAAAGCTAGAGTGATAAAACCTACAAAGCGGTAAAAGAATAAATACACAAACTTAATAAAGTTTGTTAATGCGTGAGAGAAGTCGTCGTAGCACCAAAGTCGTCGTAGTCACGTTAACATGTGACTTTGAAACATAATCCAAAATTTGGATTCTCACTAGAATGAGACCCATGTAAACCTTCACATAAAATGCAAATAGGTAAAGACATTTTCTAAAATCTTCAGTTCAATCTAAGTCGTTCTTTTTTTTTTTTGGTCAAACTTTTATATTAATAGAGAAGGCTCAAACTCCATGTGAGGAGGAGGCAATACAAACAATGGTAATTAGTACCCAACAAGGGATAAACCATACCCAAACAAAAACCAAATATATGGTAGCTATTAATAAGATAAAGATAGATCGAGAAATACACTTAACAAGAGATCCTAGGAAGGATTCCAACTCAAATGCAAACCCCATACACTTCATGAACTCCAATCCTCATTTCTCCGGAAGCAAGGAGAGTGAGGTCTTCATTAACCAACACGGTTAAGAAAACTGCACTTGAAACAACGGAGCGACTAAGCCGGGAGGATGATCCTTGCAATACCGACGAGTCTTGAGCCACGACTCCACTTAAAGTGAGTAGAGATTTTGGGCTGAGAATAAACTTCCTAGTCGCCAAAGACTTGGCCACAAGGGCTGAAGCTACTTTCCTGCGAGTTGATGAACATGATCCTTCAAAATGCCACAAAGGAGAAGAGATGACATCTTCATTAAACGCTAAGCGAGAAAGGAAAACCATCCATACTTCTGCTCCAAGCGGAAGACACTTCAACATAATGCTCCCTATATCATAAACACAAAACACATATGGTATAATTGGGAGGGTAAAACGCTCCTTAACGGAGATCATTGGATTATGATTGTCTAAAAAAACCAGATTAACTGGTAAAGTCCTAGTAATAAACGCTCTAAGTTCCAGGTGGCACCAAAGAAAACTGAGCTCCATCACTGTAACTACGAAATAAGGACCGTTATAAATTCTGCATAAAGCAGCAAAGATCCGCACCAAGACGGTAAGAGAGACAACATAGGGCACACAAGCCATCAAATTCACCTGAGGGAACCTATCTAATCCAGCAATCCACAAAGCCAAGTCTACAATTTCTTCCATAAACCAATTTCTTTCCAGCGGAGGAGAAATGGAAGGTGAAGTAACGAGTACCTGGGGGTTCAAGAGGGTTGGAGATGATGATGGTGTGGATGTGGTCGAAAGGAGACAAACTACTAGATTCGTCGGAAAAGCTTTCCGTTCCGGCGAGACGAGTCCCAGCGTCAGAGGGGAAGAAGCTACTCCTTGGTACAATAGCCGATATGGAGTTCCTTTTGAGTCAGAGTGAGTGCAGCAGGTGAAGTGAAGACACTCGAACATTGAAGTTGAGCTTTGATGCAGCGATGGATATCGATCTGGCGGATCTGGCGGATGAGGCAGAGTCAGCCACTCCTGAGAAATCCTCATCGGGAGGTAAGAGAGAGAAGAGGTTAGCTTGGGAGCTGAACTTTCAAGCGTCGCTTTGGTTTGGACTATCTTCGATGTAGTGATAACATCCAAAATTGGATCTAAAGAAATAGAGGAGGAATAGAGGAAGAGTGAGATGAGAAGAGAACTTAGAGAGAAAGAAATGTGGAAATCAATCCATTACTTGTTTGATCGTCCAAGATAATCGTTCAATACAATGACTATGCTCTTAAATACTAATTAACTTGGAACCCTAATAATAATAAGATATGAGATGACCCTCTTAATGCTTTAGAGGCTTAGGCCAACTCAGCTACTGACTCCTCTTCCACGTCGATACTAGCTACTAGCTTTTACATTCACTTCAACCCACTCGATTCTATCAATACCGCCTCCTGAAAGACTCACCTTGTCCTCAAGGTGAAATCCTGTAGCTTGATGAGGAGGATCATGACTACTTAGCTCGCCCTTTCCTTCTTTACTCTCTTCAATTCCCACAATGAAAACCACACCAGCCAACTCTATGGCCTGCTGGACCGTAAAGGTAGCTTCTATACCTTGTAGGCATCTTCCGGTTTGGTGTCTGTTTTTCCAAGGTGGAACATTCCAATGACCGTTCCTAGAATTCGACTCACAACTTACAGCTTTAATAAACTTATTGTTATCGTCACATTTTGTAATCCATCTTGCTTCTTCTCCATTTTTCAGCCACCAACGACAATGGTTCTTAGTAGTTTCCTGTTGACTCATCTTAGTAGCTACCATTACTGGTCCCTTGACACCCCTTTTCTCTAGCAGCCCCACAACTTAAGATTGCCTTAATCTCCATCCCAAAGCCATCCTTTTGTACATCCTTAACATTCTTCTTCCATTTTTCCTCTAACAATCTGTCTATTACCTTACTCTCCCTTTGAAGACTCACATTGTCCTCAATGTGATAACCCAGCTCCGTGTCACTTGGCCCTTTGTCTTTGCCCTGATTACCAATTGTTACCCAAGTGTTACCATGATAGAAAGACATTGTTTTTTCTTCCCAATCAACACTCGTCTCTCCTAGTTTGGCTAGCCAATTGTAACCCAAAATTAATTCAGCATCAGTTTGAATCATGTCTAGTACCAAGTAGTCTTCTAAGATCTCTACCTCTTGAACTAACACACTGATCTTATGACAACTTCCCTTGCTCTGCATTTGTTGTCCCGGTACCATAGACACTGGAATTGGATTTGAGATGAGTATTGGCAGCTTGATACTAACAGCTAGCTTCTCTGAAATAAAATTATTTGTCGCTCCCGAATCAATAGCACCACTACATTATACCCCCGATCGAATCGAACCCATAACTTTCAGCCTTTTATCCCCCTTGTTGCATATCATCTGCCTTGTCTCCACAATCAGACTACGCAGCTCTTCTCCAATCCCCCTCATGGTATTTTCCCTTCGCGGATTTGACAGCTCACTCATCCGCACAACACTAGTTATTGGTTTCATACCACCGTTACCATGTGAGAGCTCCTTTCCTTCATCAAGCCATTGCGCTAAATCCATCATATGTATAATCCCGTTTGGTTTAAGCCGTCGTATTGAAGATTGCAAATGAGGCTTTAAGCCTTGCAGAAACACATCCTCTAAATACCTTCCCGACAAACTAATTGAATTGAGACTAAGAGCTTCAAACCTTTTCCTATATTCTGCCACAGTACCTTCTTGATGAATTTCCAGAAATCTTGATTGTCTGGTTGTCAATCTTGCAGATTCTTCCTTTGTTTCTTGTTGAATCATCCACTTAAACTCCTTCCAATTGGTAGGAGAGCTATGATTCCAAAGGCTCTTAATCCATAGGCCTGTGCCTCGAATCAATTGAGAAGATACTAGGTCCAATCTCTCATTCTCGGGCACATTATTCTCGATGAAGTAAGCTTCAAACTGATACAACCACGTTCTCAATTCCTCATCTGAGCATCGGCCCAACTTAGCCTCTGTCTGTTCATTTTCTGTTTGATTTGGTGGCCAATGAAATTCACTTTCAGTAGGCACACACACCCTTTGGCCTGTCCTAACACATCCCCTTCCATTCTCAAGATCCACTCCCTGAGTTTTTGCGTTAGCCATTCCATTATCAATTAAATGTGCTCTCCTCTCAGCTCCCCTTCTTGTTTGTGACATTGGAAGCTGAATGTTGGCATTAGGATCTCTTCGATTAGCACCATCCGAACTATGCTCGCGATAACTCCACTCATTATCCTCAACAACATCATTATTTCCCAGCAATTTCACTTCTCTAGTAAACTGAGTCCTAGAATTCAGATCTCTTCTCAGCCTTATAACGATCCTATCATCGTAGATACTTCGATTTGAGGACTTCCATGGACTAAACTCACCACAAAAAGAACCATTTCGTACTGACTGACCTAAATTACCACTGTATAACGAGAAGTCCTTGGCGTAGAAGATTTGGTCACGTTCTCTTGCCTTCCTTCGCTTTCTTACTGTTTTGAAGGTTTTGCGCTTCACCCTCAATCTTCTTTCTCTGAGATTCATCCTTGTTGTTGAGTTTTTTGGTGAAAAAGCTTCAAGAGATGTATTGCCCACCAGGTGTTCGACAGAATTCCTCAAGTGAGTTTCTAAGTTTTCCACTGGTTTTAGCTGCACAAATCCTTCTGCTTGATGTTGCTGGAACGCAGGAGTTGTTGTTGCCACGATAGCCAAAGGAGGTTCTGGGTTCTTCATCACTACATGAGCATATCTTGTGGCTTGAGTTTGCCGAGCCGTCGGCGTTCGAGAGCTCTCTAGTTTGTCACGGAAAAACTGCATCATTTCTTCGTGGCGTTCCATGATGAGCTGATTCGAATCTGTGAGTTGCTTAATAGAAGATCTGAGCTCCTCGGCGAGCTGATTGATTTTCGCGTCCAGATCTGTGACGGTGGGCAAACTAACAGGTTGAGCAGCTTGAGTCTGTTGAGGAGCCATAACACTCTCAATGAAAGCACCAATTGATAACATCCAAAATTGGATCTAAAGAAATAGAGGAGGAATAGAGGAAGAGTGAGATGAGAAGAGAACTTAGAGAGAAAGAAATGTGGAAATCAATCCATTACTTGTTTGATCGTCCAAGATAATCGTTCAATACAATGACTATGCTCTTAAATACTAATTCACTTGGAACCCTAATAATAATAAGATATGAGATGACCTCTTAATGCTTTAGAGGCTTAGGCCAACTCAGCTACTGACTCCTCTTCCACGTCGATACTAGCCACTAGCTTTCACATTCACTTCAACCCACTCGATTCTATCATGTAGTTTTAGAGAAAAACACATGCGTCTCAGAGAAAAGAGACCGGATCTGATTCTAGAGAAGAAGGACATGTCCGTTAAACAGAAAGATGGATGGTGGAGCATCGGAGGAGATTCATCTTGAGGTAAAGGTTGCTGCAGCTGTCTTGGTCTTCGTGCCCGAGAGAGAGAATAATCCTCTAGGGCGAACTCACTCCAATCTGAGTCGTTCTTAATCATTAATTTATTACATAAATTACATTCATTGACTTATAATTCGAGTCCAGGTATCAATGTATCATCATCATCAGCACAAGCATCTCATAAATACAATACATCAGTAAGATCGATCCCACGTACTACGTGGATTGTAATCGAAGCTAAGCGACAAAATTGAGGACCCCACCAACATCAACAAGTGACTTCACAATTACTTTTCCCTCGCACGAAAACCCAAAATAAGAAGAAAAAAAATACTAATAAGAAATCCCCAAATCTTAACTTCCCCGTTGCAAATTTATTGCTTCCCAATTCGAATTTTCTCCAATTTGTTTTTATCATTTTACCTCTGGCCTCCAATCCAGGCAATTTCTCCGATTTGGAACATTTTTAAATTCAAAATTCAAAATTGATTAATCCACATTTGTGATTTCAGAAATTTCTAGGGTTTTACAAAAAAATCATTTAACTATGGAATTTGAGATTGTGTGGTTGGTTAGAGCGGCTTGGATCGTCGCTACACTTCCTTTGGTGATCGCTTTGTTACCCATTTCAAAGCTTTCCTCTTTTCATAATCTCCTTTTGGGTATCGCCGGAAGAGGCAAGATTCTTAACCCCTCGTCTCAGGTATTCTTCAAAATCTTTCATAAGTTTGTGAATTTTCCTAATTTTTTTTTTGTGAAAAAGGGTTAAAATTTGTTAATTATTCGACTTAAGATTGTATTTTGTTGTTAATCTGATTGCAATTGAGAAGCATTTGAATCTCAGGTTTCAAAATTTCATAACTGTTCTGTTTTCAATTTGCTAAAGGGAAAAAAATCTGTGAATTTCCCAATTTCTTGTGAATGTGTAAAATTTGATGTGAAAAAGATTGAAATTTGTTCTTGTAAATCAGATGTTTTCAGTTTTTATGCTAATTAATCAACCCTAAAATAGTGTTTTTAATCATCATTTTGTTGTAAATCTGATTGAAAAACTTAAAAGAATGCAACTTTTTAGTTTTGAATCTCTGGATTCAATTTTAGAACTGTTCTGTTTTGCGATTACTGAACATGGAAAAAAAGATTAACTCATATGTTTAATTCTATATGCAGAAGTTAACGGTTCCTCAAAAATTCTTTGCTCACTTCTACGTTATTGGAGTAGCGTGGACGACTCTTTTGCTTGCTACAACTTGGATTTACGGTTGCAAAATGGCGCCTTTAACTTCCGAGGAGTTTCAGTTTTCCGACATTGCAAGCCGATTAACCGGAGGTTCACATGTTTTCTCCTTTCATAAATCTCATTTGACTCCTGTCGAGCACCGGTTTAAAGTGTGGCGAGCCGTGTTTCTACTTATACTAATGGAAATCCAAGTTTTGCGACGGCTTATTGAGTCAATCTATGTGTTTAAATATAGCCCGTCCGCTCGGATGCATATTCTTGGTTATCTCACTGGAATTTTGTAAGTTTTCTCAAGAAACTTATCATCACATTGTTGTTTGTTCGGCTTTTTTTTGCTTGGCTTTAATTTGTGTGTTCTAGTTTCTATACAGCAGCACCGCTATCACTCTGCCTCAATATTGCTCCAGAGGTAGCAAGATTCGCCGGAAATCAAGTGGCTGCGTTCATTGCTAGAGGCAAAAGCCATACTTCATCCCCTGAGTTTAATTTATTATTGTCTATAAGTCCTTTGATGAAGCTTGGATCAGTCCAATGGATTGGTGGAGCTGTTTTTCTCTGGGGATGGGTACATCAACGTCGCTGTCACGCCATTCTTGTAAGTTTAACAGTTTGTTTTTTGTTCATTGTTTGTGTTCTTGATCCTGAGAAATAAGATATTCTATGCAGGGATCGCTACGGGAAAACCCGAGCCAAGCGAAAGAGTACATAATTCCGCATGGAGATTGGTTTGGAATGGTCTCTTGCCCGCATTACTTGGCAGAAATCGTAATAAATCCTCCCTATCTTGACTTGTTTTTTCTTGTTCTTTTAACTCTTCTTTAACGTTATGATGCTCTGGAATTTTAGGTTTTATATGCGGGTTTACTGATTGCGAGTGGAGGAAGAGATATAACCATTTGGTTACTCTTCGGTTTCGTGGTACGTTAAGCTTCTTTATTTCAAGATCACTAATGAAATGCTTTGTTTCTGGTTGTTTGGATTCTGAGAAACTGTATTTATGTATTTTTATTGGTTTTTGTTTGTTTGGTTAGGCTGCCAATCTGACATACGCAGCTGGAGAAACACACCGTTGGTATCTCCGGAAGTTCGATAATTATCCGGCTAACCGGAATGCCATTTTCCCTTATGTCTACTAAATGGTTAAAAGATAAAAAAAAACACAGCTTAACCAAGTTTTTACAGTAGTTTCATATTCATGTTTATGTAAATGCTAATTTCTGAAGATCAAAAAGACTTGTAGTACTTTGTTGTGTTATATAATTTCTCATCTTTATGATTTTCTCACAATTCTTCAAATGGTACCCATTTTATAAATAAATAGCTAAATGGGCTTATCTCGACCCGGCCCAAAATTACAACGTGTTTCACAACTCTATTATACAACGTCGTTCTCTTCCACTCATCTGAAAAAATCTGAAAACCAAAAAAAAAAAAAAACCACAGAGGTCGCTGCAAAAAAAATATCCAAAATCTCTCTCTCCCTCCTCCAGATTTGAACGATCCGATCCGGTTTTAAGATCCGAGAAGATGTCTACGTTCAGCGGCGATGAAACTGCTCCGTTCTTCGGCTTCCTTGGCGCAGCTGCCGCTCTCGTCTTCTCCTGTAAGCATTTCTTCTTTCTCAATTTCACATCCAAATTGGTATAAATCTGTTTGATCTGAACCTGTTTCTCATTTCTGGAAACCATATGATTCCTTAGAGATTTACAGAGAAGAAATATCACGTTTCTGTATAAAACTAGACGTTGTATCAGATCGTTCGCCAAATTGATTTCAAAATTAGTGTTTTCTTAGGTTCGATCTGCATCCACAAGATATAAATTATGATCCGTATGTTCGAACAATGCTATTGAATCATCATGTATGTAATGTGTAACTTAGTTCTATTTGACTTTCAATTCTGAGAATATTAAGTTTAGATCAGAATCTGGTTTTAAGGTTTTGAATTTGTTTACAAAGATCATAAGCTGAGATTGTTAATGGATTTGGTGTTTTAGGTATGGGAGCTGCTTATGGAACTGCAAAGAGTGGTGTTGGTGTGGCTTCAATGGGAGTGATGAGACCTGAGTTGGTGATGAAATCGATTGTGCCTGTGGTTATGGCTGGTGTTTTGGGTATTTATGGACTTATTATTGCTGTTATCATCAGTACTGGTATTAATCCCAAGGCTAAGTCTTATTACCTCTTTGACGGATACGCTCACCTCTCGTCTGGTCTTGCTTGTGGTCTTGCTGGTCTCTCAGCTGGAATGGCCATTGGAATTGTCGGAGATGCGGGTGTTAGGTTTGTTCCTTCACTGAGATTGTTGAATGAACGAACGTATTGTGGAACTTGACTTGGTTTTGGTTTTTGTGATTATTTATCTCTCAGGGCAAATGCTCAGCAGCCTAAGCTTTTTGTTGGGATGATTCTTATCCTCATCTTTGCGGAAGCGCTTGCTCTTTACGGTCTTATTGTCGGCATTATTTTATCGTCTCGAGCTGGTCAGTCCAGAGCAGAATGAGAACAAGAACAAATGTCGAAATTCCAGGTACTTACTTATCGATCTGTCGGGAACTATATTATTTTGTGGATTCTTGGAACTTTGTTTCCTCGGTTGGTGGTTGCTTGAGTGTAGGATGTTTATTTATTTGGTTTCGGTACAATAAAAAGAGCTTTGGCATGTTTTGTAATTCTTGTATTTGTCAGCATTTGTCTTTTGATGAAGTTGATAATATTTTGTTTGTAAAGAAGTTTGCTTCTGAAACCATCTATTGAGTGTTATGAGATTCATCTTTGGTGTTTTTAACATAAAATTTTTACTGAACAACACATTATATACGGAAATGGTTAAGCAATACGATGAAAATAAGTTTACCTGAAATAAAATAAGATTATGTGTACACCTCCAAAAGAACACAACATTCATGGATTTTACAACTACGACTTGTAAATTATGTAACCATGTAAGTACGATTAAGCTTGAAGTCTTTGAAGCTTCATAGAACAAGCATTTTCAATGTGTCATCAAAAGTGCACAAGCTGATTTAAAATTACACATACGGAAACTCCGAATCTCACTGAATACATTACATGAATAAGGCTTCTGGAAATAAATAGTGTTTGTGCAAATTCATTTCTAATAGACTTTGCCGTCTTTAAGCAAATGAAACTAAACATTGTCGTTTAAATAGCGAGACAATGGCATTTCCAATTTATTTAGCTATCAAAACAAAAAAATTAGCTATCAAAATAAAAAAATTAGATGGTCCAGATTTTGATAGTTTTGTCAGTTTTTTTAAAAAAAATCTAAAATCTATGGTTTATTAGTTTTTTCACTTTTTAAACTGAGTTGACTTATTTGTTTGCATTTTAAGTTTATTAATATTTTTTAATACAAATCTAAAAATCATAATCCATAATCTAAAATCCAAAAACCAAAAACTATAATCCAAAAACCACTAAAAAACTTGCAAACATTCGTGATCTGAATGATTCTAGATTTCTGTAGCTTGTAGACTGATAAATGATAATGCATCGAATCAAAACACTCAAAAACGTATAAAAGATTCAAAAACTTACCTAAAAGAATATACTCCATCAATTTCATTTTATAAGATGTTTTAGCCTTTTTTAATTTTAATTTATTAGAATTTATTATTGCTTTTATTATATTTAATATTTTGTGATAATTATATTATATAATATATTTTTTGATTGGTTGAATAAATTTAAAATAAAATAACAAATGATATTCTTGTAAGGAAAATTATTCTATTTAATATATATGCTTTAATCAAAATATTTAATAAAATAGAACAGAAAAAGTAACTTTCTCCATTGGTTCTTTTTGTTTTCCAAATTTATAGCTTTGTTTATAACATAATTTGAAATCTAAAACGAAACGGTAAGAGGCAAGGTAAACAAGAGAGGCAATGGATTTATCGACTTGAATTTCTTTGTAACGGTACCATAAACTAAAGAAAAAAAATAACTTGCATCTATCTATCTATCTACTAAACTATTAAAAAAAACCCAATCTTAGAGGGTGTTTCCAAACACTATTGAAGTTGAAATAAATAAAAAATAATTGTATCTTTGTTTCAAAACACACCTTTTCATTTTTTTATATGTCCTCTTCATCATTTATTTCCTTATTTAATATTGCAATATTAATAGTATGAATTATAATTCTCCTAACATCTTTGTTAGATCTTATTTTCAAATTATTTTAAATTCTTATATAACACATATAATTATTAAAATTTAATATATTTTCTGCATATATTGTGATTAAAATTTTTAAAAACAGACATCTCTACTAAACTATTAAAAAAAAAACTCAATCTTAGAGGTGTTTCCAAACACTATTCAAGTAAAAATAAAAAGAAATAATTGTATCTTTGTATTCAAACATATCTTTTCATCTTTTTCTTTTTCCTCATCATCATTTATTTACATCATCATCTTTTTCCTCAATATTAATAGTATAAATTATGATTCTCATATCACTTTTGTTAGATCTTATTTTCAAATTATTTTGAATTATTATATAATACATATAATTAATAAAATTTTATATTTTTCTGCATATATTATGATTTAAAATTTTGAATATGAATATATATTACTCAATTAAAGAAGAAAAAAAATTCAACGTCCCACATTGAATACAAATTTTGGATAATAGTTTTAGAGTCATATAATAAAAAAGATAAAAATAATGTTAAATACGAATAAACAGAAAACTTTACTTATCAGGCGTCCAAATTTTTTTTTAAAAATCATTCGGTATAATACGGTTCTTTAGCTCAAATAATTTAAACGTCCCACATTGACTAAAATTTTTGGGCAATAATTTAAAATCATATTATATAACAACGATCGGTTACAGGACGGAAAGCTTCAGATGAATACGAGATATGACCGGTTTATGTTCGAGACATGATGGAAAAATTGATTTCATTATGACTTCGTTTCCCAGGAAATCCGTACAGCGGAAGATCCTGAATTTGAGAGGATTCACGCTGAACTATGATGCTTGGAAATATTTTCTTAACAAACTGCAAATCCGTAATTTTTTTGCGAGAAACGAATCTGTAAATTTTCCGCAAAAATCGTATTCCATAATTTTGGCAATTTGAATAATTGAATGATAATTTTTTTGGGTTAAATGATATAAAGAGTATATTTTTTTCTAATAGTGGTAGTTTTGACCAAATGAAAGTGGTAATTAAAAAAATGTGCTCATGAAATGTGGTATTTTTTACAAATTTTTTTCAATTGTAAGTTTAGTTTATTTCAATTGTATCTCTATTATTTTCTTAAAAAATTTTATTATATAGAGATACAATTAAAAATAAAAAGACATTGAAATAAAAAAATTGGCTCCTGTGAGTTTGACTCTAGGGAAGTGTACACCTTAGTACTCCAGTTAAAATACAATCGCACAACTCAAGAATACTCTTTTGAATGTTTTTGATTTTTTTATTAACAATACAATAGTTTTCTGTATTAAATGTGTGCCTAATCTAAATTTTAAATTCAACTATTATATAGGTGGGAAGAGTGAATCTCATGTGTATAATGGTTTAAAAAATTATATTTTTTTGTTCGTATGATTTTAGCTTACAATTTTTTTTACTGTTTATAAATATATATATATATATACTATTTTTTTTGAACGGGATATCCGTGTATATAAAAAAAAATATCAAGTTAGTATCCGTATATGTAGGTCAATTTTTAATATTTTATAAACCAAAATTTTTTATTAAAAAACCTCAAAAGTGGTACACACTTCTACATTAATAGTTTGAAGGTTTGATGTAGAAATATGTGCTACTTTAGAAATTTTTATAGTAATTTTTTGTTTATAAATAATAAATAAAAAAAACTACAAATTTGTATTAAAATAATTTAGAAATTTTTTTATCGAATTTTTCCGTTTATAAATAATAAATAAATAAATAAAATAAAAATTTTTATATAAATAATTAACCCGCGATACACCGCGGGTATAAATCTAGTTTACATAATTACTTTGCACATTACATGTCCTAAAGTGGCTTCCACATTTAAAAAAAAAAATTAATATTGTGTGCAGATGTTGAAATTCATTCATATATTCTCTCTTCTATTGAAATAAATAATCATTTTTTGTTATTAATTTTTGATAATTTAGGATAAATTCTATGGAGTGGTCTAAACTAATTTACAGAGAAAGTACAGTCCATGAATATACTTTCTCTAAAGATATTCAAATAAGTCGTAAACAAAAAAAGTTTATATCTGTATGTGTACAGAAATAATGTGTTGGAGTTTCATATAACAAGTAGATCGAATTCAAATCGTGCTGGCGCTTCAACTGCATCTTTTTACGAGTTGTGTTATAAATCATATGTGGATTTGCCACACTCTAGTTCTGTCCGCCTGGCCCATGGAGGTTCCGGCCCAAGACTTAAGTTATGCGGTTTGTACTTTTCCTATTCCTATTAGGTTTTCCTTTTCTCTTTTATGTACTCATCCTTATATAAAGGAACCAATGTAACCTCATTCATTATCAGATCAGATCAGAACAATACAATACAAATTCCCCTTATTCTTCTCTCTAGTTTACAACACGTTATCAGCACGATTGTTCTAAACCCTAACTAGAAACCGGCGAACCTAAAACCCTAATCTCGCCGCCGAACAAAGCAAAGTTCATACAGCCTACCAAGATTACGGCGAACTAGAAGAAGACAAGCACCATTCATCAATCAGATTTCTAAAGGTAAGATCTATAAACCCTAAAACTCTAAAACCCTGAAAACGGTAAATCCTAGTCAAACTAGGAAACCCTAAAACCCTGAAATCGGTAAATCCTAGTCAAACTAGGAAACTCTAAAATCTAAATATATGTTCTAAATATTATTGCATGTTTGCTGGAGGGTCATGAGACCCGGATATTCTTGATTGAAATTTGATTGATACTTGTTTGATGATTTCACGATAAAATCTTAAATCTGGTTAAATAATTATGAAACCCTAATATGGAAATTGCGCATAAACCTTAATCTTAATTCCACATTAAATTGTTTGATTTAGTTGATTGATGTTTATGATGCATGATATTACTGATTGAAATTTGATAGCATGAGAATTGTCACCCAAACTAAAATCCGATCAGCATATATATATTTAGGTTGCATAATAACCTATCATTGATCATGTAACTCGATTTTGCTAAGTTGCTAGAAATATTTTATGATCGCATAAATTGTTTTATACCATGCATGAACATTGAAGCTTTTGTGATTATTAAGAGAATATGATGAATAAAAATTCAGATGTCGAACATCCAAAGTTTGGAATATGCTGCCCTCACTCTTTCGGGAGATAATTACTTACAGTGGGCGTTGGATACCAAGATAACCCTAAAGTCTAAGGGACTTGGCGATTGTATCATTGATAATAACAATGAGAATGAGCGAAATAGATACAAGGCAATTTCTATAATTCGCCATCATCTTGCTGAGGGTCTAAAGGATCAGTACTTGACTATCGAAAATCCTCTAGCACTTTGGAATGAATTGAAAACGAGATATGATCATCACAGAACGGTGATGCTTCCAAAGGCTATGTATGATTGGAGGAATTTGAGATTCCAGGACTTTAAATCCGTGGATGAATACAACTCAGCCCTGTTTAAAATCGTATCAAAATTGAAATTGTGTGGTGAGAAAATCACTGATAAGGAGATGCTTGAAAAGACATACTCCACGTTCCACACAAGTAACGTGTTGCTCCATCAGGACCATGACGATGATTTCGATCACGAGCAAGATGACTTAATGGAATACGAGACTTCTGATTGTCTCAAAGAATAGAATGATTTCGACATTTGAGTTTTATGTTTTGATTTGGTGTTTTATTTTCTTTATATTTTACGGATTGCATGTTATTTTTTTTTTTTGGATTTATGTTTTGAATTTATGATATTATTTCGATTTGAATAAGAGAATATTACTCAAAAGTGCCAATATATGTACCATAGCCGGTGTGGCAAATCTAATAGAAGGATATGGTCAAGCAAATATATTATTACCTAAGGGTACACATCTAGAAATTTCTGATGCACTATACTCACCGAGCTCAAAGAGGAGCCTATTGAGTTTTAAAGACATTCGTATGAATGGTCTACATATTGAAACAAAGGGCGATGAGAATAGAGAATTCCTAATGATATATGAACTCGCCAATGACCATAAGAAAATCCTTGAAACCATACCGGCCATACGGAATTTAGCATTTGCAAGATTGCTTGCACAAATAATCCGTCTAAAGGCACACTTTCCAGATTTTCCACTAAAGACTATACGTCTAGATAATGCTGGTGAATTCACGTCCCAAGCTTTTAATGATTACTGTATGTCCATGGGGGTAAGTGTTGAACATACTGTGGCATATGTACATACACAAAACGGTCTAGCAGAATCATTTATAAAACGTATTCAGCTAATAGCTAGACCATTACTAATGAGATCAAAACTCCCGATCTCAGCTTAGGGACATGCAGTTTTACATGCAGCAGAACTGATTCGCATCAGGCCATCTAGTGAATACAAATATTCCCCATCACAATTACTAACGGGTCATGAGCCAGACATATCCCATCTCAAAACATTTGGATGTGCCGTTTATATACCAATTGCACCACCACAGAGAACAAAGATGGGACCTCAAAGGAGGATGGGGATATATGTTGGATATGATTTTCCCACAATAATTAAGTACCTCGAGCCAACCACGGGTGATCTATTTAAGGCCAGGTATGCAGATTATCATTTTGACGAATGTAACTATCCAACATTAGGGGAGAACCGGCTGGCAAAAGAAAATGCATGGAACCAAAAGGAAATTATATGGAATCAAACATCCTTAACATGGCAAGATCCTCGGACCAGAGAATGTGATATTGAAGTCCAAAAGATTACACATTTACAAAAGCTAGCTAATCAATTGCCAGATTCCTTTGCTGACCCGAAAAGAGTGACTAAGTCATATATACCAGCCGCTAATGCACCTATAAGAATCGATGTTCACGAGGGACACGATCAAGTTGCTACAGAATCTAAAACGCGTTTAAAGAGAGGTAGACCAATAGGTTCCAAAGATAAAAACCCTCGAAAATCAAAGAAAGGTGCATTAGATGAACCCGTGGTACCAGACATGAGCGAACCAAAGGAGCCAAACAATGATGCTCGGGACGCCGAGCCTCATGGTCCTAAAGTTCTTGACAATAATGAGATCTCAACGAATTATGTCATGTCTGGAAAACAATGGAACAGAAAAGATGTCGACATCAATGAAATATTTGCATATAAGGTAGCACTTGAAATAATGGACACATGCGAGGATCTAGAACCCACGTCAATATATGAGTGCACTCAAAGAGAAAATTGGCCTAAATGGAAAAAAGCTATAAACGTGGAGTTAAACTCTTTAAAGAAGAGGAATGTGTTTGGTCCGATCATAAGGACACCATTCGATATTAAACCAGTTGGACACAAATGGGTCTTTGTGAGGAAAAGAAATGAACATAATGAAATCGTGAGATACAAAGCACGGCTTGTAGCACAAGGATTCACGCAAAGACCAGGAATAGATTATGAGGAGACATACTCCCCTGTGGTGGATGCAACGACTTTTAGATTCCTAATAAGTCTGGCTATAAAAGAAAATTTGGATATGCGGTTAATGGATGTTGTAACCGCATACTTATATGGTCCACTGGATAATGAGATTTATATGAAAATTCCAGAAGGTATTGAGCTCAAAGACAAAGAAAGTTCTCGAGAACAATATTGTATAAAGTTGAACAAAAGTCTTTATGGATTGAAACAATCAGGTCGTATGTGGTATAATAGACTGAGTGAATATCTCGTCAAAGAGGGCTATAAGAACAACCCCATAAATCCGTGTGTATTCATAAAGAAATGGCCAAAGGGGTTTGTAATCATCGCGGTGTATGTAGACGACCTGAATATGATAGGAACATCTGGAGAGATTACCCAAACAGTTGAATATCTAAAGAAAGAATTCGAGATGAAAGACTTAGGACAGACGAAATTCTGTTTGGGATTACAGCTTGAGTACATGTCCAATGGAATCCTTGTGCATCAAATGGCATATACAGAAAAGGTACTCAAGAGATTTAATATGGACCAATCTCACCCGTTATCTAACCCCATGGTTGTGAGATCATTAGATTTGGATAAAGATCCATTTGGTCCAAAGAAGGACGATGAAGAAGTCCTTGGTCCCGAAATGCCATATCTAAGTGCCATAGGAGCTTTAATGTATCTAGCGAGCCACACTAGACCAGACATATATTTTGCCGTGAACTTACTGTCAAGATTTAGCTCATGTCCAACCCAAAGGCACTGGAACGGGATAAAGCATATACTTCGTTACCTACAAGGAACGAAAGATTTAGGTTTATTTTATACTAACCAAAACAAAGATAGTTTGATTGGTTTTGCTGATGCAGGTTATCTTTCAGATCCACATAATGCTAAATCACAGACATGTTATGTTTTTACACATGGTGGCACGGCTATATCTTGGCGATCAATGAAGCAAACTCTTGTTGCTACATCGTCCAATCATGCAGAGATTTTGGCAATACATGAAGCCAGCCGTGAATGTGTTTGGTTGAGGTCGATGACCCAACACATTAGAACAGATTGTGGATTGACCGAAGGCAAAGAGGAACCGACCATATTATACGAGGACAATGCCGCATGCATCGCTCAACTCAAAGACGGTTATATAAAAGGAGACAGGACGAAGCACATTTTACCAAAGTTCTTTTTCACGCATGACTTACAGAAAGATGGAGAAGTGCAAGTCCAGCAAGTCCGTTCAAGTGAGAATTCCGCGGACTTATTTACCAAGTCTCTACCGACCTCGACATTCAAGAAGCTCATACATCAGATTGGAATGCGAAGATTGAAAGACATTCAGTGAGGTTCAGAACAGGGGGAGTAATGCGTGTTGTACTCTTTTTCCTTATCTCGGGTTTTGTCCCATTGGGTTTTTCTCGGGAAAGGTTTTAACGAGGCAACATCCAAAACGCATTACGAGCTCTTAGAGTTGTGGCATCCAAGGGGGAGTGTTATAAATCATATGTGGATTTGCCACACTCTAGTTCTGTCCGCCTGGCCCATGGAGGTTCCGGCCCAAGACTTAAGTTATGCGGTTTGTACTTTTCCTATTCCTATTAGGTTTTCCTTTTCTCTTTTATGTACTCATCCTTATATAAAGGAACCAATGTAACCTCATTCATTATCAGATCAGATCAGAACAATACAATACAAATTCCCCTTATTCTTCTCTCTAGTTTACAACAAGTTGATATTTTTTCAAAGATTGATATTTTTATCTTTTAAAATCTATATAAACATATATGTATATATAATAGAATATAATTATAACAATTTTCATTTTCCCTATAAAAACCTGAAAAATTATTAAATTTTCTATTTTTACCATCATTATCATTTTTGCAATTATAAATTTCAATTTTTTGCAACTTGATTTAACTGACTTTGACAAATATCATGAATATTAAAAATAGCTTTGCAATGTGCCATTTTTTTCCCCCTTTTTCGGTCGCCGACAATAGATGTGTCATCGTGTTGATGAATTATAACACTTTCCCAGTTTCCGGTGAAAAAAATCTAACTTCATAGAATAACATATTGCGTCGTCAGATATATATTTTATTTATTTATATTTTCTGAATAAACAAGAATTACTATTTAAAAATTAAAAATATGTGGATGAGGAGCGTTTCGCTTTTTAGAAGACAACTCACTTCCAACGTCCGACTGCCACGTGGTGATGCTTAATATTCGTCTAAGGTAACAAAACATAATCAAATGCTTAATATTCATCATTTCTTTTTTTTTTTTCTGTCAAATAAGCAACAGTCTCTTTATATATATAGAGGCGTGTCTTGCTTGTATTAAAAAATTTTGACCTATTTATAAACAATGTTAAATATTTTTTTTTACAAAAGTGAGTAGAAATGAGATTTCAACTCGTCATTTGTTTGTACAAAGGAAAAAGATGATTTTAAGTTTTAACAACTCCACCACCAAAACTTTCTGCTCCTAAAATACTAAGGCTCACCATATATAACATTGTTAATGACGATGTTATATTTAATTTAATGTTGTAAATGACACATGAAACTGTTCAGATGTATTTCCTTTTTTATTTTTTCCTTTGTCAACAATCATCAATTTTTCTATTAAGAGATGGGTAAACGGTTTTTGTAAAGGAAAACTATACAACACTTAATTTAAAATGTTGGTACCGGATTTAGCACTCGACCAATAACCCGATCTGAATCTCACCCGACTAAGTTCTCAAAGTCCAGTCGACCTGGCCCATTAGCATCTAACCGACTAGGTCGGCTAATTGGAGTTAAACTCAGAAAAGAAAGTCGCCAAAGCCGACTTGCAGAAAAGGAAAGAAAGAAGGGCTCATGAAGCCGGCCCAATCTCAATCAAACCGACTTCAAATCTATATAAATAAGAAGTTTCGCCTCAATCAGAAGGCATCCAGCAATCGAGAGAGAAGACCTAATTCTAAGTATTCAAACTATTTTGTATTCTCTTGAGATTAAAACCCTAATTCCTTTGTATTCCATTGATCAAAGAAAGATTATTAATAAAGAAATCGTTTAAACCCTAGTGAACTTTTGAGGTTCAACATAAAAATAAAGAAAATAGAGAATGCACGGGATACATTAAAACTAACAAGATGCAATGTTCAGATAGAAGACCAAACAGAAAGATAAAATACAACTGAAAAAGCAATAAAAGGATCTAAAACCCCTATGGATAAATTGACCAAACACAGAAGTAAGCCACTCGAAATAGCCAAAGATTAGACGAGAACACAAAGTCGGCCACCTTGAGATAAAGAGCTTCACGAGACACCTACGGTGTCATGTGATTTTAAAGAACCTAATTTGCGCCGGAAATGCTGATACACTCAATCCCTAAAAAAAAATAGATACAAGAAAGACGAGAGAGGACTCTCGCAATCGAAGCAATGCTTTTGGAACTAACTACCCATCTCCCTTTTTCTTATCTCAAATCTAATTGTGCAATTTTTTTTTTAATTAATTGATTTGTTCTACCGAGTAAAACTTACAAACCCTCCATAACACTTTTACTCCTTTCATAAAAAGTAAAAAAATAATAATAATAATAATCAAACTCCGATCGCAAATTCAACTTACATGACGACCAAAAAAAAAAGAAAAAAAAGGTTTCAACTTACTTGAATAGTGTATTATAATATGAGGCAAACTATACACTATATCCTCGAGAAGTATGATCTTTTAAAGATAAATTCCCTCAAATAGCACCAAATAATATTTTTGTTTCACAATTAGCACACATTTTTATTTAGGACAAAAATAGCATTTTATGAAGTTTATAATTTAATTTTTTTGTTTGGGTTAACTATATTAGTATTTAGGGTTTAGTTTTTAGGGGATAGGGGGTAAGATAAAACCCTAAACCCTAAGTCCTAAACCCTAAAAATATGAAGTTAGAATAATCCTTTAATAAAAATGTTATTTGTGTCCAAAATGAAAATTTGTGCTAAATATGTCACAAAAACTATATTTTATGCTATTTTTGAGAATTGCCCGAATGGAGAAAATTTACTCATATTTCGATAAAGAAAATTTATTAGTTTTGGGCAAATGGTATACAGTATCATGTATGTAATTTGTATTTGTATTTGTTTAAATAAGTTTTACACAGCACAATTTGGAAAATGTCAAAGAACAAAAACAAGGAATGGAGAAAATTCAATAATGGGGCCCAAGCCCAAATCTAAACCTCACCCGAATCCGAATCCGAATCCGAATCCGAATCTCACCTTCTCTCCCAATCACTTCCCCTATTTAACGAATCATCCTCCTCCATGCAATTCTCGCTCATCTCCATTTCTCATCTTCTTTCAACAAACTCTCTCCATTTCTAATTTCCCTGAAATTTTCCCGAGAAAATTCTCATTCCTTTTTTGTCTTTCAGTTTTCTTCCTCCGCTGGGAATATTTCAGGGAAACAGTTTTGTTGTTGAATTCAGATTCGGGAATTTTTCTTTTTTTTTTCTATTTTAACCAAATATATTTTTAAAGCTTCTTCTGAACGTTCATCGTGGAGAGTTTCGGGTCGGGTCGGGTCGTTAAAGGCGGGTTTCACGGCGGTGATAGATTCACCTTCTGCTTCTTTTGAGGGGGTTAGCCCCGAGGCTCTTTGCCTCGGCGGGTTTCAAATTCCCCCAATCTTCACAAAAAAAAAAAATCTAACAAAATTCACAGATTCATTTTTTTTTCTTCATTTTTTGTTGAAAATTTTGATCCAACAATTTTGAAATTATAATCGTTCGTTGAAGGAAGAAGAAGAAGATGCCAGCTCTAGCTTGTATTGATACTCCCGTCGAAGCATTTCCCGGTGATTGCTCCGGCGTTTTCACGTCAGCTGTTGTTGACGGTTCATGCCATTGGTCTCCGTCACTCTCCGCCTCGCTTTACAAAATCGACGGTTGGGGAGCTCCGTACTTCGCCGCGAATTCGTCTGGAAACATCTCCGTTCGTCCTCATGGCTCATCCACTTCACCTCACCAAGACATCGATCTGATGAAAGTCGTTAAAAAAGTGACAGATCCGAAAATCTCCGGCGGTTTAGGATTATCGCTTCCGCTTCTCATCCGTTTTCCCGATGTTTTGAAGAATCGTCTCGAGTCACTTCAATCAGCGTTTGAATTCGCGATTCAGAGTCAAAGCTATGATTCTCATTACCAAGGTGTGTATCCTGTGAAATGTAATCAAGATCGATTCATTGTTGAAGATATTGTTGAATTTGGATCCAAGTTTCGATTTGGATTAGAAGCTGGTTCGAAACCTGAGATTCTTCTTGCTATGAGTTGTTTATGTAAAGCTTCTCCTGAAGCTTTTCTTGTGTGTAATGGTTTTAAAGACTCTGAGTATATCTCATTGGCTTTGCTTGGGAAGAAACTGGAGTTGAATACAGTTATTGTTCTTGAGCAAGAAGAAGAGCTTGATTTAGTTATTGATTTGAGTCAGAAGATGAATGTGAGGCCTGTGATTGGGTTAAGAGCTAAGCTTAGGACGAAGCATTCTGGTCATTTTGGTTCTACCTCTGGTGAGAAAGGCAAGTTTGGATTGACTACGATTCAGATTGTTCGTGTTGTTCGTAAGCTTCGTCAAGTTGGTATGCTTGATTGTCTCCAGCTTCTGCATTTTCACATTGGTTCACAGATTCCTTCGACGGCTTTGCTTTCTGATGGTGTAGCTGAAGCTGCTCAGCTTTATTGTGAGCTTACTCGTCTTGGTGCGAATATGAAAGTCATTGATATTGGTGGTGGTTTGGGGATTGATTACGACGGGTCTAAATCCGGTGAATCGGATCTCTCTGTTGCTTATACTCTTGAGGAGTATGCTGTAGCTGTTGTGGCGTCGGTTAGGTTTGTTTGTGATCAGAAATCTGTGAAGCATCCGGTGATATGTAGCGAGAGTGGTCGAGCCATTGTGTCTCATCATTCAGTGTTGATCTTTGAAGCTGTTTCAGCTGGTCAACAACATGAGACGCCAAGTGATGTTCAGTTCTTGCTTGAAGGGTACTCAGAGGAAGTCCGAGGTGATTACGAGAATCTTTATGGTGCTGCGATGCGTGGTGATCACGAAAGCTGTTTGCTTTATGTTGATCAGCTGAAGCAGAGATGTGTTGAAGGGTTTAAAGAAGGGTCGTTGAGCATAGAACAGTTAGCTGGTGTTGATGGGTTATGTGAGTCGGTGATTAAGGCGATTGGTGCATCGGATCCGGTTCTTACTTACAATGTCAATCTATCGGTTTTCACTTCGATTCCTGATTTATGGGGGATTGATCAGTTGTTTCCTATAGTTCCAATTCATAAACTTGATCAAAGGCCTTTGGCGAGAGGGATCTTATCGGATTTGACATGTGACAGTGATGGAGTGATCAACAAGTTCATTGGCGGAGAATCGAGCTTGCCATTGCACGAGCTAAACAACAATGGCTGCAAGGCTGGGGGATACTATTTGGGAATGTTCCTAGGAGGAGCTTATGAGGAGGCTCTCGGTGGACTCCACAATCTATTCGGTGGTCCAAGCGTGGTTCGGGTTTCGCAGAGCGATGGACCTCACGGATTCGCAGTGACTCGTGCTGTGATGGGTCAATCCTCTGCTGATGTCCTCAGAGCGATGCAGCATGAGCCTGAGCTCATGTTTCAGACTCTTAAACACCGAGCCGAGGAGCGTAGGAACAACAACAACAAAGCTGGTGGTGATAAGGGAAACGACAAACTAGTGGCTGCATCGAGTCTTGCTCGTTCATTCAACAACATGCCTTATCTTTCCATGGAAACGTCCACAAACGCTGCGGTCAATAAACTCGGCGTTTACTACCGCGAGGAAGCTGAGGCTGGTGGCGGCGGCGTTAAAGATGAGAAATGGTGTTACTTCGGTGGATTGAGAGAGACTTGACATTTGATCTTCACCGTACGATCTTACTTCTGTTTTATTTAAATCATGTTCAGTTTTAAAACTCTTAAGTTGTTTCTTTGTAATAAGACAACTATTAGCAAATTTTAATAATTATCATCGACCTCTATTTTAACATTAGCAAACTGTTATCCATGTTAATGAAGCTGTTATAAGCTTTAATATTCATCTTATGATTTCGTCCAAAAAGGGAAAAAAAAATATTCATCTTATGATCAACTATAGTTGGTTAAATCTTTTCGAATAATTATAAAATAACATTTTTTCTTAAAATTTAGGATAAATGCTTTTTGGACCATTGAAGAGCATTTGGAATAAAACAAAAGAAAATATTCTATGTAAAAGAGACAAGACAATTTGTGTAATGCAAAGATTAAAAAGAACAAGTGGATGATGTGGTTGTTAGACACACATGCACGAGGATGTGGTTGTTATGTTATAGCCGTAGAGTGTGACACCACACACACACACGCATATGACACAGAAGAATCCTTATTTTGTGGCTCTTCTTCATTTGAGTTTTTGGGAGGAGAATTTTGGACCTTTCCGTAGAAAAAAGAAGCATATTTTGGGAACCAAAACCTTCAAAGGTTCGGATTTTATGGTTATATTATGGACCACGATTCCATGTGCACATCTATTTGGGTTATAATTTTTATTTTACTCTTTCTTTGTTAACATTTTGAGTGTTAATTTGTTTTAAATTTTGTGAATATCGAAATTATATATAGAAAAGAGTACATAAATATGCATATTAAAGAAGTATAAAATTAGAATCTTGGAGGATATGTAACTTGAACTTGAGAATACAACAACTTTTATTTAATAGAAAATGCAACAGCATAATCAAAAATACATATGAATATCCAAAATGGTCTATGATAGTGCAAACTATTTAGAAGGCAAGAGGTCCAAAATATATATATTTAATATGAAACAAAAAGCATGTAGGAAAGATGTAAAACTTGTTTTTTGGAAGTTCTGATCCAATCGCGTTTGCTATTATGAAAAGACCAACTTAAAAAAATGTGATACATGACATATTGATTACATAAGTGATTTTATATAACATGATAATCGTGGATGCACCTGATCTTAATGCACCAATTAAAGTTCCAAGAGAAATTCTACTTCTAGAAGTCCAAATAGTAGAAGATAATAATATCTGGTTCTAAGACCAACCTCATTAGTGATACTCTCATGAGTGTCTTAAGAATTAATTAATATTAAATTTAATAATATTTTAATTAAAGACCCACCATTAAGTATGTATTAGTTTTTCACCTCCATTAGTGATACTCTTAAGAGTGTCTTAAGAATTAAAAAATAATTATTTATTGAAAATGTGTTTTATTTAGTTTAAATTTATAATATAACAAAATATTGGGTTAAACTTATAGAAAAAAAACTATAAATTATAATTATAGAATATTTTATAAAAATAAATAAATATATTACATTATAAATACTTTTAAACATATAATACAATACATGAAAAACAAAATCAAACTTAAAATTGGATATAATAAACGGAAAACAAATACGTAAAATGATAGATACATATAAAAGCATTATCAAGAACGCAATTCTCTCGGCTCTAATCTTCAATTGTGCCAAATTTTTGCCAGATATGTTCAACCAAATCACCTTTCAATTATTGATGTATTCTTGTATCACGAAGTCGATTTCGAACGCCCATCATATTGCCAAGATTGGTAGGCATATTTGTAGAATACGTTAAATCCACATGTGAAGTCCCGCTTCCTTCTCCTTCATAGAATTCAGATACATTGTACAAATTGTATCCATCTCGTTCATCTTCTACTATCATATTGTGTAATATGATACATGCTCTCATTATCTTTCCTATTTTTGTCTTATCCCAACTAAGAGCGGAATCTTTGACAATCGCAAATCGAGCTTGCAAGACCCCAAAAGCACGCTCGACATCTTTTCGGGCAGCTTCTTGACATTGAGCAAATAATGATGCTTTCGGACCTTGTGGAATTGAAATTGATTGGATGAAAGTTGCCCATTTCGGATATAAACCATCAGTGAGATAGTAAGCCATATTGTATTGTCGTCCATTGACAAAGTAATTCACTCTTGGTGCTCGACCTTCTAATATATCATCAAAAACTGGTGAGCGGTCAAGAACATTGATATCGTTTAAAGTACCTGGAGGTCCAAAAAATGCGTGTCAAATCCATAGGTCTTGTGAAGCCACAGCTTCTAAAACGATTGTAGGTTTTCCAGATCCACGTGAATATTGTCCTTTCCAAGCTGTAGGACAATTCTTCCACTCCCAATGCATACAATCAATGCTTCCTATCATCCCGGGAAATCCGCGTGCTTCTCCTTGATTGAGTAATCGTTGGAGATCCTCTGGTGTAGGTCTTCTTAGGTAGGTATTCTGAAACAAATATATAATTCCGTCCACAAATTTTTCCAAGCATAATAATGCGGTGCTTTCACCGAGGCGGAGATATTCATCCACTGCATCAGCTGCACAACCATATGCCATCATACGAATGGCTGCTGTACACTTTTGTAGTCCCGACAGACCCAACCTTCCTGTAGCATCTCGTCTTTGTTGAAAGTATAGTACCTGATTGGATAGTGTATCAACAATACGTATGAACAATGGCTTGTTCATTTTAAAACGACGTCGGAACATAGGTTGAGAGTAAGTAGGATTTTCACTGAAATAATCATTCCATAAACGAGTGTGCCCTTCCTCGCGTCCTCTTTCAACATAAGATCGTGTCCGCCTTGAACTTGTCGCTTCTTGATGATGGCCATAATTATCTATGCCTTCTTGAAATAGACTCTGAAATTCTGCATCAAAAGCTTGATCAAATTCTTCATCTAAATTTGAAGATGACATGTTTGTGTGAATTTTTGTTTTGGTTTGAGAAAATTGGAAAGTGGAGAGAGATTTGTAAGTAATAACAAAAGCCTCGTTGAGAAGGCTTACTAAGAAAAGAGAATTGAAAATGAAGCAAATATTGTTAATTTTCAAAGACAGACTTCGAAATGAAGAAGTTACATTCAACGGTTGTTGTTTCACAATATATACAACTGCAATAATACAAGTGGAAAAAAAAACAAATTACATAAAAAAATCAAAGACATGATATTGTTTTTGTTGTCTTGTGCTGGAAAAAAAAAATCAAATTACATAAGAAAATCAAAGACATGACATTGTTTTTGTTGTCTTGTGCTGGGAAAAAAAAAACAAATTACATAAGAAAATCAGACATGACATTGTCTTTGTTGTTTTGTGCCAAAAAAACAAATTACATAAGAAAATCAGACGTGACATTGTCTTTGTTGTCTTGTGTCGACAATTGCACCACTTGCACCATCTACTCCATTAGTCACATTCACGAAGTTGTAACCTGCAAAAAAAAAAGATAAAGCAAACTGAATGAAAGCAAAGATTCATCATAAATTACAAACAAAGGATTTAGATCATAAATTACAAACAAAGGATTCATCATAAGCAAACAAAGGATTCATCATGAGCAAACAGAGGATTCATCATAGATTACAAACTAAAATTGAAGATAAGAACAAAGGATTCATCATGAGCAAACAAAGGATTCATCATGAGCAAACAAAGGATTCATCATAAATTACAAACTAAAATTTAAGATAAGAACAAAAGATTCATCATGAGCAAACAAAGGATTCATCATAAATTAAAAACTAAGGATTGACCAACTTAAATCTGAAGGATGCACCTAGTAAGCATTATCCTAACATCTCAGCAATTAGCTTGTTTGTCAGGTTGAGTTCAGGCTCGGAAAGCTCTGTTTTGGCTATGAGACTGTCTAGAAGTCGCTGCTTGGACATTCTTTCTCTCCCAGCTATGTCTTTCTGCTTGATCTCCCACAACCTCTCAAACTTTAACAGGGAACTAGCTTCACTTTCTTCACTAGTGCCACACTTTTTGGCTTTGCCTTTGGATGCCTTAACACCAGGAGGTCGAGGACAAGATTCTTCCTCACCATGAGATGTTGTATTTGAACTTGAGGAGTATGCGCCACCCGCATCTAGCTTAGTCCTTTTGGATCTTTCATTACCTTTAGAGGTACACCATTTCTGATCATGGCGAAGCTCTAACCAGGCATGCTCAAGGGCGAACGTCAAGTGTCTTTGGGTGTCTTCCGTGTCTCTGTAGAGACACAGATCTAAACTATTTGGTGGGCTTTTATTACTTATTTATGTTTAAGACACTCTAAAAACTGTGTGATGGATGTGGTCTAAGAAGTTCTTGGTCAATGTAGATACATCAAAGGTAAAGAAGCTCAGTTCACACTTCAAAATGCGTTACTTGATTATTTATAATAAAAATACACTTAGGATGATGTTTAAAAAATCTATTATCTTCGGTTGTTTTGTTATTATTTTTTACGTTTTGTAAGTAATCTTATTTATATAATATTTTTTCAATAACATCATATTTTTATTGAAATTTGGCTTAAAATAAAATAAGTGATTTAAATTTAGAATTTTTATAATTAATGGATGTTTTTTAATTAATAATTAAACAGAGAAATAATATATATGAATTTATTTTTGTTTTTTTTTGCGGTTGTGAAATATTGTTTTAGAGTAAGAAAAAGAGGAATGGATTGGAGGAAAAGTTAATTCTATTTTAATATTATTCTATGTTAGAGTGAAAAATAGAGAAATGAATTGGAGATGTTCTAAAAATATAGCAAGCAACATTGATACATAGAAGAAAGTTACACTTAATGAAAAAATGTTATTTAAATTAAGATTTTTCATAAGGTTAGGAAGTCATTAAAAAAAATTTTAATGGAAAGGTTGAGAGACTATTACTAAACCAAAACTCTATAAATTAATATTCGATAAATAAATATCTCGCTAAATTAATAATTTTTTTCGGTCTCATATTAATATTTTGACTCAAATTTAATCTTTATAAATTAATAAACACGATAAATTAATAAAATTTTATAAAATATATTAGTCCCATATTGTTAATTTATAGAAGTTTTATTGTATACATAAGTGGAAGTGAATCTTGTTACTTTCACCGTTGACAATTCTTTTTTTTCCATCAATTCTATCATATGTATAAAGTATCTTTATATGATTCATTTCTATCCCTTAGAGCATCTCCCACATATAACATTATTTTTGTGTTAAAACTACACTATTTTAGTGTAATTTGAGCATAACATCAAATATCACACTAAAAAGATCATTCTCTATTATTATATTATTTTAAAAAAATATTCTCTAATAGTATACTATTAAATAAAAATTAACTATCTAATAGTTTTGATTAAAATGACTATTCATAGTTTTGATAAAAGTTTACTCTTTAATAGTTTTGATAAAAATGATAATTTAAAAAAATTCTAATTGAATTTTATTATGTGCTTTGAAATTCAGTTTACATATTAATTTTGTTATTTTTTACATATTAGTAGGAGAGAACCTAGCTAAACTGGTGAGAAGAAAATTTGTTTTTATGGATTTAAGGCGGTCGTGTTTTTGGGGAAAGACTGTTGTAATATCTGTGTAGTTTTCTTTCTTCTATGAATTATCATGCACCTTGACCTTTTCTAATGCTAAACATGTCAGTAGATGATGATGCCAATGTCTAAAATGCTGGTCATCTTCTAGATAGTCTCCTCAAGGTATATATAGTTTTCGTTACACACTACTGTTGTATTGATTTTAATCAAATGCTGCCTAACGTTATACCTTTTGAAACATGATCTTGAGCAGAAAGTTATCAGTTAAGGTGTCTTATATATGTTTTTTTCTGGTCTGCATATAGAAAACTATAACTGTTAACGTTGGAGTCTTGGTTCTCTATTTTAAATGGATTTGGATGTTAGTTTATCATTGGAATGTAATTCTGGATTTCAGCTTATGATGATATTCTATTTAAATTAGATAAACTTTGATGAACTAAATGCCATGAGATTGGATATATTTATATTATAAATCAACGATACCACTTCAACTTGGACAAGAGATCCTCACTTTTTGACACGGTAAGACCGTATGAGATTCGTAAAACGTCCAAAACGTATACCACCAACCCTTTTTGATTAGTGTAGCAAATTCACCATTGCCATTTACTTAATCATTTTGTTAATATTCACCACTTTTATCACCTATCTATTACAATTTATTTCTAATATAAATTGGGCTGGACAAACTTTTTTAAGGATCACTTTCCTTTATTACAATAGACAACATACAGATTCTGAACAGGTGTATACATTACAGATAGTACCATGACACATCCACACAACAAAAGCACTTAAGATCTTTCAAGGAATGAAATGAGGCTATTCTCATTTGTTAACCAGCGGATCAATGATTTTGCTCCATCCTCGAAAATCTGAGGGGGAAGAAGCATCAGACAGTACAAACCCATTAACGTAGAAGGTTGGTGTCCCATAAACCCCTCTTGAACCGCTATACTACAATACACAACGCCACAAAAGCAAAATTTAAACTAAAAGTTACTAATGTTCGTTTTCATGTTACAATGAGAAATAGCAACGGAGAATAGTATATGACACAATGGAAATATAGGTAATAAGATGATGATCATGCATCCAATGACACTTGTCTTTTTATATGTAAGAAACTTTAGTTCTTGGAGCAGTGAAAGGTGTTGAATAAGGTATATCCAAAGAGGAAAGTAAGGCTGAAGGAATATAATTACCTTGAAGGAAACTCTGGTTGCATGATCCGATTTTTTGTTGTTGAAACCTGATTTGAGAACAGATTGATATGACTTTCCTAACGTGACTGTTCCGAACTTGACAATGTTTTCCACAACTGCAAGTCTTGACAGAAGTTGTGTGTGTGCGTTGTAGTACAATGACTGCCAAAGAAACAAACAGTTTCAGTAAACCAGATAATATATTACATATCAATTTTTATTGTAATAGATGCACATATAGCTAAGTTTAGCTCTATACAAGACTAGAAAAGTTTATATTTATACTATACAGTATACACATTGAACAAACCTGATGCTTGAAGAACCCTTCCAACAAACTGAATGTAGCATTGACGTTTACCGTATTGACAATGTGTAAAGCCCGAGAGGTCACATATGCATTGTCATGGTAGCTGCAAATTCCAAAAGTTAAAAAAACCGAAAAAAAGATTGGGCAATTCTAAAAAATAGTACAAATTATAGTTTTTGTAACATATTTAGCACACATTCTCATTTAAGACAAAAATAATATTTTTATTAAATGATATTTTTAAACTCACATTTTTAAGGTTTATGACTTAGGGTTTAGAGTTTAGAAAATCCTAAACTCTAAGCCCTAAACCCTAAATTTTACCCTCTACCCTCTAAAAATTATACTCTAAATACTAATATAATCAACCCAAACAAAAAATATTAAATTATGAATTTTATAAAATGTTATTTTTGTCCTAAATAAAATATATGCTAATTATGAAACAAAAACATCATTTGGTGCTATTTGAAGGAAATTCTCAAAAAGATTTATCAATTTCAATTTAAGCTCCGATAAATTATAATTTAAGCTTAGAACATATAATAGAAAACAGAACTTGAAGGCAAAGAGAGAAATAGAGTACTGACGGTAAAGGAAGGAGATGAAGGACAAGTCCAACGCGAGATCCGTAGTGTTGAAGAGCTTTTTTCAAAGGTGGCCAAGAATCTCTACTGTCCGGACAAACCGGGTCAAAGAACGCCTCAATTAGAATAGTATCCGGGTCGAAACGACGACCTGGTGGGTAAATGAAACCATCGTGCCTCACCGGCGGAATTAGCTGTGCCTGTGTACCGACGATGACAATAAGGAACAACAAAACCATTCGAATCATTCTCTGTGTTGGAATAGATTCGGTTTCTGTACAAGAAAAAGGGATATCAAAAATAAAGAAAAATTAAGGAAAAAGAAAAGAAGAAAAAAATAGTCACAAGCAAAAAAGAAATCAAAATACAATGAAAAATTAAGCAAAAATGAAATCAAGCCATAAATTAAAAGGATCGAGGTAAAAATAAAATAACGAAAAAAAGACAAACAAGAAAAATGAAAACTATTACCATTAGAATTAATAATTTACTATTGATGTTTAGAATCTTAATTCTTTAAATAAGATGTTTGTGTTAAAATTTATTTATAAAAAAAGAGAAAAAAAGAAGAATCACAAAAATTTGTGAGAAAAGAGTTTTAATAAGAAGAGAGTTTTAATTAAATAAAATCATTCACAATTATTCCATCACTCTGTTGGTCACTCTCTTTCTCTTTCCCGTGATCGCCGGAGATTATTAAAACCAGAGACGGTGAGTGTACGATTGCTCAAAAGCTAAGCGAGACACTCTATTTCATCTCAAACCGTTGATTTCTATTTATGCTTACGTGGCCAGAAACAGAATCTGGTAATATGTGCTATTTATTAGAAGTGATAGAGTTTGGTCTTTAAAAGTAAATAAACGTAAATAAGAGCCTTTCTCTATTAAAATAACATTTTATTTTTAAGAGCCTGTCATTGAGTGGTTTCATAAACGTATATTTTGTATAAAGACTCTGATCATGAATCTTTGAATTGCAGAGTGAAAGTAAGAAACATCATTTTACCATTATAAACGATATACTAGTGAAAATGATTAATACAAAAAAATATAAATAATTAAACTATATTTAGGGCATCTACATCGGTGGAAGTTCTCAACTAAGGTTCTAAACTTAAAAATATTGATATTTTAATGTAATTTATTTAGTTAATTAAATTTTAATATTTAAAAGAAAAGTGAACCATTTAATACTTAATTTTTTTTTGAAAATCTCTAGTCAGAGAAATCCATATCATTCTCTCTCATCTACTTTTATTATTTTTCATTATTTATATGTTAAGAGATTCATTGAGATACGCTTAATGAGAGTGCGCTTACATTAAAAATTAAAAAAATTAAAAAAATAAAATAAAAATTATAATTTAAAAATAATAAAAACAAAATATCTTACCTATGCTATCAAACATGCCATAAGCAGTGGCAGATCCACTTGAAGCAATAAGAAGGCAGTTGTCCCGGGTAAAATTGTGAAGTTTCATGTAAATGTTCTATATTTTCACTAATGTCCCTTTGTTATTTGCAATTATAGCCTTAAAAGTTTAAGTAATTTCAATTATGCCTCCTAAAATCAATATCTAGATCCGTCTCTGCCCATAAGTATAAACTACTATAAAATGATATAATTTATTTTATATACGAGGTGCTACTTAGAAAACAAAAAAAATTGAAATAAATTAATTAACAAAGATGACGAACAACAACATTTAAAATTTTAAAAAACAAAAATAAATTAAACTTTCACTCCATCAAACCATATCACAACATCATATATCTCAATCTTTCCACTTCTCTTCCAAATTCTCTCATTTCCTTTTACTTTCAATCTTAATTTAATAATTCAGTTTTCTGTTTTACATTGTTGTTTTTTAGTTTCATTTTCACTCTTAATTTATTTAGTTAGTTTTTTTTTTTGTATTAACGCTTTAGTTTAAAAAAATCTCTTAGTTTATTCGGTTTGATTTTGGAAATTGTTTTTTATTTATGTTATTTACAAAAAAAATCTGAAAATAATGAATTTATTTATTTTTAATTTTAATAGTCGTGAGAAATTGATAATGAATAAAATCTTGTTTTTATTGTTAATAGTCACCAAATTTCCAACTAATTGTTATTTCTGACCACATAAAGGATAAAAAAAGAGTAAAGAGATTTGAATTTGTTCAACAAGCATATAAATCTTATCTTTCACATAACCCGAGAGCTTGATAAAAATTTAACGTAACTTAGTTTTTTTATCTTTTGTTTTATATTTTTTTTTTTATGTTATTTTAAAATTTTCTAACAGAAATAATAATTTTGTTTATTTTAATTTTTAATAGTCTTTGAAAATTGGTCAAAAAGTAACAATATTTTTGTTGTTAATTTTCGTCAAAATTTTGTCAGAAGTTTCCGACCAACCATTTCATAATAAAAAGGAGATATGCTTTTAAGTTTTAACGTCGGACGCACCATTTCCGTGAGGGCTTCCTAATCCCACGTATCATGTTGTTGATTTGAATACGCATATCTCCTTTTTATTCTTTTAAGCAACTTTCACTTCATCACTTATGTTTTTTACTTCAACTTCAATGTCTCTTAATATATTTTTCTCCATATGAATACTGTAAAGCCTATATATATATATATATATATATATATATATATATATATATAAATTAAGATGTAACATGAACAAAATATTATATTAAAAACATGAAGAAATTTAAAATCAAGATTAGGCGGTTAAACCAGACATATAATTAAAAGTATATGTAATCAAAGATAAAATATAAACAAAATATTTCATTAAAAACTTACAAGGAGATCGTAACAATGCTGAGATTACAAGAGGGGAGAAGTGAGAGAGGAGAGAAATGGGTGATAGTGAGAGAACATGAAAATGGAGAATGAGAACTTTGAGATTACAAACAATCCTATACTCCTTTATATAAGAGTTTCACACAACTAAAAAGACTTAAAATAATAATAAAATATAAACTAGTGGTACAATTTGGATGAATCCACTAAGAAAGTTAGATCCCCATTAACTAGTGAGATTTGACATTTGACAAAAAATATACAATATTTTATTTATCTGATGGAAACATGTGGGTCTTCTCTGCAGCAGTAGATCACACTCAGAGATTTGGAACAATGTTTTGTCGGAGATTTTTGTCGGTCTTGTTGATTTTGTGGAAGGAGAAATCATGTTCCACTGTTGCCGAATATTTCTTCATCGATGTCTGGGATATTGAAATCTATTTCACTTCCCGAAGCTTGAGAATTGTGATCCGAAAATGTAGGTAAAAATTGTTAAGAGATTGCCTTAATTTCTTCTTCTGAATTTGCCGCTGCCAACATGGATAACATTTTGGATTTTTGGGCCAAGAATTAGGTTGTTTCTGGTGATTAGTTTGGAGATTGGTGAGCTGTTTGGGGTAAAGATTTTTGCAGATTTTCATTTTAGGTTTTTATCCAGGATGAGATTTTGGAAGGGTAAAGATTGGGCGGAATTTTGTATTTATCCCACCATTTTACCCTAAACCTTTGTCTGATGATTGGTACATGGTCTGGTGAAAAATCGAGTGTCCATGAAAAAACTCAAGGAAAATGAAATTTGGAATGAAAAAAGGTTATTGGAAGAAATCTTTTTTTCATCGGTGGATGGTATATAAGTGGATTTAAAAATATTGAAAGATTTTTTGCATTTCTGGTTTATAAATATCTATGATGGAACCAAAGTTGTTCCACCATGGCATGAACCAATTTGGAGCTTTTAGAAGTTGACAAGTGGTGTAAAAAAAGATCAGCCAAGTGTGTTTGTGTTTTGGAGATTGTATCAAGAAGAAATTATACCAGGCTTTACAGTAATCCCAGTAATTGAACGGGATATTATAATAATCAAGATCTTTAAGATTTTCTGGAAAGTGTAAATTCATATTAAGGTCATACTCCCAATCACTTGGTGCAATGATCTTATGAATTTTAAATGTGGAATAAGCGGGATCAGTATGTGAGTTATCGAGAAAAACGTGTTTGAAGGATACTGATTCCGTTATATCCAAAATCATTTGAAAATATGATACAGTTTTGGCTGTATTATGAGGTTTAAAAAATCTGTTTTTGCCAAAATATTTTTCAGTGGTGGAAAACGGGTCATTGTTGACATGAAATCCTTTTTCAACATTTATAATATTTTGATAAATCGTTTTTTTCAAAGTACTCTGATGGAGATGTTTGTGAAAAATCCTTCAAAATAATTTGGGAATTATTTAAGGGTTTTGAAATTATTTGCAAAGCGTGATTTTTAACGAAATATACTTTGAAGAGACTTTGAGGATATTTGAAATTGTTTGAGGAGGAGGTTTTTAGAAGAATTACCCTTCTCTGGATTTGTAAAACTTTGTTCAAGGGCTTTAGTCGTAAGATTTGGTCCATGATTTTTTATGGGGTTTGAGGATTTGGTGGAGTGGTTAAGATATTTTCTTGTTTCACATTCTTTTTTGTAACTGTAATCCAGGGTTCTGTTTTTGGTTCTTTAGAAGTGTTTGTGATTTTTTCTGATTTTGTCTCCAAGGCTATGCCTTTGCCTTTATCGGGTTTCTTCGGAGGCATTGTACCTGTTTTGGAGAAATTCCCTTGTCAAGAAATCTGGAACAGAGTTTGATTCTCCTTTTATATATTCGATATCAAAATAAAAAAAATACTTAATATTGCTTACCATCTTGCAAAGATTTGTTTTGTGGCAAGATTTTTAACAGCTTTTTGTAAAACATCTTTTGCACTTTTACAATCGATTCTTAAAAGAAATTTTTGGTTTAAAATATAACTTTGAAATTTTTGTATACATAATACAATACTTAATATTTCTTTTTTAATAGTTGAATAATTGCTCTGGGTATCATTTCAATGTGAGGACGTAAACTGGACTATTTTCTCATTTCCACTTTTATCTTTTTGTTTAAATATACCCCCATATCCTATATCTGACGCATCTGTTTCTAAGATTTTCGGGAGATCCAGGTCAGCTATATGCAAGCATGGGATTTGAAGGACTTGTTTCTTAATTTTTTGGACTAAGGTTGTATGTTCATTTTTTCCAAGAGACAAAGTTCGTTTGCAGGCGGTTATGAAGTGGTTTTGCCATCCTATTTATGTTAGGACAAAAATCTAGAACATAATTAAGACTTCCAAAGAATCTTTGTAATTGAGTTTTATCTAAAATTTTGTCAGGAAATTTATTTGCAAATTCTAAAGTTCCTTCTATTGGTGTTATCATTCCTTGTAATATGTAATGACCCAAGAATTTGATCTTTGTTTGGAATAAAGACATTTTTGTTTTTGAAACCACAAGACCATTTTTTCTTGCAACATAATAAAATGTTTTTAAATGAAATGTTCATCAAGAGAATTTGAAAATATTAATATATCATCAATTAATATAGACAATGCAAAATTTTGAGTAATCTGAAAATATGTCATTCATGATCCTCTGAAATTCTGAGAGTGCATTTTTTAATCCGAAGGGCATTACATTCCATTCGTATTGACCAAAAGGAACCGTAAATGCCGTTTTGTATCGATCATTTTCAGAGATTTGAATTTGCCAAAATCCTGATTTTAAATCAAATTTAGAAAAAATATGTGCTGAGTAAAGTCTTTGTAATAGATCTTTTTTATTAGGAATAGGGTATTGAATTCATTTCAAGTCTGTGTTTAAAGGTTTATAGTTTATTACTAACCTTGGGGTTCCTCTTTCTATTTCAGAATTTTTGTTTACGTAAAAGGCTGCACAAGGCCAAGATGATCTAGATTTTGAAATTAATCCTTTGTTTAGGAGGTCAGTTATTTCTTTTCTATAATGCCCTTTCAAGTTAGAATTCATTTGAATTGGTCGAGCTTTTGTAGGAATTTCTTTTTCTTTAAAACCGCTCTCATAAGGCAAATCAACAATGTGTTGTTTGCGATTCCAAAGGGTAGTTGGTAAATCTGAACAAATTTCTTTTTCAAAAAGTTTATTACGATCCGAAACTTTTTCTTTTATTTGTTTTGTATCTAGTGTTTCTTTTGTTTTATTTAATGAAAATTCTGTCTTTAGGTTCTGAAAATGGAAAATTTTACATTGTATTAAGGTACTTGATAGTTTGTTTTTGTATGGAACAAGCTTTTATTAAATTGAGACTTCGTTTTTGAGACTTTCAAGAAATTCAAAGTAAAGTTTTCTTTGTTTTGAAGTTTAAAAGAAATTGAATCATTCATTACTTTATACGGAGTGATTAAATTTATGAACAGTGTTCCTAAAATGACATTTTGGCAAATATCATCAGTTAAAACAAAAGCGGTTTTTATAAAAAAATGTTATCTTTAGATATTGGGCTTCAGCTTTGGAAGTTATATGAAGTTTATAATTATTTGCTGCCGAGAGTTTTTTATGGGTTTGAAGGTGATAACATTTTGGTACGAGTCCAGTTTTGATGCAGTTAAGATCGGCACACGTGTCGAAGAGAGCGATCATATCAATTTTGTAGTTTTCTGAAAAACGAGTGTGATTCTGATTTTGTATTTTTGAGATGTGATTTCTCTTAAAACACATAGAAAATCATTTGGAACGGAATCTAAGAGGGGAGTATTGGAATGAATATTTAGGGAGATTTGAGTTTTAATGAATTCTGATAGGATTTGGTTAAATTTTAGTGAATTAAGAATTTTGTTATTAAATTCTCTGAATTCTCAGCTAAAACTATGAGAATTGAGTCTTTGTATTTTTAACTACAAATTCCTCTCATATCTCAGCTGAAACTTATAAATCAAATCCTAATAACATTTTCAATAACAGTGGATTTGATTGTATATTTTAAAATTATTAATCCAATAACACTGAAATTTAAAAGATATTTTAAAATTTATGTTTCAATGACACATGATTTATCATTTTAACTCAAATCTCACCAAATACTCAGTCCAATACACCCTCCTAAATATTGTATTTGTTCTTCTAATTATATATATATATATATATATATCAATTTTTTTAAAAAAATAACTGTCTAATGTGACTACTTTTTTGCCATATTTATTGTCGACGTATTCACCAAAATTAGATTTTTGTTCTTAAAACTTGAAAGTAATGCATTTAGCATTTAAAAACAAGATTATATATATCACAGAAAATACTATTTTCTAAATAAATAATTTTATTAGACTTTATATCGATAAAAAAAAGAAAATATAAACATATTCTTACTTTAAATTATCATGTTTTGTATTGATTGATAACTTATTTACATGAAAACATAATTGTTAAACATGTTAGAATTGTTTTAATCCATATATCATAATATATATATATATATATATATATAAAGTTAAACAAATAAATAGTCATATGAAGTGACTATTCTTTGTCATATATTTTTGTATATCTATTGTTAACGTCTTCACCATAATTAGTTTCATGTTCCCTAAAACTGGAAAGTAAGAAGTTTAAAATAAGATTATCGTATGCTAAATAAATTAACATGTTAATAATTCTATTAGACTATATATTGATAAATAAAAAAATATATAAATAAATTCTTATCGTGGATTAATAACTTATTTATATGATACAAAATTATTTAACATATTATAATTTTGTTAATCTATATATCATAATTTATATCATGTTAAACAAATAAATGACCATTTATTGTCCACATCTTCACGAGGATAAGTTTTATGGCTTTTAAAACTGAAAATAAAGAGTTTAACATTTAAAAATAAGATTATCACTATATCATAAAATACATCATGTTAAAATAAATATTAGTTTAATTTAACTGAGCTAATATTATTAAGGGTAAAATTGGAAATAAGAAATTTGCTAGTCAAAAAATTATTTTATACTCCCTCTGTATCACAAAGATTGATTTTTTGAAGGTTTTTTCTTGTATCACAAAGATTGATTTTCTATAATAGATTTAATGTGTTTTTATTTTCAATATCAATTAATTAGTTAATGCTTTTACTTTTACGATGAATTTGAGATTTTTAACAAATTTTTTTTTTTTAAACTGCTTTTTAATAAACGTAGAAGAAATGTGAAAAGATCTCAACAAACAAATCATAAAGCATTTAATATTGGGTGTAATTATAATTGTTGGAAAATGGTAAATGAAATAAAAAAAAACTTGAGAATAACTTTTTATTAATTTCAAGATCATTTATTATTTTTCTTAATCCTGGTGAAACCCTCAGAAAATTTATCTTTGTGATACAGTGATACAGAGGGAGTATATTATAAAAGATGAGTGTCATGGATTGTATGATCGACACGTGTACTCTTACGAAAAGCTATGTCTCTTAGGTTTAGATAATGATTTGGTTCAATGTATACACAAACGTTAGAGATATTCAGTGCACCGTATATTTGGTTCAATATATACACAAACTTTTGAAATATTCAATGTATCATATATATTTGGTTCAATGTATATACGGTTATATAAACTCCAAAAAGTTGCAACTTCTTAATGTCCAAATGTATGGTAGCAAACAATACTCTTTATTTCTCAAAATATTTATAGATATTTTTTATTTAATAATAATTTTATATTCTAATATAAACATATGAAGTTTTTTTAAAAGGAAAAAAAAATTGATTTCTTCTCACATTTTTTTTTCTTTTCTCAAAAAATAATCTTCTAAATAAACTTTTCTCCGTCACTTTTTTCTGCATCCTTCATCTGCCGGCGTCGACTCTAGCGTTAGCCATATTCTTTCTAATTATAGGTTCCTTAGGTTTCATTTAAATAAAAACTTCAATATTTAGAGATGTAAAATTGAAAAGACACGAATCTCGCAATTGTATCTTCATATGTTCTTGATGAATTTCATTAATTTTGATAATCGTTGTTAAGCGTCAGTACTTTAGCTATGGTTATATGTTTCTACAAATTTGAACTCTATTGTATGATTGACATGTGTTGTCCTTTTTTGTAAGAAAATAAAACCAAAGGTTGCAATTTTGTATCAGTGCTTTATCATTATTGACCAGAAATTGTGTATTTTTTCAAACAATGCATATGTTTTAGGGTTTAAAAGGATTCCTTCACTTTGTCAATTGCAGTTAAGCCATTTCAAAAAAGTTTATAGTATATCAATTATGGTGAACGTACTTTCTTCATCTCAGATTACACCAGTTGCTATAGTGATGAGATGCCAGTGAAATGGTGATAGTAACAAATGCGAGGGCATGCAAAGACAAATAGACAATCCCATGATGGGAAGAAAAATGAGGGATCATTCAATCATGAAGTAGATTTTGGTTAATTAGCAAATTCTATGGAATATAAGAATAAAAGTGTTAGACAATGACAAATTTGAACAAATGGAAAATCCATAAATACAAGATACTTGCCGTCATAGTTCATATTCACATTGACGTATGTCTAAACTGTATTTTTCATGGGTATAAATAAGTCTTAACAACCATGGTCACTTTTGGAACATACTGTTTCGAATTGGTGAAAATAGTGTCAACTCCGGTTTTGTGATGAGTGTTATATTGTTGTGTGATTTACACGTATCTTCTTCTTTTTTTTGTAGAAAAAAAAAATCAAAGGTTACGTTTATTGGGTTTACACAATGTTTTGGTTTAGTGCATAAAATTCACATAACCTTAGAGATATTCAATGCACCATCAACATTTGGTTCATTGTATATACAATTATATAAACTCCAAAACGTCACAACTTCTCAATTTCTAAATTTATGGTATCAAAAGATACACTCTATTTCTCAAAAAAAAAAAAAAAAAAAAATTGGATGGATAATTTCTATCAAATAATAATATTCTATTATAATAGAAACATTTAGAGTTTTCTGGGAAAAAAAAAATTTTCTTCTTACAACTATTTTCTTCTCTCCAAATGCAATCTTCCAAATCAACTTTTCTCTTGCGTTTTTTCTTCAACGTTCACCGGCCGGCATCAATTCTATCATTGGCGATACTCTTTCTAATTATACTTTACTTAATTTAAGTTTCATTTAAATAAAAACTTCAATATTTGATGATGTAAAATTAAAAAGTCACGAGTCTCGCGACTGTATTTTCTTTTCTCTAGGCAATTATTGTTAAGCACCAGTACTTTAACGGTAATTTTGGGTTTTCGAAAAAATTTCTCTATTGTCTGACTGACCACATTCAATGATTTTGAAATCCTGAAGATTCTTAAAAACTAATAAAAATTTACTGCCCGCGCGTATGCGCGGGTATTGCTCTAGTTTATAAAATAACGGCTGCCATAACTCTAATTTTTCTATCAAACCAATCAGAAAATTATTAATGGTGAAAACCTAGTTTCTAGCCGCCTCTGAAGAAAAACTTGACAATTGTCTTTATTCTCTCCCCAGCGGCCAGACTTCACGCATGAGCTGTGGGAGGGTGGTAGACCTATGTCTATCTCCTTTGGTAGCCTTTATCTAGTTGATGTGGACATCAAGTACAGTCTAACCCAAAGAGCAAACTACAATCACCGTAGCCTATCCGAGAAAAACTCTTAGCCACGTTCAGTCCAGAAGAAGTCCAAGATCAACTGGTCCAGCCCAACGACCACTTAGAGTATATTCTTAGCTCAACTACAGAGTGCCTGGAAGTAGAATCAGCTCAATAGAACTTCACACGAAAGAGATATTCAACTTACAAATCGAGTGTTTCCCAACTTACCCGGTTTGGACCTACGTGTACTATTTGGAGATTTTCGAACGAACCAGAGGGACTTAGGCCACAAACCGATCTGTTATGTAATCTTGATCCATCAGAGAATCTCAGACAATTGGATTCATACCGAACCGAGATCAGAAGTAAAAGCTATTCAACTTTTAAACCGGTTGATTCTCGACTTGCCTTATTTGGAGTTTTCCAACTTTGGATCTTTCCAAACGTATGTGTGGCAACCAGGGGAGCTTCCACAACAACTAGAGGGTCCTAAGGGAGTATTCACATTCATCAGTGACCATTGGATCAGTAGGATTCAATCCTACTCACCCACACACAGACTTATCATATATGGACCGGAGACCATTCAAAGCGCAACCGCAACGGCTATATTCTGATTTGGTGCGTCTTAAGGGAGTTATTAGAAGATTAGTTAGCCATGGAATCATTCAGAAGATATCAAGATACAAGAGCCCACAAATTACCTCTTTTTGCCTATGCATTCAAAGCCTAACGGCTATATTCTTTCAAGGCACATCTCTAGTTGCTTCTTTGATTTAATTCGAGTTATTTCTTTCCTATTTGAGTCATTAGACTGTTGTACCAGTCCTAGAGTCGAGCCTTTTTAAGCTCATTAGTCTGTTTTATTTGTGGACACCCTTAATCCATATTTAAGTCAATAAGAAAAAATGTTTTCTTCTCTTCACAAAGTTGCAATTTCTTTGTGTGTTTTTATTCTTTAGTTCTTATTGAGTGATTCATTAAGTTCTATTGAAGCTGCATAATAAGTTATTTGAGTGATTCAAATTAACTTGTTTTGTTCATCGATTGAGAGAGTCAATCATATCACATCCATTTCTACCATCTATTCCACTTCCGCTTAGCATAGGCTTGGAATCCTCTTGATCATCAAGTGATCTCAGATTGGTGTGATTCCGATCATGTATCACTAGTCTATTCCAGTGGAATTGTGGTTTCAATCGAAGGTGATGTGTTGTGGTGAGAGTTCCAGCGTCATTTCTCAAAGTCTTTCGGCGAAGGAGTTTGTCTAGATCTGGTGTTTTGCTTCGGCGATGGAGCCACTGGTCTTGCAAGTCTCAGTGTTGGTGGTTGTGGTCTCTGGCCCTTTGAGGTAAATTTGAGGTGATGGGTATGTAGTGCATCTTAGCTCATGGCGGGTCTTATGGCTTGTGAAGTGGTTGTGACATTATCTTCTTTTCTTCCTCTGTCAGGTACTCTCCCCCTTATCTTTGGTTCTACAACGTTTTAACTTGGCTTAGATATGTGTCTTGTTTGTTTTGGCTTGATTAAAATGGTAGGGGTATTACTAGGCTCTCTTTCGATAATATCTTGTGCCTTTAGGTTGTGTGAGCCGGTTATAGAACCACTTCATTTCTACTTCTTTGTTTCGGATTTAGATATTCGGGTGCGTTGCTTCTGATATTGTGTTTAGGTATCTTCAACCCCGTTATTCTATACTTGTGATTCCCTCGGTCTTAATCAAATCACATTTTTATCAATCCTTACTTTTAAAGGGTTTGGTACGTCGATTAAACGGTTCTTTTAGCCTCCTAGACTTGAGTCAATATCATTTTTGGTCGAGATCTAATTGTTTGTTGTTTTCAGATTGGTATCATAAAGAAGCTCAAGTTTTCTAAATTTTCAAGTCTATTAATTCCAAGTGAGGACACAAAAAACAAACAAAAGTCATCATTATGACTTTTGTCTCTTAAAATTCCGAACTAATCTAATTGGTCCATGAAGATTTTTTTTTTTTTTTTCTTATGACTCTTCAATATCTATAATTTACTCTTATGTAAACTCAACCAATCTATATAATCAGATGACCAAATTTTCTTTTTCTAATTTTTCAATCTTCTACTAATTTTTAACTAAATCACCCTAAAAGAAAATGCAAATTAAAGTAAACAATCTGTCTCTAATCGAACCGGAGACGAAGTGGCGTACCACAAATATGCCTAACCAACCGACCTAAAATTTTTGATTATACTCAATATGGAAGTAAATAATTTATAATATAATTGGTCTACCTGAAAATGTTCTTGTCCTCTCCTACCTCTTCAGTCTTTTGTTAAAAAAAAAAAAAAAAAAAAAACAGTTCAATCCATTAGGAAACAAATATAACACCGATTCAAAATCATCTTTCAAAACCCTAAGCTTAAAGGCTTTCTCAGATCTCTAGGGTTTTCTGATTTTGTTCTCAATTCGTTATTTTTATGGACCAGTGTTGTTGTTGTTTCCAGCGAAGAAGACGAAGCTGATCCCTTTTTATCGGTGATGGATTCTGACTCCACGAAAGCTTCTGTGGAGTCGATTCACGATGATTCCAAATGTATTGATGTTTCTAACGAACCGAATCTCACCGGAACATGCGGCGATTCGTCAGGTCACGAGGAAGCTGTGAATTTGTCCGTTGAAGGTATTGACACCGCCGCCGCGACAGAGCTCGTGCCTCCGGAGCTGTTATCGCCGGTTGGGAAAGGAGAAGGTATGGTTTTGAATTCCGTCGCTGAGATCAGTGATTTGGTTGAAGAGCGTACTCTTGTTGATGTCGTTTCCTCGGAGTTGTCTCCAGCTGTCACCGAGGTAGGTGGAAGAGGAGAAGAAAACGCTGATTTTATGGTTCAGGTGAGGGATTCCATGGATTCGGTTGGTGGTGGCGCTGCGACGGTGGAGGTGGTCTCTCTAGAACCGTCATCGGTGGTTGGGGAAGGAGGAGAAGAGGAACGTGCGGCTTTAATCGCGGCTGAGGTCATTGATTCAACGCTTGATGGAGGAGACATTGATAAGGAACAAGCTAATTTGTTAGGTGATAGGCTTGAGGAAAGCAAAGAAATTTCCATGGAAGAAGAAACTCCATCACATGACCTTTTAGTTTCTGAGGTAAATGGAGTTGATTCTCTTAAGGCCGAGGAAAAGAGAGAGGAGTGTGAAGAGGTAGTAGCTTGTGGAGGTATGGTTGATGAAGAGAGTAGTCAAGCGATAGAGAGTGAGTTAGGGCAGAATACAGAGTCTGGAAAGGATAAGGTGGATGTGATGGAGGAGGAAACTACGGCGGAAGCTGCCTCCTTGGTTAATGAAATTGAAATTCCTGATGAGAATGAAGTAGCTTCGGTGGCTGGGTTTACGGAAATTCCCTCTCAAAGTAAAGGGTTAGACGATGCAGTGCTTAACTCTGGAAGTGAATTTGTTGAGGAAGAGCCATTGAAAGAGTTGCAAATTGGTGAAGGAGTTAAAGATGTTACAAATGGAGATGCAATGGACATTCAGGTATTGAAAAATTCAGAGGAGGGAGAGAAGGTTGATGGTGCTTCTGTGTTGGAGATCGAAACTATGCCCCAAGAGGTGGATGGCACAGAAAATGCTATGGACATTCAGGTATTGAAGAAAACAGAGGAAGTAAAGGTTGATGATGTGCTGGAGATCGAAACTAAGCGTCGAGAGGTGGATGATGTGGCTACTGAGGTTTCAGAGAAAGATGAGGCTCCAGTGGATGTACCATCAGCTGTTGTTACTGAATTTTCTGGGGAAACACAGAATACGAAGGAAACTGTTATAGATGATGTCATAGAAGATGTTGAGAAGGATCCAGAAGCTGGCAAATCAGTGGATGTACATGTACCAGAGGCTGCAGAAGTAGTAACAGATGTTAAATATGGTGCTGGGATAGAGAAAGAAGGCGATGAGATGGGTGGTGCGGGAGAAGCAGGGCAGACAGTTAATTTGGAGGAAACCCAAGAACTATCAGAGGAACTGGCAAAAGTAGACGAAACAAAGATTTCTGAAGTGTCAGAAGAAACGGAGACAATGATCGGAGATGAGAATCTGGAGAAAGATGATGACATGACTGATGTGGCGGAGGATTTGGAAACTCATGGAGACTCCTCAGTAGCTGATATTGAGGAGGCAAGGGAAGATCATGAAGATATGGGAATGACAGAGACACAGGAGGAGACTGTTATGGGTAAAGTAGATGGAAAAAATATTGCTGAAGTGTCAGGAAAAACAGAGACAAGGATTGAAGATGGGGATCAGGGGAAAGATGATGGGATGACTGATGTGGCGGAGGATGTGGAGACACATGGAGACTCCCCAGTAGCTGATATTGAAGAGGGGAGGGAAAATAATGAAGAGATGGGAATGACAGAATTGACAGAGAAACAGGAGGAGGAGAGTGTTATGGCTGAGACGGGGGATGAAGAGCCAGAGGAAGTTGAGGAAGAAAATAAGAGTGCTGGAGGAAAGAGGAAGCGGGTGAGAAATACAAAAACAGTGAAAGGGACGGGAAAGAAGAAAGAGGAAGATGTGTGTTTCATATGCTTTGATGGGGGTGACCTTGTCCTTTGTGACCGCAGGTGAACTTTCATTTGTAGTTTCTGTGACTTTACAGCGGGGTCGTTCTTTCTCCTTTTTCTTTTTGTTCCTATAACAGATGATAATATTTTTTTATTCTTTTGGCTTGCAGGGGATGTCCAAAAGCTTACCACCCTTCCTGTGTAAATCGTGATGAGGCTTTCTTCCAGTCAACGGGTAAATGGAACTGCGGTAAGATTTTTTCTGTTATTCTTCCATCAGGTTTCTGCGTAATTTAAATCAGTGAACTTTTAGTTTGAGAAAACATTATACATTATCTGCTAAGCTCATGTTTTCTCTTTCAGTAGTGTATATAGTGGTTACTATTGTTTACCGTAGATATTTATAGTGTTTTTAACATTGTTCCTTCCATTGAGAATTATGATGGCATATGTTTTTTCAATCTGTCATCCGGATTATAATATTTACTTCAATTCTTGGTAATTTAACCATCTTCTTTGTTCTTTTGTTTGAATTCCTGAATCTTTTTAAGCCTTTACTCCTCTCAGATTATAAGTTTGAAGATTAAGGCTTTTTCTACTGCTTTGCACATCATCCTTGATTTCGTGTTGGTCCTTATTGAATTTTACTTTAGTCTCAGGCCTGTTGTACCACTGTCCAATGACACACTGGCAATGGCAACTTTTGGATTGTTTGTGAGTCTGATTGCTATCAAGGCTGTGCTCACCCTTTTTGTGTGCTGTCATGAATGTTTGAGATTCCACAAGAACTTGGCAACAGTTTCTTTTAGTTGATTCCCTGTTGTTCAATGTAAATACCAAGTAGCGGCAGTGGGATCTGTTGTGTCTTTTATTTAAATAACTTTTAATTGTAAATACTGGCATTGGTGCTTTTATATACCTTGGTAGTCTTCTTTCCTCGACTATGGATCTGTTGAGAATATTGCGTGGATCTGTTGTGTCCAGTTTTATCACACTATAATTCTATACCATTTGAAGTTGGTAACATAACATTTTGATATAATGAGAAAGAAAAAAAAATCGTTTCTTCTAAGCACCAACTAATGGTTCTCTCTAAGCTATTTTTGTGATGTACCAATTTGTAGATGATTCTTGTGTTTAGCTAATGGTTTAGAATTGTTTTTGGTACCTGTGGTGCTAAATTACACATGGTAATGAGATATGAGAGCCCAAAGAACACTGTACAGCCTCTTAATATAATACTGTCCCACATATCTTAGAACACTTCATACAAACTTTCAAGGTTTTCCCATAGTTTCTTTGAAATGGTCTGCTTCTGTTATACAGTATTTTTCAGTCTCTGTGCATGGTCATACTTTTCATTTGTTTCCTCTGTGTATTTGTATCTATTCTGTAAGCTTTCATCTCTGACGTTCTATTACATGTCTTTCTGATTAACCTAACGGGATGTTTCATTTTCATGAAATAGGATGGCACCTGTGTAGCAAATGTGAGAAAACTGCAACGTACTTGTGTTATACATGTACGTTTTCATTATGCAAGAGCTGCGCCAAGGATGCTGTCTTCTTTTGCATAAGAGGTAATAAGGGTTTATGTGAGACATGCATGGAGACAGTCAAGTTGATGGAAAGAAAGGAGCAGGAAAAGGAACCGGTATGCCTGACATACTCTTGTAGTTTTCTGCGTATTGAATTTTTCTTCTTTTCTTGTAATAATGAGCTGATAAACTGATCATGTTGCAGTACCTCATGATCTTATTTTCCTGTTTCTCTCGTCAAACATTTTTTTGACTAAGCATAAAAAGTCTGATGATTAACCTTGTATTGATTCTCTTTTCTCCTGTACCATTGCTCTATAGCATGATGCACATTTTTATGAGCTTTCAACCTGGTTGATGCATGATAAGCTTACATTTCTCTTCTTTTTTCTTTTTTACTTTGTAATGTCTCTAATAAATTATGACTTTGGTCAGTGTCCCACGCTGAATAGTTGAATTTCATTTATGGCTTAGTTTCCACTTGTTATTTGAATGGCAGTCTTCTATTACTGATCTCTCCCTTACTCTGTTTTGTCTCTTACAGGCGCAGTTGGATTTTGATGACAAGACCAGCTGGGAATATCTCTTTAAGGATTACTGGATTGATTTGAAAACCCAGCTATCTTTAAGTCCCGAGGAACTTGATCAGGCTAAGAGCCCACAGAAAGGACATGAGTCCAATGCTAGCAAACAGGGAACAGCCAGTGAGACTGACTATGTTACTGATGGAGGATCAGATTCAGATAGTTCTCCGAAAAAGAGGAAGACTAGGAGTCGATCAAAGTCTGCTTCTGCGGAGAAAACCCTATCACCAGCTGATAAGAATTTGTCCGGTGAAAGTACTGAGTGGGCTTCCAAGGAACTTTTGGATCTGGTCGTGCACATGAGACGAGGTGACAGATCTTTCGTACCTCAGTCAGAAGTACAGAATCTCCTACTACAGTATATAAAAAGATACAATCTTCGTGATCCCCGTCGTAAAAGTCAGGTTATCTGCGACTCCAGGCTCCAGAATTTGTTTGGGAAATCACATGTTGGGCACTTTGAGATGTTAAATCTCCTTGATTCTCATTTTCTTAAAAAGGAGCAAAATCAGGCAGATGATATTGAAGGTGACATTGTTGACACAGAAGAGCCTAATCATGTGGATGTTGATGAAAACTTGGACCATCCAATGAAAAGTGGGAAGGATAAGAAACGTAAAACACGTAAAAAGGGTGTCAGGAAAGGGCGTCAATCTAATCTTGATGATTTTGCTGCTGTTGATATGCACAACATTAATTTGATATACTTGAGGCGGAGCTTGGTGGAAGATCTACTTGAAGATTCTACAGCTTTCGAAGAAAAAGTAGCTAGTGCATTTGTTAGGTTAAGGATATCTGGAAATCAAAAGCAAGATATATATCGATTGGTTCAAGTTGTTGGTATGTTTAGTTTTCTTTTTACAGTTTATTTCAATATGGTTAATTCAAAGGTTGACTAAGATCTCTTTTGGTTTGAAACACAGGCACAAGCAAAGCTCCTGAACCCTATAAAGTTGGCAAAAAAACAACAGACTTTGTACTTGAGATATTGAACTTGGACAAAACAGAAGTGATATCCATTGACATTATATCAAATCAAGATTTCACTGAGGTGACTAATATCCAACATCCTTTTCTTTTCACTGGAAATGGAGGACATATTCTGATTTCTCTGACCCCACATAGTATTTTATGTTGCTTTTGTTTATGTTGACAAGCCAAGGAGGCATTGGTTACTGATTTCACTATTTTCTGACTGAACTTTTCCTGATTATGGATCAGTAATTGTTCAAGAATCCTATATATTTATTAACCTATATCTTCTCTTTAATAATTTCAGGATGAATGCAAGCGTCTAAAGCAAAGCATAAAATGTGGATTAATCAACAGGCTGACAGTGGTATGTTCCATTTTACTTGCTGTCTGTATTTGATAATGTCTACAGTTTTGTTGACCAAGTTGCTTTTGCTTTTGCGGTACTCTAATGTCAATTGCTTTTAGGGTGATATTCAAGAGAAGGCCATAGCGCTGCAGGAAGTGAGAGTAAAAAACGTAAGTTGTTCTTTCGTGCTGACATTATTTCCCGTCTCTAAATCTCCTTTTGTTCATTATTATATGTTTGCTGATTGATCTCGCTGGATTGGGAGTTGGAAACAACTCCATATATCTGTCTAGCCAATGTGCATGATTCTAGTTATATTCTATATATTTTGTGTTTTAAGGTTTCTTAATATGTAAATTTATTACGGGTAGTAGTTGAGAAACATATAAAAAAAATTGTACATATGACTGCTTCAGCCTTGAAATTTGTTACTTTATGAATGCAGTTGCTGGAAGCAGAGATCCTACGTTTCAGTCATTTGCGGGATCGTGCTAGTGACATGGGCCGCAGAAAAGAATATCCTTATCTGTTGAAACTTTTGATTTTTTTGTTGAAAATGATGATTGTCCATACTCTTGGAAATTGGAATGTTCTTGTCTGTGTATGTCTCTGAACTTCAGGGAGAGAGCATCTGATTTTGCCATTTGTAGTGGAAAGCATCTCATTTTAGTCTTTTTTTATTCACTTACGTTTTTATTCCTTAACTATGCTTACGCTGCGAGAATGTGTTGAGAAACTGCAACTGCTCAAGTCTCCAGAGGAACGGCAGCGCAGGCTAGAAGAAATTCCAGAAATACATGCTGATCCCAAAATGGATCCAGATTGTGAATCGGAAGATGAAGATGAAAAAGAAGAAAAGGAAAAAGGTTTCTTTTGCTATTCAAGTGTTAATTTACAATTAAACTAAAATGTGAATTTTGTTTTATCTTTTGTTTGGTATGTCTTCTTATGTTATTGATGTTTGGTGGTTTTAATGCATCTAGAAAAACAATTGAGGCCGCGTAGCAGTAGCTTTAACAGAAGAGGAAGAGAACCGATATCTCCACACAAGGGAGGATATAGTTCTAATGAATCATGGAGTGGCACAAGTAACTACTCAAACACAAGTGCAAATCGTGAATTGAGCAGAAGTTATTCTGGTAGAGGTTCTACTGGTAGAGGGGATTATCTTGGTAGTTCTGATGACAAGGTTAGTGAAAGTATGTGGACTTCAAGTAGAGAAAGAGACATGCAACAATCTTTAGTCTCTGAGAAGATGAGATCTGTTTCAATTCCTGAAACTACTGCCAGAAGTTCTCGTGCTGTTGCTCCACCGGAATTGTCTCCTAGGATTGCTCCTGAAATCGCAACGGCGCCTCCTGCTGTTGTTCCGCAGCCTGTTCCCAAGTCAAATGAGTCAGAGAAAATATGGCACTACAAGGACCCATCTGGTAAAGTTCAAGGACCTTTTTCGATGGCGCAGCTCCGTAAATGGAACAACACTGGATACTTCCCTGCTAAGTTGGAAATCTGGAAAGCTAATGAGTCACCGTTGGATTCTATTCTCCTGACTGATGCATTGGCTGGACTGTTTCTGAAGCAAACCCAGGCTGTGGATAATAGCTATACGAGAGCTCAGGTTGCTGAACCCAATTTGGGTTCTACTGCTAGGACTGCCCCATCAATCCTTGATATTCCCAGGAATTCCCAGGATAATTGGAGTTCAGGCGGTAGTCTTCCATCCCCTACTCCAAATCAAATCACAACCCCAACAGCGAAAAGGCGAAATTTTGAGAGCAGATGGTCTCCAACCAAGCCATCTCCACAGTCAGCTATTCAGTCAATGAATTATTCGGTAGCACAATCTGGCCAGAGTCAAGCTTCTAGTATAGATATCCCTGTTGCACTGCAGCCTCAAACTCACCCTTTTCCAACATCAGATTCGATTAACGTATCTGTTAATCACTCTGCGACTCTTCCCTCTCCAACACCAGCAGGTGGAAAGCAAAGCTGGGGGAGCATGCAGACAGATAAATTTGATTCCCATGGTCATCGAGTAAGTGATGCTCCCTCTTCTCAGAATAGCTCCTATGGCAATGTGACTCCTAGTGTCCTCCCCTCACAGAGTCAACCAGGCTTTCCTCCATCTGATCCTTGGAAAGTAGCAGTTCCAACCCAACCGAATACTCAGGCTCAGGCTCAAGCTCCAGCCAATAACCTACAGTGGGGTATGAACATGGGGAACAACAATCAAAACTCAGGACAACCTCAGGCTCCAGCAAACCAGAACAACAGCTGGGGTCAAGGAACTGTAAATCCAAACATGGGATGGGCTGGTGGTCCTGTTCAAGCTGGTATGAACCCTAACTGGGCTACTGCACCTTCTTCTGTTCCCGCAACTGGTCAGGGAATGCCTAATTCTGGTGGCTGGGGCGGGCCCGTCCAAGGACAAACACAAGCTTATCCAAACACTGGGTGGGGTGTAACAAACCAAGCTCAAGGACAAGCTCAATCCCAAGCTCAAGTGAGTAATAATACAAGCTCGGGATGGATGCAACCAGGTCAAGCTCAATCCCAAGCTACAGGCTCGGGATGGATGCAACCTGGTCAAGGGATGCAGTCTGGGAACAGTAATCAAAACTGGGGAACTCAAAATCTGGCAGCGATCCCAAGTGGTGGTGGGTCAGGAGGGAACCAAGGCGGTTTATGGGGAAACCAACAGAACCAGAATGGAGATTCAGGATATGGTTGGAACAGGCAATCAAGTGGGCAGAACAACAACTTCAAAGCGCAAAGAGTATGCAAGTTCTTTCACGAAGACGGATATTGTAGGAAAGGAGCATCCTGCAATTATCTCCACACCTAAAACAGCTTCTCTTCTCTCTCTCTCTCTATATATATATATATATATCTCTCTCTGCTTTGGGTTGATATGTCTGCATTCTCAAAAGCAGAGCTTTAGGCTATTTAGCCAACTTAGTTATTATGCACAAGACTACAGAGAGTCTTTTGTTGGGAGCCTTTTCACTCAGAAGAATTAGCTAACATGTTTTATTTATTTTTGGGGGGTTTTTTAGGGGCTTAGTATTTAAATGTGGTGGTGGTGAATGGTTATGATAGATATAATCCTCTTGCATATAATATTTACTAGGCCTACAATATGACTTTTGTATCATGAAAGTTTTCTTCTTTGAGGAGAGTCTTGGTCCAGTACCTTCCTATGATGACAAAGAAATCATTTTTTTCTTATTTATTTTTTGGTTGGCTTTAAATCTCATAAATCCATTTCGCTTAACAATCTTTACAGTCAAACAGTAGAAATTTCACGGGGAAAGAAGGTAAATTAATGAGTGACAAAAAAAAAAAAAAAAAAAAAGGTAAATTAATTGCAGATGCAAGATTCTGAGCCAAAGATGCCTATTATATTTGGTTTTCAATAAAGCTTGTACTTATATTTTCAAATTTAGATTTTTATAATTTCATATCATTTAGGTTCCAATTATTTTTTTCACGTTTGTAAATATTTGAATTAAATCATAAATTTATTTCATGTTTTGATCAGATTATTACATAGGCACCCATAAACATATAAATTAATTTATACATTTATCATCATATATAATATTTATTAATTAATTGCATGAAATGAATTAATTACAGAAATACAATTTTTACATGAAGTTATAAAATTAGATTTTTTAGTGAGAGAGATGTAGCATGCATGAAAAAAAAAACATCGGACAAGATATAAGTGCAAAAGTTCCCAGACAAATAGGAATGAACAAACGAGCATTTGAAACGAGATATTGTAGCAAAAACAAGGAAAATATAAGTTATACATGAACATAAGGAAAAGCATCAATGTCAATTTCGGTGAGTCAAATAGGCGAACCAGTGGCATCACTACACTTATAAAATGTTGTGCACACTAGAATTGTATCTTTTTTCTTTTTTTGTCACTCACACTAGAATTGTATCTATTATAAATATTTTATGCGCAATAGCATTTACCTTGTGCATAGTTCTTTGATTGAATAAAAAGTTTATTTCGACGTAAAAAACAAAAAAAAACTAGTATAAAGTATTAAGATCCCAACTCTTGTTCAATTTCTTGTGAAGGAACATTATGATTCTACTCTTCTGAAATATGAGATAGAACAATTACGAGGCGATATGGAGAAGATGCGAATCGAGCTAAGGTATTTGGCCAGTTTTGCAAATGTTATTTGCCTCTTACATTATCAATGCCTTTTTGTAATAATTCTTTTAACCCTTCGGAACTTGAAACAGGTCTGAAATTGAGAAGAAGTCAAAGGTATAGTTTTTTCCTTTACTCAGGAACTTCATTTTACACTCAAAACTTTAGTAAGATCACAAGTCATAATATATTTTGGTGTTTCAGGAGGCTGCAACATCCATGGCCTACAAAATAGCATACGTGTTTTTACTATGGTTCGTTTTAGGGAAAGATGACTCTTAACTAGAATTGGATAATGATGCATTTTAATTTCATCCGTGGTATTTTGGGAATGGGTCCTTTTTTTTTTTTATGAATGGAATAATAATTTGTGTCTAAACATTGCCTATGTCGTCATTGTTATCTTAATAGTCTCTCTACATCGTTTATAAAAATCCTCAATATTCATAATTATCACTGGCTTTTCATGTCACCACCATACTTGCCGAAACCATTATTATCCTTTAATGAAAGCATAAATAGGCATAATCTTTTATATCTTGGATAAGGGATAGAGAGCGTTCATACGCCATTGTTGGAGACTTCATTAGTCACACTTAATATTCACATTGGGGCAATTCTGCTTCACCATGTTCAGCGATTTTTCGGTTATGCCAGTTACACCATAGACGAAAAGTTCTTTGAGATTCTTGCAGTTGGACGCAATCTTGAATATGGAAGCATCAGTGACTCTTGGGCAGGACATAACCCAAAGCACCTCTAGATTAGGGCACCTTAGACAATAAATGAAACATTAAACACAAACACAATACAAATGATATGTGAATCAATATGAATGAGAAATACATGAATTAAATATGTCATTGTCAAGTTTAGCATCTTTAGCAGATCTCATGATCATGTAATATATGGCTGACTGCAAGCACCAGTTTCCTTTTAACTTCATACAAAAGACCCTTGTGCCCTGGATTCAAATCCATGTGCCCTTCAAATTTCCATTGGTACGGAGAGACATTTTTTAAATAGGAACAGACTAAAGAAGTGGCGGACCTAGAAAATAATTTTATCGGGGTCATAATATATTTTTTTAGACCTAATAGATTTATAGTGTAAATTTTAAAATTTTAAGGGTCAAAGAATAATTTTAGCTAATTTATTCACTAAAATCTAACTAAAATACACTAATAATTATATATATATTTTAATGTGGTGTCAATTGACACCCCTTCCTAATACATGGGTCCGTTACTGGACTAAAGGCTGACTGCGGGGACCGAGGAAGATTACATGTCAAAGGTTCGGAACTCCTGCGGTTTATTAAAAGAATATAAAGAAAAAAAACTTCATACAAAAGAAAGAAGAAGAAAATCTTGATGCACGACTCATACATACACGGTACACTGTTAAAGTGTTAAATCGGAAAACTTTATGGTTTACAAAGGAGATTTTTCAAGTAGAGTTCATCATCATTTTTATCATTTCATGACATTGATGTTTTTCACTTTTTTAAGCTTCACAAATAAGAAGAAAAAAAACAAAAAAAAACAAAAGAGAAGAAGAGTAGAGTGACTTTACCTATCAGCAACGTAGGAGATGGACTGATCAGTGCAAAGCACGGTCTTGATACTCTTCAAGCCACCCTCGCTCCTATCAACATAAGTCTGGAGAAGGTCGTCCATCTTCCCATCTATGTCAATGTCCATGGACTTCCACTTATGCTTCTCGGAAGGCGGAAGCGGAGCAGTGCGAGTTACATAGTCAAAGCTACTGTATTTGGCCCTGTTTCCAGTTTCTCTCCATGGTTTGCAGACTTCCATTGGGCCATCCAATATCTCCTTTGCGCTCAGATTTGACAAGGCAGAGAACAAGCAATCAGGTGTTAACTCAGCCCACTTATTAGAACTTTCGGATCCTTCGTTGCTCATTTCTGTGTGTGTTTTTTTTTTGTTTCTTTTGTGTTTTCTTGCTAAAATGTTACTCTTTGTTGAAAATCGAGTAGCTTTATATAGAGACTTTGCAAGCAATACAAGTATTAAAATTTAGGAGAATTTTTTTTACAACTGTGAAGATAAGATTTTGGTGAACAAGCAGATGGGAACTAGAGTTAGTGTAAGTTAAACTCTGGTCTGGTTATGACGGGATCGAGACCAATTTCAACATCAGCTTTTTGTTTGGTGCCTTTAAATACACCAATTAAGATTCAATTCGTTTTTCAGCTTTAACATACAAAAAAATTAAAAAAACTACATGAACTTTTATATATGTGCCGAAATCAACTTTGACCAAAATACTGTTAGTCAAACCGGTGACTCAGATGCCACATGTACTTTACAGGAAAAAAAATCACCCGACTTTTGAAGTTTTATTGAAGTTTTTATGCACTGTATTGGATCTAAATTTTTTTAACACTAATAATTGAGAAACATAAACACATTTATCAGTTTTTTTGTATCTCTTCTATAGCCGTAACAATCATAGAGTTCTGACCATTACATTATACATTTTTGAATTATTAAGATAGTAGTATATATATATATATATGTCGACTTGTAATTATTAACTTGTAACAAATCTATACCAACGTGTCGACAAATTGGATGATGAAAATTGTTATAATAGTTGATTACACTTAGAGTGCGTAAATAATTTAGAAACAATTAAAAGAGGATTTGCTTTAGGTCTATTTTCTTGAGACTTCTTTTGTGCAAAGAGTCTCATTTTAATGATGTCCTTTTGATTAGTATATGTTAGCTAGATCGGTTCCATCACAAATTCACAATATTCTCCTCAATTTAGTGGAGAATTAATCCTTTAACAAAAAACAAAAAAAAAAGGTTAGTGGAGAATTTTCAAGCGATAGAAACAAACAACTTTAAATCCTGACCACGACCAAAGGAATTTCTCAGCTGTACATTGTTTAAGATTACTACAAGTTTATCAACAACTAGGAGAGGTTCCCGTGACATGCACGAGTATCCATTTTATTGGTATTTTTGGAATTTAATATTGTATTATTAATTTGAACCAAAATTCCTAATCAACAAACAAACAAAAAAAAAAATTTCAACCCAAAATTGTTTTTAATATAGTCATGCTAACACTAAACAATTAACTAAACTAAATTACTAGGTATCAGTTATGACAAAAAAAAAAAAAAGCCAACAAGTTATCATTTATTAATTGTTTAAAGAGAAATTTCCTCAAATAGCACCAAAACAAGTTTTTGTTCTACAAATAGCACATTTTTATTTAGGACAAAAATAGCATTTTATGAAGTTCATAATTTGATTTTTTTGGTTTGGGTTAACTATATTTGAATTTATGATATAATTTTTAGGGGGTAGGGGTACAATTTAGGGTTTAGGGCTTAAGGTTTAGGGTTTTCTAAACTCTAGTCTAAACCCTAAACCTAAACCTTAAAAATGTGAGATTATGATTACTCTCTAATAAAACTGCTATTTGTGTCTTAAATAAAAATATGTGCTAAAAATGTCACAAAAACATTATTTGGGCTATTTTTGATAATTGCCCTTATTTAAACTGATAACTTGTTCAGTAATCCGTGCATTGCACATGAAAGTATTTTCTAAAACTGATAACTTGTTGGATATTTTTGTCATAATTTAGCAATTATTTTTGAGTAGATGATAGTCCTATATAGTTAACTAGATTAGGATCGGACGAGATTTTATATTTTAAAATAAATATAATTATCAAATTAAATTGTTAAATTAAATTTTTTTTGTTTATATATATAGGATTGGAAGTAGATTTCATGTTTCCTTAGAAAAAATAATTATTTACACAAATTTAATTTTTTACATAAACAAATTAAATTAACTTTCTATATTACAATTTTATTATAAACATACTAAAAATCTATACCACGTCCAATAGTTTTTTGTTCCATCTTATCGTTTGTTTTTTCATCATCGTGTGAGATATTCCTAGAGAAAATACCAGGAACCGAAAAATCGAACCCAATCCTACCCAAAAAGGAGTACCAAAACCAAATCCAAATCAGTAAAAACCCGAATGGATCATAAACTCTTATATCCAAAAATCCGAATGGATCATACACTCCTATATTCAAAGAACCGAACCCAAACTAAACCGAAAACCGAATAGATACCAAAAATACTCGAAATACATCTATATACTCAAAAATATTAACAATACATAAACTCGATATAACCCAGTAACCCTACAGTTATAAAATTGAGAATATCAATTATTTTATATCAAAATAACCAAATACCAAAAATAACCAAACTGTTTGAAAGTTCTTAGTTATATTTGTGAAAATTCAACCAAACTATTTAAAAAACGGAATCTGAACCAAACTCAAACTAAACCGAGAACCGAATAAATACCAGAAATTCTCGAAATACAACTATATACTCAAAATTATTAATAATACATAAACTCGATATAACCCAATAACTTTACAATTATAAAAGCCGAGAATATCAACTATTTTTAGATTGAAATAACCAGATACCAAAAATAATCAAACTATTTGAAAGTTCTTAGTTATATTATTGAAAATTCTACCAAAATATTTGAAAAACCGAACCCAAACCAAACCAAAAACCGAATAGATACCCAAAATATTCCAAAATATTAATTATACATAAACTCGATATAACCCAACTCTTCTTCGATATCTTGTGAAGGAGCATCGCGATTCTACTCTTCTGAAATATGAGATATAGCACTTATGAGGCGATATGGAGAAGATGCGAATCGAGCTAAGGTATGTGGCCAGCTTTTCAAATGTTATTTGCCTCTCACTTTATCAATCCCTTTTGTAATAATTCTTTTAACCATTCGGAACTTGAAACAGGTCTGAAATTGAGAAGAAGTCAAAGGTATAGTTTTTTCCTTACTCATGAACTTCATTTTACACTCAAAACTTTAGTAAGATCACAAGTCATAATATATTTTGGTGTTTCAGGAAACTAAGGCTAGAAAATCCTCGATATTCATAAACTGTCAATGTGACAATTATCACTGGCTTTTCATGTCACCACCATACTTGCATGTATCATTAAGGATATCAATTAAATATCTATATATAGCACACAAAGCAAACTTAAAGCATATCTCTCTTTTTTTTTTCCTCTGCTAGTTTCTTTGATTTGCCATTAATATGAAGACATTGGTACGACAATATTAATAGTTACTAAATCAAGAATCGTGAACCGAGTTTTAACGTAAGCAATAAAATACAAAAAGAATCTTATTAGGCTATTAGTAAGAACGGCGATTTTGTGACCTTAAAATAAAAGCAAAAATCAAAATTTTGTTTCTATTCTATCCTCCAATCAAAACTAAGAAAGTATACATTTTTTCTATAATTTCCTATAGAAAAGGAATGAAGATGAAACCTGTGGGTTCAGACGTTCAGCTGTATAATATTAAAATTTAAAACAGTAATAAAAAATATACTCAATATACTATTTTTTTAAACTTAAATTTTAAATTTAAATTTTATGTACACTCATTATTAATTGTTACCAGATGGCTCTTTCCTTTTCTATATGGAATTGATCCTCTTAAAGTGGAGAAAAGAACGCAAGACAGCGTAATAAGGCACCTCTGGATAGACGGTTTGCAGCTTGTTTTATTAAGGTGCAGTGTTTTTTTTTTCTTTTACACCCAAACATCAATAAAAGCTTAAGCTACAGTACATACTTTTGTTATAATGAAATAGTTTTTTTCTGTCGTGCAGTTGCAATCTGTAGAATTCGTTTGGAGGCAAGGGTTCTGCGTCAGTGTGCTGAATGGTCTTCATATATACAAAAAGTGGAAAATATTGGCCTTGGGTCTATTTGTGTAAGCTTTTGTAAAAGTTAAATTCAGAAAAATTTCATTTGCATTGTTGTTTTCTGTCTTATCACTAAAGTTTGTTCCATGTGTATTATAGGTTAAGGATTTTACAGACGTGTATGACGTGTCTGAAAATGTTGCAAGGCGGGTTAGTGACGATGGAGTCAAAAAGATATATAGTTTTATAAACAGAAATGTTGTTGACATCTTTGAATTCCTCGATTGGAAGGTCTCTGAAACATATCTCAAACGTAGATTGTTTGGCCAACAAGCTGTCGTGGAGTCTCTTCCTCCTGTGCCTTCACTCAATGAAAAGATTTTTGGAACACATCTCAAAGAGGAAGGCACAGGAGGAAGAGACTCCACGACAGCTTGTTGTCCAAACAATCTACGTTCGAGATATGTTTCAGAGACCTCCCCATCGAGGAATTCAAAGATGTCAACAACAGTTCTGTTTGTAGAACTATATATCTTTTTTAGTCCATCGCCACTAATCAACCTTGTAACATTTTCGACACGCTTGTAAATCCTCAACATGTAAGACACACGGAAAAACCTTTAGTAATAAGACGGACAACAACAATGCAAATGAAATTTTACTTAATACAACTTTTACAAGAACTTATACAAAGAGACCCAAGGCTAACATTTTTCAACTTTTTGTATACATAAAGACCATTCAGCACACAGACACAAAACCCTTGCCTCCAAAGGAATTCTATAGATTGCAACTGCACGACAGAATACAAACTATTTCGTAATAACGAAAGCATGTACTGCAGCTTGAGGTTTTATTGATGTTTGGGTTTAAAGGAAAAAAAAATAGACAGCACCTCAATAAACAAAGTTGCAAACAGTCTACCCAGAAATGCCTTATTACGCTGTCCCTAGTTTAAAAACTTTTGCATTATTTTCGCCACTTTAAGAGGATCACTTCATCTGGAAAAGGAAAGCCTTTTGATTCCTATCTCTTCCTCCTTCACAAAAATATATACATTTTTGGCTTTGTTTGTTTTTTTTTTCTGGAGAAGCAAAACATAAGAAAATATAATTGAAAATCTTCTGATTTGACATTTGACTTGAAAACAGATGTTCAGTACAATGTCTTAGGGACTACCAAGCATGTGAGAAGGTTCAACAAATCCCAGCATGTGGGCACACTTTCACATGAAATGCATTGATACTTAGCTCACTTCACACATCATTTTCCCTCTTTGTCGTGTCATAGCAAATTATGGCGATAAAAGAGACACGACAAAGAAGGTAAGTGATATGTGAAGTGAGCCTAGTATCAATGCATTCCATGTGAAAAGTGTGCCCACATGCTGGGACATGTTGAAGCTTCTCACAAGCTTAGTAGTCCCGAAGACACATTTAACATCTGTTTTCCAGACAAAAGTCAAATCATGTGATCTTCAATTAAGAGTGTTAAAGATCTTTGATCATATTTTAGTTTTGAGATTCGATTGTGTATGTGTTCTCCATTAATGATAAAACATTGTTAGATTTTAAGTGCCTTCATTTAAATCTCAAAATTGCTTTTTTTTTTTTTGATAACTAGGAGGTACTGGGCATGTGGACCTGTAAATCAAAAGAGCCAATCACAAACCATGTAATTTAACTCTCCTTCGGAGAGCAAACCCCTCTCGATGTGAATCGAACTAGTGACATCTAAGATCTCTCGATGTCGATTCATCGTTGATAATATATATATATATATTCAACGTTCTCGTTGATAATATAAGGGCAATTCTTAAAAATAACACAAAATATAGTTTTGTGACAAATTTAGCACAAATTCTCATTTAGGACATAAATAACATTTTGATTAAAGGATAATCCTAACCTTACATTTTTAGGGTTTAGGATTTATAGTTTAGGGTTTTCAAAACCCTAAAATCTAATCTCTAAACCCTAAATTTTACCTCCTACCCCCTAAAAATTATACAGTAAATACTAATATAATCAACCCAAAAAAAATTGAATATTGTTAGAGCTTGTCTCTAATTTTTACTGTATTGTGTTTCAAAATATCTAGTTGTACTATCGTTTATAACTTCGTCATCAAAGTAGCCAACATTTCTTGTAAATTTTCAACTTCTGGATATATATTATTATTATTTTTTTACAATCTTATAGGTTGTTAAAATATGACAATCGAGGTGATTAATAATAATTTGAAAATATGTAGATCGTTTGCATAAATGAATTAATCATCACTAGCTTTTATTATTTATCTTCAAAATATTTTTCCTTCTAAATATTAAATATTCAAGTCAAAATTGCAAATTTATAGCATCAAAAATATTAACTCTATTTAAATCAAATTATCTAAACTCAAATTATTGAGAATTTTATAGTAGAATCTTAAATGATAAACCAACTCGAACTAATTTCTCTACAAATTAATAGTTATTAATTTATAGATAAATATTAATCTATATATCTACTAAATCAGCAGTCACTTTCTCAATAACTGCAAACTTCTCCTTTTGACACATCAGTTTTTGATGACATGTCAACACCAGAAAATTTCACAATATATATCTACTAAATCAGCAGTCACTTTCTCAATAACTGCAAACTTCTCCTTTTGACACATCAGTTTTTGATGACATGTCAACACCAGAAAATTTCACAATATAATTTTTTCAGGTAAATAATTTCACAATCTTTATTTTTTCAGATTTTCTTTTGTTTAAATTTGTTTTTCCTTTTTATTAGGGATTTTTAACTCCCACATTCCTACGATCTCCATTGCATCTCTTTTTATACACGCTTAGAAACTTATTATTTTCAGAATCTTCAATTTTTTTTAATTTTTAATTTTATTCTTCATCTATCTCTGTGTTTTTTTCATCATGCATCCAAATTTTTTTCTACCTTTTATAGATTGCAACGAGCTCTTGTTCCTCATAAATCATATAAAGATGAAAAGTATGTTCTTCTACTTTCTGTTATGTGTTTTATTTTATTTTTGCTTTGTGTTCCCTGTAACTATACTTATTTTTTTGGTTAAAAAGTATTTATTTCTCTTTTATTCATAAATTTTTTTTTAAAGAAGAAAAAATTGTTTATGATGTATGCAGAACCAATACAGATATCATATATCATCTCATCCATAGATACAAATAAATTTAGTATTGTTTGGTTGGCAAAAATCTAAGTAAACAAATTATTTTTTATATTATGAATTTTAATGATAATTACTTGAAGCTTTTAAATTATATCATGAATTTGTGCCGTGCATAGCACGGGTTCAATACTAGTATTACTATAAATTAATAAAATTTCAAAGTCTTGACATTATTAATTTATAGAGGTTTACTGTATTTTAGAAGAAGACTACTTTCTACAATTTTCCTCGAGAATTCTATATGTTGAATTTTATATATACTTAAGAAATATATATATATATATATATAAGTAAAAAAAAAGCAACACCATAAGAGAAAATATTTTACCAGAATTCGCATGCTTTAAGCGCCACATCTTTGTTAAAAACTTTCATCACTTGTTCCTTGTATTTCATGATACTTATGAGATGCAACTTAGATAAGACTAAACAAGTCCCTAAAGCAAGAAAAAGAAAGATAATAAAATGAGAATTTTCACGATCTGAAACCGTTAACATTAATAAAATTAGAAAAATCATTATTGTATTTTAAAATATAAATCTCACCAATATTGGGTGAGCGGATCGTATATTTTAGATTTTCAGGATTTTCGCATCTGGATCGATATCCATCGGTTCTGATCTGGATCCAGATCTTTCGATATTAGCGGATCCAGATCCATCTAATCTACTAACATATTTGGAGTTACAGACCTCGGGATCGTATTCTTTGGATCGAAACGGATCAGATTTTGGATCCTAAATTTTTTCCCACCCCTAACCAAAATATGTAAAATTCTAAACACTTTACATTCAAAAACTCATATGAAATTAAACTGAAATGGTCATTTGTTGGTATTCCACTTTCATTTTCAGGAGTCTAAATGTATAAATCTAATCCCAAAATAACGTAAAATATACATATAAATTCTATTATATAAAAAAAAAAAAACTTGTATGAAATTTGAAAAATTGAAAGTAAAATTAAAAAAAAAAACCCAAAAAGAAAATAAACTTATCCAAATTTGGTTACAAAAGAAATAAGTTTTCAGCGACATAGAGAAACGGCAAAAGAGAAAGATGCGGAAGAGAAAGAGGCAAGTGCGGCGGCGAGAAAATAAGAAGAGAGAAAGAGAGGTGGTAGCAATAGAGATAACGAAAAGTAAAGTGCAATTAGGTTTTAGATTTTTTACATTTAAGCAAAAAAAAAAAAAGTGACTCAACCCAAATTAGTTATTAACTTAATAGCCCATTTATCTTTCTCAAAAATTCAAAAATGTCGGCTGAAAAAATAATAAGTACTTTAGGCCCAATGTTATAACATTAGAACTTGTTAGAAATATGTCTTACAAATTAAAAAAAAATAGAGAAAAATGATAAACAATTAATCATAAAACATATTTCACCTAAAAAAGATTTATCTTTTGCCTAATGTAGAATATAACTATATACTCAAAAATATTAATAACACATAAACTCAATATAACCTCGTAACCCTACAATTATAAAACCGAGAATATCAACTATTTTTAGATCGAAATAACCAAACTATTTGAAAGTTCATAGTTATATTTGTAAAAATTCCACCAAAATATTTGAAAAACCGAACCGAGAACTGAATAAATACCCGAAATACTCAAAAATATTAATAATACATAAACTTATATAAGTATATAACCCAACTCTTCTTCGATTTCTTGTGAAGGAGCATCATGATTCTAATCTTCTGAAATATGAGATAGAACAACTACTAGGCGATATGGAGAAGATGCGAATCCAGCTAAGGTATTTGGCCAGCTTTTCAAATGTTATTTGCCTCTCACTTTATCAATCCCTTTTGTAATAATTCTTTTAACCATATATTCGGAAACTAAAACCTCTCAACTTGAAACAGGTCCCTGTAACTAGCCCTGTCAAGCGGGTCAACCCGCGACCCGCGACCCGCCCCGCAGCGGGTTCTAGTATTTTTTCGACCCGCATCAACAAAAAATATTTACCCGCATCCGCCCCGCTTAAATTTGCGGGTACCCGCGGGTAACCCGCAGATAATTAAATAAAAATAAAAAATTAATTTTTAAATTTTTTTTAGTAAAATTAATATTTATTAATAATTTTTTGTATTAAAAAACATAAATTCCTAAATTAAAAATTAAATAAAATAATAATTTAGATAAAAATATATATTTTTATAATATTTTTAATTTTTTCTACTAAAATAAATTAAATAATAATTATTAATTAATTAATTTTTTTTTTATGAAATGCGGGTACCCGCAAACCCGCATTAGAAAATTTGATGACCCGCACCCGCCCCGCTAGAAACTATTTCGACCCGCACCCGCGACCCGCAATTTCGGCGGGTCTAACGGGGCGGGGCCCGCGGGTTTCTGATTAAATTGACAGGCCTACCTGTAACATACAGAATTAAAAAAGGGAAAATATATATATTCAGAATCCATTAAAAGATATTCTAAACTTGAAACAAGCGGTGTGGCGATTAACTACTATGCCCAAAATAAAACATTTTCTGTGGAGGGTGTTATCTAAAGCAGTATCGGTTAATTCAATCTTGGGCCATCGAGGCATCAGCAGAGATGTTCAATGTAAGAGGTGTTATCAAGCAGAGGAAACTATAGATCATTTATTTTTCCACTGTCCACATGCGCAAATGATATGGAGAGGTTCAAATTTACCAATACCTCGATTGGGAATATCAACAGCCACGTTTGAAGAATTCTTTATAGATATCATCATGCTGATCAATGATACCTCAAGTTCATCATACATCAAACAACTTCCTCTATCAATACTATGGCGTCTTTGGAAGAGTAGAAATATACTTATATTTCAGAAAAAGAACAATCTGTGGTTTAATGATCTCGCAAAGGCAAAAACAGATGCAGAAGAATGGTGCAATATCCAGACGCCGAAAACGAGATACGGCCAATCACAACAATTAGCAAGTTCAACTTCTAACTGGAAACGTCCTCCTCCCAATTTCATTAAATGCAATTTTGATTGTCACTTCTCAAAGAATGAAGGCACAACACAATCGGCTTGGATTCTGAGAGATGCAGATGGGTTTTACTTAGGAGCAGGTCAAGGTCGGGGAAATATAGTGTCTTCATCACTGGAAGGAGAGCTTCAAGCTCTTTTGATGGCAATGCAAGTCACGTGGACACGAGGCTATAGGAATATTATTTTTGAAGGAGATAATATTTCAGTACCAAGACTTCTCAAAGGTGAAATTCTGGATTTTGGAGTACATAATTGGATAAGAGAAGTGAAACGTTGGCAACGGAAATTTGATAACACTGAAGTCCAATGGATCTCAAGAAGAGATAATCAATCTGCAGATTGTTTGGCTAAGAAGATACTTCCGCTGAATATAGATTATGAATTTCATTACTATGTCCCTCAATGTATTACTCATTATCTTCACATTGACCATTTAAATTAATATAATGCAATTAGACGTTAAAAAAAAAAAAAAAAAAAAAAAAAAAAAAAAAAAGATATTCTAAACTTGAAGTAGTGAAATTGAAAAAAATTCTATAGGCCTTTAATTTACGGCCCAATTGTAAATATTGTTTTTTGGGTCGGGAAAAGAGTCCGATTTGCTAACATGGCAAGTTAGGCTGACGTGGCAATAAAGTATGACGTGGCAATTTGGCTGACGTGTCAATAAAGAGTAGAGTCCCCATGACTGAATTGTTGGAGAAGAACTTTCCGGGCAAGTAATAGATAGCGTTTTGGTTGAAGAACCCTTTCGTCAAGGTACGAAACTGATAAAGGGTAAATATGTAATTAAACACTGAGAAATCCAAAAACCCAGAAAAGTTGAAGAACCCTTTCGTCAAGGTCTCTCTAAGCTTTACCAAATCCTCTCTCGCCACCACGCTCACGCACGATTCTCCCATTCCCAACCACCGTCGGAGATCAATCACGCGATTGGATTTAGCCGTTGAATCTTCCAGCTTCTACTTTCTCCGATTATTGATTTCCGATTTCAATTTGAAGATTGCTTCCGTCAGTGATCGATGACATTGTCCAAGCGCTTGGCTCTATTAGGAGCTCAATCGGCGATTTCGCTCGCTAAACCTCGAGGTCTTGGCTTCTCTTACGGCTTACTTGATCATCGTCTTCGTCCATTTCCGTATCGTCAAATTTCTGAGCTCTCAAAACCAAATGGGAAGCGTGCATTTCTCGTTGATACATTGGCTCTGGTAATTATCAATTTCGTTTTCTCTATGTACCAGATCTGAGAACTATTCTTGAATTTGTATTATTGAAGAACGTTTGAATTTGAAAGCCTTATCTTAGTAGTATGTGAAGTTTCTCTAGGAGAAAGGAATGAATCTTTATAGCTTATTGGGTTTATTCTTGATGTGTAAAAGGTGAGGAGTCTTGAAGCTCAAGGTGTTCCATCAAAACAAGCTGAAGCTATAACTTCTGCCATTACTGAGGTTTTGAATGATAGCTTGGAGAATGTCTCTGAGTCTTTTGTCTCTAAAGCTGAAATGCAGAAGGTACCATTCCTTTATTTGTGGGAACTTACTGTATATATAAATCATGTAAAACAAACTCACTATTCCTTGTGTGTTTGTAGATTGAAATGATTCAAGATTCAAATCTATCGAAATTTAAATCTGAAGTCAAAAGTTCTCAGGTAACATCTACACACTTGTTATAGTTTGGTCCTGCATACAGTAGTGATTATTAGTGGTTCATAACCTTGAAAATATGTGGCTGTTTTGTGGTTTGATGTGTCAAATACGTTGAGTTGTGCTGCGTTTTATAATCTCAAATACCATTATCTTAGTTATATTGTTGTTTAGGACTACAACTATGCGTTGCCGTAGTAGTCTGTAGTACATATATATCCTTGTGTGTGGTCTTTGTGTTTAATACCCGTCATGTTCTGCCTTTTTGTTAGTCTCCCTTTCTTCTCATTATGGATTAGTTTGGAAGATTGTGTTGTGTTACATATAACACTTGAGAAGCGGCGTTTTTTCTTTGAGTAATGTAGTTTATGTAACAAGAGGGCCTGTTTAGTTTTTTCTTTCTGTTGCAAATGTTTATGAGTTGCAGACTTGGGCGTTTGTAGCTTGAATAATCGATATAATATGTTGATTGCATCCCATCTTACTACACTTATTCATGTCATGTTGTGATAAATCATGTAGTATCATCATCTACTGTAAGTATGTTATGCACTATGCCATTGTTTGTACTTCCCTGTATATAAAACAGTAAAAAAAAAGTTCATGATTCCAACTCTTCTTCATTCTTTGTAAAGGAGCATCATTTTACTGTTTTGCAACGTGAGACAGAAAAGTTGCGAGGTGATATAGAGAAGATGCGAAGTGAGCTAAGGTTTGTGACCATAATATTTCTAGTAATATGCTTTAACGAAATCCGAAACTAAAGAGCTCTCACTTGAAACAGGTATGAAATTGATAAGGTCACAGCTGGACAACGCTTGGATTTGAATCTTGAAAGAGGGTAAGAAAAACTTCACATTTTGCACATGACTCTCCTTCTATTACCTACCAACATAGCTATCTGCAAGTGGAGGCGTGAGAAGTTATAATTTGATTGTCTTAATACTCACAGTCGTATACGTGATGAGCTAGCTAATCAGAATTCCGAAACAACAAACCTTACAAACAAGCTTGACAGGGTATTATTAATATAGTAATTGTTTCCTTTACTCATTAAACATTACACGAAACTTAGGAAGATGATAAGAAGACGTAATATGTTTCTATTGTTTCAGGAAATTCATGCGTTGAGAGCTCAATTAGAAGCTTCAAAATACGAGGTCATCAAATACTGCATAGGTACACTTGTGTCGATATCCGCTGTGGGACTCGCTGTCCTTCGTATCATGATTTAGTATGATCCCAACATTCAGCATTGCTCTGTGCTTACATCCTTAAAACCACATTGGTATCAACTTGTTGTTTTTACTTGAAACCCACCAAATATGCCATATTTTTTTTCTGGCGACTGGAAAATGTTATTGTTTGTTTGATCTCTATTGAGATCATTATTACTAGGACAGGATTTGAAATTTGCACCGAGAATTATTCTCAATCCAAGGATATCATTGGTTTCTTTCATTTACAACATCATTAGTTTTCTAACTGCTTCTATATTATGTCAAAATGTCAGTGTAACACCGCTGCAGAAAATGTCAAAAGTAATTGATTTTTTTTTTTTTATTAATAAAACCCATAATATCCAATTTTTCCAAATAATATGAACAATCAAATTATACAGGTAAAGAAAGTAAGTTTGATCGAACATTTCTGAGCCAGATAATAAAATTTACCAAAAAAAAAAAAAAAAAAAAATCCACAGCATCCATTTAGACTACATTCCATTAAGCGTTTCCAGAAGAGAACTGCATGACGTTTGTTGCTTCAGTAACAAACAGCACGCATGTCCAGTTCGAGGATACAAAACCGCCCATTTCTTCGTTGGTGATTTTTGCCTATATACTATATAGACTTTCTTAGTTTCTTAGACTACATTCCCATTCCGTTATGAGTTTATACAAGAGAAATGCTTGACGTTTTGCTACAGTTACAAAACGGCACACATGTCCAGTAAGAGGATACAAAACGGCCATTTTTTTTGTTCTAGAGTCGAGCATGAGTGTGTGTATATATATAGAAACAAACACAGATCGTAACAAACTTTCACCGGCGAAATCACAAGGAGGAAAAAAATGGCGAATCCAGATATGAATCCTCTCATTGTTGACCAGGAAGAAGAAGAAGAAGAAGAAGATGACCATCTCGTCATCGAAATCGAACTCTTGGAGTTCCTCAGTTCCTTCGCCGTCGAGAGTCTCTCCGATGACATCATCATCTCCCTGGACGTATCGTGCTCTGTAATTCCGCCGCCTCACAATCTCGCTATCGGAGATGCTCATGTGAATGACGATGACGGAGGTTTGTTTCGCCGTCGGGTGGTGTTTCTTGGTGGAGGTCCACGTTACTCTATCGGAGCTCAAATCAATCGCGACGGTCATGATGTTGCTGACGACGATAACTACTACGATGATCTGGATGATGAGCTGATACCGAGAAGCGTGAGCAAGAAGCTAAAGACAGAGAGGCTAAAGAAACTCGGAAAGAGAGTATTCGGCAAAGTTGGTAAATCCGAGAGATCTCCGTATTCTCACTTGAAACCTGGGTGTGTTCACGGCAAGCATGGCCTCGGCATCAGATTCAGATGCTGATAGGTTCGATTTTTCTCAATAAAACTGCTTAGATTTCTCATTTTATGTGTAAATGGTTTAGATGGATTTGCTTTTGGATTGTGTACATCGATCACTTCGCTGATCTTGGATTGTTCACTCGTTTCTTTAATCTTTGTAAATCAATCTTTAGGTGCTGCTATATGAATTTGTGACCTCTTTGCTTAATAATCAATGAAAAAACAGTTACTTCAATTAACATTCCCTAGTCCATGAAGAATCTTGAGGTTTTTTTTTCTTTTTTTTTCTTTTTGGTTTTCTTGGGAAAATTTTGTTTTAAATTTTAAATAAGCAATTATCTTGGAAAAAGGGATATTAATTTCATAACGGATTTGATTAGTTATTAAGTGAGTTTTTCCTCCTATGAGTGGTTTAGATTAAAAAATCAAATGATTTATGAATAAATCATTTCTTCATCCAATGTAATTCATAACCCAGTGAAATTAGTTAGTATTTTTCTATATATTAACAACTGACAACTTTGGTAGTTCAGAATAGATAATTGTTAACCCAAAAAAAACAAATAAACAAATAAATTCAAAGAAGAAGAAAATACTGTAACAAGAAGTATTTCCTAACGCATGCATACACAATCTCAGAAGTAGGTAAATTTTCTGGTTAAAGATTTGAAATCAACAATAGGCCTTCCATTCATAAAAAATAATAGGCCCATTAAAAGCCCAATCAATAATGGCGCCAAAATCAAGTGAGGTCCCGCCTAAATTCATCTCTTCTGACTAAAAAAGCGCCGAAACCTCTCACTCCGTCTCTAACAATTCTCCGATCAGCCATGGCTTCCGACTCTTCTCCCAGCCACGCCAACGACGGTAAACTCTCATTTCCTTAATCTCTCTCTATTTCAATCTCAGACAATTTCGTGATTTTTTGACAAATCTTCACTACCACAGCTCCTCCTTCCTCTCCCGAAGAAAACGCTTCAAGCCCTATCGATAACACATACTCTTCCCCCTCCACTCTCCGCCGTCACCGGAGAGGAAGATCCTCAACTCCTACTCAATTCGCCACTCCTCCACCACCGCCTTCACGTCTCGGAGCCACAAACAACACTCCTCCCACATCTCGTCCTTCCGCCGCCAGATCCAACGGACGCGGCGGTGTCTCAGATACTGACGAAGCACCACCTTCTTCCGAAGATGGTGAAGACGACGGCGGCGACGATACCGCTCCAACTTTCGTCTGGGGTACTAACATCAGTGTGCAAGATGTTAAATCAGCGATTGAAGTGTTCGTTAAACATTTTAGAGAAGCTAAAGAGAAAAGTGATGATTTGTTTAGAGAAGGGAAGTATATGGCTTCGATACGTAAAGTGATTGAAATCGAAGGAGAATGGATTGATGTTGATGCGTTTGATGTGTTTGATTATGATCCTGATTTGTATAACAAGATGGTTCGTTATCCTTTGGAAGTTCTCGCCATTTTCGATATCGTGCTTATGGATATTGTTTCCACCATTGATCGATTGTTCGAGAAACATGTTCAAGTCAGGATTTTTAATCTCAAGACTTCAACTTCCATGAGAAATCTCAATCCATCTGGTTAGTTAAATTCAATCCATATGGTTTAGATAAATATCAATTTTTGGTTAGCTTATGTTTGAATGTGTGGTGTTTTTGGTTTGTTTAGATATCGAGAAGATGATCTCTTTGAAAGGAATGATTATAAGGAGTAGCTCTATCATTCCTGAAATCAGAGAAGCTGTGTTTAGATGCCTTGTTTGTGGATACTTCTCTGACCCAATTATTGTTGATAGAGGTAAATTTTAAACACTTGGATTTATCAATTTCTTTATATGTTTGTGTTTGTTTCTGCTAATGTTTTGTTTTTTTTTGTTAGGGAAAATAAGTGAGCCTCCTACTTGCTTGAAACAAGAGTGTATGGCCAAGAACTCCATGACATTAGTGCACAACCGATGCAGGTAAGTTCTAGGAATAGAATTTTGTCTCATTGTTTTTTTTTTAGAAAGATTCTGTGTAACTTACTTTCTACATTTGTGAATCAGGTTTGCTGATAAGCAGATTGTGAGGCTTCAGGAAACGCCTGATGAGATTCCTGAAGGAGGAACACCTCATACAGTTAGTTTGTTGTTGCATGATAAGCTAGTTGATAATGGGAAGCCTGGTGATAGAATTGAGGTAAGAGCAGCAATTTTGTCAAGGGTAGTACACGCGTCTCTCGGGTTTTGGTTGACAAGTAAAGCTTGTTTTCTGGATAGGTTACTGGAATTTATAGAGCGATGACCGTTCGAGTGGGGCCTGCTCACAGGACTGTGAAATCTGTGTTTAAGGCATGTCATCTTAATTTTTGTTTCTTCTGTTAGTAATTCCGCTTTATTCTGATTACGTTCTGACATTGTCATTTCTGTTGTTATATGAATGTTGAGTACAGACCTACATCGATTGCCTTCACATAAAGAAAGCAAGTAAGTTAAGAATGTCTGCTGAGGATCCTATGGATGTTGACAACAGTTTGCGTAGAGTCGATGAAGATGTCGAGTTAGACGAGGAGAAGGTTATTCATCTTTTTAACTAAATAAATCTATAGTTTTGTAACTTATTCCTTCGTCCCTCCATTTTAACCAAGTTTCGTGTTAATTTTCAGCTGAGGAAGTTTCAGGAACTAGCTAAACTACCAGATATATATGAGAGGCTTAGTAGATCACTAGCACCAAACATCTGGGAGTTGGATGACGTAAAAAAGGGTCTTCTATGCCAGGTGCTGTAACGCTTTTGATACTTGCGTCTGCTTAATATAATCTAAACAACCTTAGTACCTTTTACTGAGATAAATTTTCAAATGCGTAGCTATTTGGAGGGAATGCTTTGAACTTGATATCTGGTGCTAATTTCCGTGGTGACATCAACATCTTGCTTGTTGGTGACCCTGGTACCAGTAAGTCCCAGCTGCTCCAGTACATTCATAAGCTTTCACCCCGTGGCATTTATACAAGTGGACGAGGGAGCTCAGCTGTTGGTTTGACAGCTTATGTAGCTAAAGATCCTGAGACAGGAGAAACTGTATGTTATCCTGTTCTCAATCATTTTTTCATTGTATCTTCAGGTTTCCGAAACCTGAGTTCGTAACTTGAATGCTACATTGTTTAGGTTTTGGAGAGTGGAGCCCTTGTTCTTAGTGACCGAGGTATCTGCTGTATTGATGAATTTGACAAAATGTCTGACAGTGCGAGGAGCATGCTTCATGAGGTTTGTTACTCTTTTTCTTAGCATTGCTCATAGTCGTAGCTAGCTTACAGTTTCTGGGTGCCCCTTTGTTGCTGTGTTCTCTAGTCCATAAGATGAACATTGTTGCTCTGTCAGGTGATGGAACAGCAGACTGTTTCAATAGCAAAGGCTGGTATCATTGCATCTCTAAATGCCAGAACCTCTGTGTTGGCTTGTGCAAATCCTAGTGGCTCACGCTATAACCCTCGGCTTTCTGTTATTGAGAATATTCACCTTCCTCCGACCTTGCTTTCTAGGTATGCTTCATTCCTTCAACGACATTGACATAATTTTATTTTCTATAGGCTAAAGATTTGAGCTTCTAAAAAAGTGGTTCTCCGTTGGTGTTACTAATTTTTATCACGTTTTGCGTCTTAGATTCGATTTGATCTACTTGATTCTTGACAAACCCGATGAGCAGACTGACCGACGGCTTGCAAAGCATATTGTAGCTTTACACTTTGAGAACGCTGAGGTCTTACATCTTTCCCCAGTGTCTACGTTATGTTGACAGATGATTATGTTTTTGGCTTTATCTCACTTAAATTTTTATCATTTAATCTCAATCTGCAGAGTGCACAGGAAGAAGCTATAGATATTACTACACTGACAACTTATGTTAGCTATGCCCGCAAGAACATTCATCCTAAACTATCAGATGAAGCTGCGGAAGAATTGACCCGAGGATATGTTGAGCTGAGAAAAGCCGGGAAGTTTGCCGGTAGTAGCAAAAAGGTGTGCCCTTAGAAATTCATTGTTTTTTTCTATATGTAACAAAAATGCTATGGCTAGTCTCATGGCCTTGACTTTGGCACAACAGGTTATAACAGCAACTCCTAGGCAGATTGAAAGCTTGATCAGACTTAGTGAGGCTTTGGCTCGGATGCGCTTCTCTGAATGGGTTAGTAAAAAGACTCACACGTTCGTTGACTTGAATATTTGGTGTAAAAACAACTAAAACTGTAAACACTTGTGATATGGATAAAGGTTGAAAAACATGATGTGGACGAGGCATTTAGACTTCTGAGAGTCGCAATGCAGCAATCAGCAACAGATCACGCCACAGGTAGTTTCTTCACAGTAACTCTTAAAACACATTATTATTGTCATGAGGATATAACTATAAACAGTAGTAGCATTCAATACCAATATTGAATCTTTTTTTAATTTTGGTGAAAGGGACCATTGACATGGACCTGATAAATACTGGAGTGTCAGCAAGTGAACGAATGAGACGGGACATCTTTGTATCGTCAATTCGAGACATAGCTCTTGAGAAAATGCAAATTGGAGGATCTTCAATGCGCTTATCCGAGGTATTCTTACTTTACACCTTTATTTTCCCAATTTGTTATCATCCATCTCACAAAGCAAAGCAAAACTAAAGCCATTATTACTTTCAGTTTCTGTTGAGAATTGCTATAACTAAAAATGGAAACTTTATTTGCAGTTATTGGAAGAATTGAAGACGCATGGAGGCAATATAAACACTGAAATTCATCTTCATGATGTGAGAGTCACTTTATTATAACACTTATTTAAATTAAAAGCTTTGATCTTTCTCATATATACTAACTTGTCTTGTTGTTTGTTGAAACGCGTTAATCAGGTAAGAAAAGCGGTTGCAACGCTAGCGAGTGAGGGGTTTCTGGTTGCTGAAGGTGATAGAATCAAGAGAGTTTAATCAATCACAGATTATTACTATTATTGTTGATTTAAGTAGCATATTAATAGGATTTACTCAGCAAGTGATTTGGTTTGGTCTCTATCTTCTTCTCACTATTAACGAATCTATAATGGTCTTATATCTATCTAATACCTTTTCAATGTTTTCATATCTATCTAATGCTTATAACAAATTATGTGAACTTATAGAATTAAACTATATACCTAAATAGTACTAAAGTTTATGTTATGAGAAAACATATGGTATAAATGTATTTTTTTCGACATGAGTGCAAAAAAATTATAGCAAAAGAACCTTTCGAGAGCAAGACTTCATATCGCCCAATGGTCCAAAGTAAAGGGTGTTAAATCCGAACCAAACCGAAATAATCGATCTGAAGACCTCTTTGAGCCATGTTTTAGTAATGATGTAATTGGTGTTCACTCTTGTTCCTCTAAAGTTCTAAAATAATTGAAATGATGAAGTTAATTAATATTTTCACACAGTGTTCTAAAACGCGCTAGGCACTTGGTAGGCGGTGGACAAGTGTCTAGCGCCTAACCGTATACGCGGACGCCTAAACGTTACCTAGGCGGATATGATTATACATACATATATATACTTATATTTGTATGTTGATTAGTTTTGTTATCTGGTTTTTGTTTTTGACTACAAATATTGGAAGTATATAGATATATAGTCTTAACAATATATATTTACCTATAGTACAATGTATGTATCATAATTTTATACAAAGTTGAAATTTATTGACTTCAACAACATTTTAAAATTAATATTCATAGAGTATGTGTAATTTTATGGTGTAGAAAGCTTATAAGTCTATAAAATATAAATAAATTGTCAATTGAGAAAAATATAGAAATAATTAAAAGAAACTAAAACATACAACATACAATATCATTGTGGGTGGAGAAATGTTTTATTTTGTTATTTACTAAAAGATAACGTGGAAAGTAAAAAACTAAAAAGTAATTTAAGCCCACAGGACACACTGAAACCATGTCGATGTGGGTATAAAATAACAAGGAAAATTATCTTAGTCAAATGGGCTTGCTGTAATTGCCTGAAACGCATCACAAATCTGTCGTTTTTTGGTTGACCGCATAATATGGCCGAATTGAAGAATTCGGTACGGTGACACACCGTTCACCGTTTATGCGGGGTATAGGCGGGCGCCGAGAACGAATTTTAGAACACTGTTTTCACATGATGTAATATCTTTTTTTTTTTTTGTAAAGCGATTAATAATAATTGAAAAATAAGAATGGTCACTGTAATTGCAACCTTTTTTGCATGAAAAAGTGGATTATACAAAAGGAGAAATTAAAGATAAAAATTGGGTCCACACACGGGCCTATCCACACATGTAGAACACTAGTGGGGTTTGATAGATATGGTAAGTACAAATACTTAAGAAGTGATCATTCCTCGTAAAGTAAATAAGAAAGAGAGAAAATAAAATAAAAAAAAAGAAAGTAAACGATTTGATTTGTCTCCAACTTTCTTCGTCTCTTATTCGTAATAACGTGGACCTAGTTGCTCCATCTCTCACCAAATCTTAAGAGCACATACATGAGGGGCTTTTTAATGGATATCTCAACATTAGAAAGAAAACAAAAAAGAAGGGAGGTTGAGATATGTTTATGTGGAAAGAAACTCTTGGATTTCAGTTAGAAACCCATTATCTATTTGGATAAATATATTTAGTTCAATCTTTTTATTTAATATTTTAATTAAATTAAATATCAAAAATTAGTGAAAATCTCCGGAATCCGTTTTTGCCGCTGGAGATGCTCTAAGTCAAATGGATTGTATTTACTATTTTCTTCTTTTATGAAAGGCTTTTGAATTTGGGCTATATTTTGACTAGTATCAAGCCCGGGACTATGTCTAGGTTAAAAATAATTTGGTAAATATCAAAATGATTAAATCTGAAATAACAACAATATTTATGCATAAGAAGAAAACATGCAAATTTCAGAACATTACAAATTTGATATCTTAATAACAGATGTAGCACTCATGTTAAATTCTAAAAAATGAGAACTATTGTCGTTTCCCTTAACAGTTGATCTCGAATGAGAGAAAATATGAAGTTTGGTTCGAGAATGGCAAGTGGACAAAAAAAACTGGTATATATATGATAGTGTAAAGCTCATAAAAGAAAGTTAGAGAATATAGGCATTGAGGAATAAAGAATCTGAAAATTATAATTAGAAAACAGTAAAGATGTATTTTTAATATAAATTAGTAAGAGTGATCGGTTGAAGTTGAAAAGATCGTGTGAAAGATGGCTAAAAAAAACTATGTTAGGGATTATATTTCATTATAATGTAAAATAATAATTATTTATTTGATGTGAAAATTTTTTAAAAAATATGATACGATCACCTATATTTTGCTGAAATTTTAAAAATAAATTAGTAAGAGGGATCGGTTGAGGTTGAGAAGATCCTGTGGAAGATAGATAAAAAATAAATTATTTTAGGGATTATATTTTATTTTCATTATAATGTAAAATACTAATTATTTATTTAATGTGAAATTTTTTAAAAATTGTGACTCAGCCACCTATATTTTGCTGAAATTTTAAAAATAAATTAGTAAGAGGGATCGGTTGAGGTTGAGAAGATCGTGTGGAAGATAGCTAAAAATAAACTATTTTAAGGATTATATTTTATTTTCATTATAATGTTAAATAATAATTATTTATTTAATATGAAATTTTTTAAAAATTGTGACGGATCACGCCACAGGTAGTTTCATCACAGTAACTCTTAAAACACATTATTATTGTCATGAGGATATAACTATAAACAGTAGTAGCATTCAATACCAATATTGAATCCTTTTTTTTGGTGAAGGGACCATTGACATGGACTCTTATAATTTATTGTTCTGTTTTGTGTTGGTGATGAAGTGTTCTGTTTCCCAATATTGAATCCTTTTTTAATTTTGGTGAAGGGACCATTGACATGGACCTGATAAATACGGGAGTGTCAGCAAGGTGAACGAATGAGACGTGATATATTTGTATGTCAATTCGAGAAAATTCAAATTCAATTTGTTATCATCCATCCCACAAAGCAAAGCAAAACCATTATTACTTTCAGTTTCTGTTGAGAATTGCTAACTAAAAATGGAAACTGTATTTGCAGTTATTGGAAGAATTGAAGAAGCATGATGTGAAAGTCACTTTATTTTAACACTTATTTAAAAGCTTTGATCTTTCTCACTAAGGACATATTGTCTTACTTTTTTTTTTTGTGACGCATTAATCAGGTAAGAAAGTGGTTGCAACGCTAGCGAGTGAGAGGTTTCTGGTAGCTGAAGGTGATAGAATCAAGAGAGTTTAATCAATCACAGATTATTATTATTAATTGTTTGCTGTGTGATTAGAGAGTTTGTTGATTTAAGTAGCATATTAGAGAGATTTACTCAGCAAGTGATTTGGTTTGGTCTCTATCTTCTTCTCACTATTAACGAATCTGTAATGAGCTTATAAGACCATCTATCTAATACCTTTTCAATGTTCTAAAGTGTTAGGTTTGGTTTGTTATTGTTGGTAGAAGAGCTTTAAATATATTAGTGGGTTCTTGAGAAATTTAGTTTTTTAATATTGAAAATCTTGATTTGGTGAAGAACATAAAAATACCTAAAAAGAAAAAGTTGATTTTGTTTGATGGAAGTGTTGTTGTTGGAAGTTGTTTTTCTTGGGAACGAAGACAGAATATAGGTTTTTGAAATTAGTGAAAGTGTTGGATCTGAAAAGAAATTTTTTTAAAATAAAAATAAAAATAGTTTGTTTTTAATAAAACTTTGTGTTTCACTCATCTTCAACAGTTTTTACGATCTCTAAAACCATATGAAGCTTGACGGCGACTGCTACAAATAGTAGATCCAATGAAAGAAAAGAAAGAAGGTCTTGGTTAACCATTTGATTCTCTTGAACTGAACTAAAAATCTCGGATAACCGAACAAATTTACAAAGCTTTCGAGTTGTATGAGCTTTGTAACCAAACTATTAGATGTGTTCAGACACGATCTGTACTGATCTTTAGATGTGTGAGCCGTGACACCTCTCTTTGACTATTTCACAGGAGTTTTTGAGGAACCTTAGATATTTTTTTTCGTTTCGCTTGACTCGAATACCCAGATGGCATATTATGTGAACGCTTTGGAAAACTATTTATACTCGTTATGTTTCATATTTCAGAAGTTTTTATTTATTTATTTCACAATATAAAATATTTAAAGATTTTTTCAAGTTTTTATGTAAAGAACTAAATACATATATACATTTATGACAATTAATATTACATATCATTAGTCAAATGATTTATAGTTAAATATTAAATTATTATTTTTATTAAATTTGGTACTTTTAACGAAAACATCTTATATTCTGAAACCGATGGAGTATATATTTATCTAGACACATAAATCTATAAATTAATGCTATTTATTAGAGGTCCATCATCATCATCATCGCCATAATTATCATCATCACCATAATTATCATTATCATCATCATTGTTATTGTTGTCATCACCATCAATGGAAAAAAAATACACAGATGAGATTCTTTGATTATGAATAGGATTAAAATGACATGCCGTTTTAAATATTTAAAACTGTGTGTAGTTCTTTAAAACTTGAAAAGAACGGCATGGAGTGTTATTTTCTTATCTTTGTACCCTTTTGTAAGGCTAGTAGTGTGCATTGGCGTGTCAGAGAGTCGTTGATACGAAGTGTATATATTTTGTGACAAAATCAAAAATAGCTAAGAGTTAGGTTACCAATTATTTCAAGCAATTAAGGAAATTGAAAAGTTTTGTATATATTATATAGAGATATTTAAAAAAAAAGCATTAAATAATTAAAACCTTCGGAAATAGGTACTTTCATGTAACAGTTTCAGAATAAGGTACTCTAACGTCTATAAATAACATTTTTACCTTTGATGTTAATGATTTATTAATTCCAGCGTGTATATATGCATTTATGTTTTTTTTTTGTGTGTGTTTTCTCTGAGTTATTAGTTTATAAGTGTGTATCATAATTATGTAATTTAAAAACTATACATATACATCTCTCATTTTAAAAATGTTTAGTTTTCATTAATCAGTTTGGTTAACCATTTTTAACTAAGATTAGTGTTCTAACAAAATATATGTAGTTTCACGAGGAAACAAACAAAATAAACACAATCTTTTTGTGTGTTTACGTTATTTTTTTGTGGACAAAACAATATTTTTGCAATGTTATCGAGTATTTTTCGTCAACTAAATATCATAAACAATTTTTTGTACCATAAATCTTTTTGTTTTAAAATAATTTACACGTGGTGAATTCATTTTATAATATTTTTTAAAAGTTTGACTTAGTTTTTTATATTACAAATTTATGTGTAACCTAGTTTATATGTCGTTTTTATGGATGTTTTACTGTATATTAAACGGTTTGGGTTCAATATTTTTTTACTAGGGTTTATGATTTAGAGTTTAGGATTTAGGATTTAGGATTTAGGGTTTAGAGTTTAAGATTTAGGGTTTAGATTTAGGGTTTAGATTGTATGGTTAATGGTTTAAATTTAGTTTTATGTGTTTTAAATTTAATTTTTGTGTTTAGGATTTGGGAGTTAGGCAGACGAAGCGAGCCGGAACGTACAAGGAAAGGTTTTATAAATTATAGTCTATAACTTATAGATTTTTGGATTTTTTTTGGTTAGAAATTTTTATCTAGATTATTTTTAACTTTAAAAAATTCAAGGGATTTTTATTTAAATACAATGTTGATTGTTAATTTATCCACCATTTTTGTTTAGTTAATTTATCAACTATACATGTTATCTATGCATTTGTGTAGACAAAATATATGTTATGTGTATTTGTTCATGAGAATTTAGAACTATTAGTTTGTAATTATGTACCATAATTATGTATATGTATCTCGCATTTCAAATTTTTTTGGTGAAATACTTGGTTATGTACATCTATAAACTATTTATTGTTTGCAATGATTTTTATTTTATTTTATTTCAATACTTATTTTTTTAGAAATATTTCATGATAAAACTCAGAAGAATATTGTGTACAACAATGTACTAATTAATGTGTCCACCTCAAGTTATTTTGTTAGCTTAAGAAAAGATTTTTTTCTCTTATCTGACGTCAACAGTTTTTAACTTTTAAAATAGTTCAGCAATTATCACCAATACGCAGGGGTAGAAGTGTCCATAACAGTGCCGTTTTGATGAACAGCAACAACCATAAATCTATAAATGCCTATTCTGAACTTTACTTATTCAAAATGTCTGTTTTGATAAAACTCTCTATTATATATTTATATTTCTCCTTCTAATAAGTTTCTCAAGCCTATAAATTGTACAGTATCTCGCTTCCCGTTAGTCAGAGGGGCTCTCTCCTAACGTGTCTACTAGTTAGTTATTCCTCCATTACAGAGGGACTCAAGAGGATCGGATCTATGTTCTGTTTTTCTTGTTCTGGGTTTGGTCCTGATCAGCTTCTGTAATGGAGACTAACCTGTTGATAGATATAGTAAAACATGAGAACTTTTGTGTCTTTTTGTGACAGTTTAAAAGCGATTTTTCATAAAGCGAATATAACAACCTTATCGAAGCTCATACACTTCCCCTGTCTTTTATTTTTTAAGGGTTTTTTTTCCTGTTTGGTCTTGAACAGCTTCGTGCTGTTCTGTAATGGAGGCATCACTAGCAACAGGTACTACTAATCTATTTATTTATTTTTACTATAAATCAATTTTTTTTTTTTGAGATTCTTTGTATATAATTATTAAAATTCAAAGCTTTTCTTTTGGTTATTGTTGCGACAAATATGTGAACCGAGAATTCTGAACCGAGATTTTCGGTTTAATCATGATCACATCTAAAGATCATGATCACATCTAAAGATCGGTGCTTTTAGTATTTTGACAATGATCAGATCATAATTTGTAGTTGGTGGTTTTAGTTTGGCAAAAATACAATATTCTTGATCAATATAATTTTTTCAAAGAAATTAATAAAATAAATTCAAATTTATGTTTCTGATATTTATATTTGTTTCTGATAAAATAATAAAATTCATGTTTTTCACATTCATTCCCTTTATCTCTTTCTCTTTCCCTCCTTCAAATTATTTCTCGAAAAAAATATTAGAGCAAAATTCAACTCAATTTTTTTTTTCGCTTTGATGCTTATGAATATGATTCCAAGTTGAATTCTAATTCATTTTCTGCAATTTTTTTTTATGAAATGTTGGATTAGCGGAAATCGTTGACTTGCTTGTTCAATGTGTCAATCTCTTGTTTGACGACTTTTTAAAAACAGTTTTCTCAATTATTTAGATGTATAAAAGATTTCGAAGAAACAACTACAAAACATTAAGTTATCAAAAAAAAAAACATTAATATATGTAGATAAATTTTACCGATGTTCTAGATATATATACTATCACTAACACTCAAAGAACTGAACTATAATTTTAGAGCGATTTTAAACGTGATAAAACAGTATAATAATTGATATCATTAATTTTTATTTTGTTTTTGCAAAATTTGCGGACCAGTCATATTTCACAGTCTATGAGGGAATAGAATAATATTTAACATCGTCCATTAATTAGCATATGCATTTATTTTCTTTGATATGAATCAATTAGCATATGCTAAAACTTGGCGATCTAACTTTATTGAAGGCTTGAAGGCATTTATCATCAATTATCGTTATTTAGTTTATTTTAATGTATGAAAAACTCAAAGAAAACCAAAAATTGAAGTCGTTTTAATGTACTGTCTACATATAAGGAATAGAGAATTACAATTCAAGACGCCGCACTGCTTTTTTGTTCCTCATAATAAAGTCATAACGGCATGATTTTTAAATACAAACCAGTAAAATCAAGAGGACGAAACAAAAAAAAGTTAGTTGACCAAAAGAAACAATAAAAATAAAAAAAAATAATAATAGCATAGATTCTGTGTGTCCCAACTAAATAAATTAATGCTATAAATTATCTTCCAAGCGGTTCACATAATCTGCTAAATCCTGGCTATTTGAGTCAAACGAAAAGAGAAAACTAAGTAAGGAAAATAAGAATAAATATTTATTTCCTCAAAAACCCTATAGAAACAGAGTTGTCACGGCTCACAAACCCTGCACCTGAACAGCAGTCACGAATATTCTATTCCTTCAAGCTCATACATTTCTCTTGTTTCTTCTTTTTAAAGCTTTTCTTTCTGTTCCTTTGTTTATCGGATAAATCTCAAAAACCTCAAAATTCTCCTTTGCAGAAAAAAAGAAAAAATGGATCGTGTCCGAAAATCAGATTTCGGTCCAGTAGTTCTTGTTCTGTGTTTGGTCTTGGAGAGCTTAGGGATGTTCTGTAATGGAAGCGTCACAAGCAGATTTGTTAGAAAATCTGAAAAATCTCTTGATATGCCTTTGGATAGCGATGTCTTTCGTGTTCCACATGGTTATAATGCTCCTCAACAGGTACTACAAAATCTATTTATTTATTTTTTTATAAATCAACAATTTTTTTTTTTGAGATTCTTTGTATATAATTAATTATCAAATCTCAAAGCTTTTCTTTTGGTTATTGTTGCTAAAATGTGTTTAGTTAACTTTACAATTTTATATTACGTTTCACTTTTTGTGATGACGGAAAAAAAGCAATTTATTGTACTATTCTGAGTGATTCAAGCTTTGTTTATTGAAACGTTAATAAAGATGCAAACTTTTTTTTTTCTTTTTTTTTTTGTTAATCTAATTTGGGGTTTTCTGCAAAAAGGTTCATATAACACAAGGAGATGTGGAAGGGAAAGCCATTATAGTTTCTTGGGTGACACAAGAATCAGAAGGATCTAACATCGTTATGTATTGGAAAAATAATAGCTCTAAAAAGCTCAAAGCTCGTGGCAAAACCAATACTTACAAGTTCCACAATTATACTTCTGGTTATATCCATCATTGCCTCATCAGAAACTTAGAGGTTCATCATCATCATCATCACCATAATTATCATTATCATCATCATTGTTATTGTTGTTATCTGATTTTGTCGTTCTGTTTTTTTTTTGCAGTATGACACTAAGTACTATTATGTGGTAGGTGTAGGACAAACGGAGCGAAAGTTCTGGTTCTTTACTCCTCCTGAGGTCGGTCCTGACGTCCCCTATACGTTTGGTCTTATTGGTAAATTGTTCTGAAAACATTATTCATGATTTTAACATATTCAATAATCTTCTATGGACTTGAAGTTTGTGTTGTTTTGCAGGTGATCTTGGGCAAACTTATGACTCAAACATAACGTTAACCCATTATGAGAACAATCCAACAAAAGGGCAAGCGGTTTTGTTTCTTGGGGATCTCTCATATGCTGATTATTATCCAAATACTGACAATAGAAGATGGGATAGTTGGGGAAGATTTACTGAAAGAAGCACAGCTTATCAGCCATGGATTTGGACTACAGGAAACCATGAACTCGATTTCCTACCCGAGATTGTAATGCTTCTTGCTTCATCTTCTTTTTTTTTTTTTTTTTTTTTGCGTTACGCTTAAAAATGTTATAGCAAAAGGCGATATACAAGCATCTAGTTAGACCAGTCATTACATGGATTAGACTGAGATTGATATGGATTGTTTTTATGCGATTCTTAGGGGGAAACCAGGCCGTTTAAGCCATTCAAGAATAGGTACCGTACGCCTTACCGGTCATCAGGCAGTACAGAACCATTCTGGTATTCGATTAAGAGAGGGCCAGCTTATATAATCGTGCTAGCTTCGTATTCAGCATATGGTAAATCTTGACACTTTTTTTCATGCCATATTCTTAAATCAGAGGATTCCGAATTTTCCATCTTTTTTGGACAGGTATGTACACGCCGCAATACATGTGGCTCGAAAAAGAGTTCCCAAAGGTTAACAGGACAGAAACTCCATGGTTGATCGTTCTTATGCATTCACCATGGTACAATAGCAACACTTACCATTACATGGAAGGTGAAACCATGAGGGTGATGTATGAGCCGTGGTTCGTCAAGAACAAAGTAGATGTTGTTTTTGCAGGTCATGTCCACGCCTACGAAAGATCAGTAAGATCAATAACTTTGGCTCATCATGTCTCTTTTTAAACTATAGATACTGAGAAATCTGAGGTATTGTGAAACCAGGAACGCGTATCAAACATAGCTTACAACATAATTAACGGCATTTGTAGTCCAGTCAAAGATCAATCAGCTCCAGTCTACATCACTATTGGTGATGGTGGCAATATTGAGGGATTGGCCACCAAGTAAGCTAATTTTGTTAAAACATTTCTGCTTTCTTTGGAACCGATTTTTCGATTAGATTGAGATGATGAGTTTGAATGTGTAATATAATATGATTTTCTGTAGCATGACCGAGCCTCAGCCAAAGTACTCAGCCTACAGAGAAGCGAGCTTTGGGCACGCGATATTCTCGATAAAGAACAGGACGCACGCGTACTATGGATGGCATAGGAACCAAGATGGTTACGCATTAGAGGCTGATACAATGTGGTTTCATAATAGATTTTGGCATTGCATTGATGATTCTCATTCTAATGATTCTTGAGAACCTATAAGAATTTGATTTGTTGTAACTCTACTGTTGAATTACCATGAATAAAGACAATGTGTGAGTTCTTGTGCCTTTAAGACCAAACGTTTAACCAGACAAAAAAAGGGTAGAAAAAAAAATACACAGATGAGATTCTTTGATTATGACATGCCGTTTTAAAATATTTAAAACTGTGTGTACTTCTTTAAAACTTGAAAAGAACGGCATGGAGTGTTGTTTTCATATCTTTGTACCCTTTTGTAAGGCTAGTAGTGTGCATTGGCGTGTCAGAGTTGTTGATACGAAATGGTTATTTTGTGACAGAATCAAAAGTAGCTAAGAGTTAGGTACCAATTATTTCAAGCAATTAAGGAAATTGAAATTTTTTGTATATATTATATTTCTCTTTCTAATAAGTTTTCTCAAGCCTATAAATTGTACTCCCTCCGTTCCAAATTAATAGAAGTTTTGAGTCAATTTTCTTGTTTCATTTTATTAGATGTTTTGTTAGTTTTTATGCAAACTTTACATTTTGATTGGCTAAATAAATTTTAAATAAAACATTAAATGATAATTTTGTAAAGAAAAGTAGGTTTTTTAATATGTGTGCTTTTAGCCAAAACATCTATTAATTTGGAACAGAGGGAGTATCTCTCTTCCTGTTAACCTGTAGATATGTTTAGGAGATTAGGAGTACCCGTTGATATAGTAAAATATGAGAACTTTTGTGTATTTTTGTGACAGTTTAAAAGCGATTTTTCATAAAGTGATTATAACAACAACCTTATTGAAGTTCATACATTTCCCCTGTCTTTTATTTTTTAAGTTCTTTTTTTCCTGTTTGGTCTTGAACAGCTTAGTGCTGTTCTGTAATGGAGGCATCACTAGCAGATCTGAAAAATCCATCGACATGCCTTTTGATAGCGATGTTTTTCGTGTTCCACATGGTTATAATGCTCCTCAACAGGTACTACTAATCTTTTTATTTTTATTTTTTTTCTAGAAATCAACAACTTTTTTGAGATTCTTTGTGGGTTTTGTGTAGTGTTTAGTTTATATCTTTTACAGTTTAATATTAGGTTTCACTTTTTGTGATGACTAAAAAAGCTATTTATTGTACGATTCTGAGCAATTCAAGCTTTGTTTATTGAAAAGTTTATAAATATGAGCACTTTTTCATTTCTTATTTGTATATACAATATGATCTAATTTGGGTTTATATTGTTTTCTCAAAAAGGTGTATATAACACAAGGAGATATAGAAGGGAAAGCAATTATAGTTTCTTGGGTTACACAAGAAGCAAAAGGATCTAAGATGGTTACGCAGTAGAGGCTGATACAATGTGGGTTCACAATAGATTTTGGCATTGCATTGATGATTCTCATTCTAATGATTCTTGAGAACCTATAAGAATCTGATTTGTTGTAACTCTACTCTTGATTGGAGGCATCGCCATATTCTCGATAAAGAACAGGACGCACGCATACTATGGATGGCATAGGAACCAAGATGGTTACGCAGTAGAGGCTGATACAATGTGGTTTCACAATAGATTTTGGCATTGCATTGATGATTCTCATTCTAATGATTCTTGAGAACCTAAAAGAATCTGATTTGTTGTAACTCTATTTTTGAATTACCATGAATAAACACAATGTGTAAGTTCTTGTACCTTAACCCATAGGTGAGAGATTCTTGATTATGAAAAGGATTAAAATGACATGCCGTTTTTGTATATTTAAACAGTGTGTAGTTCTTCCAAACTTGAAAAGAACGGCATGGAGTGTTATTTTCTTATATTTATTTTTCACAAGGCTAGTGTGCATTGGCGTGTTTTTTTTTTCATTTTTGTTGTGTGGGTGAAAGTGTTAAATGGCGTGTCAGAGTTATTGATACGAAATGATTATTTTGGGACAAAATCAAAAACAGGTAAGAGTTACGTGAACAATGATTTCAACCAATTAAGGAAACTGAAAACTTCTGTATATATATATATATATGATGACTCTTTCTAAGTTTCTCAAGCCAATAAAAATTGTATCTTCTCTTCTTGTTGCTTAGAGGGGCTCCTAACGTATCTGCTTGTGACGCCTCCATTACAGAGGGACTCAAATGGGTTTGTGTCCGAGGTTCAGATCTATGTTCTGTGGGTTTGGTCCTGATCAGCTTTAGTGATGCTATGTAATGGAGACTCACCAGCAGATATGTTGGAGTACCCGTTGATATAATGCTCCTTAACAGCTTCCACTTCTTTTATTAAATTTGTGAGCCTTTTTTTTTTTTTTTTTTTTGGTTATTGTTACTAGTTTATCACCAAGTCTTAGATTGTTCTGATATGTCGTTTAATCCTATTACTGTCAGTTGTCACAGTCAAATTTCAATTACTTTGAGCATTATTCATCTTTACACACACAAAAAAACCGACAAGGGATTAAAACTAAACATGAGCATTTAGATAAATAAATACTTTTATTTTAAGAGTATTTTCGTCTTATAAGTTATACAAAAACATCTAAGTTCTAACACAACATTTAGCTAATTATATTATCATTAAGGCAAAGTTCATAAAGCAAACTGTACCTAAAAGGCCTTCATGAGTTCTTGACTAATAAGACACAAAACAATGTAAGAGTTTGTATGCAAAAGAAGTTAGACCTTTAATTTGTTTTGAAATTTCATGAAATTTGTTTTCCAATTGTTTACTTATTTGATGCGCCTAACATCTTTCTGCTCGACACAGTAGGTGTTCAATTTCAGCACTGGGAGGATATGGACCATGATCACACTTGGCCAATTCAACTTGTTCAATTTCATAACTTTTCTTTTTTCCTTCTTTCCTCTCTTTTTTCCTTATAGACTCTTATAATTTATTGTTGTGTTTTGTGTTGGTGATGCAGTGTTGCCCTTGATAGAAAAAGTTATATTTATATAGAAACTTGGTTTGTCAAGTTGCCACAAGATATAGGAAGATTGGATCAGCAACTCCTCTTGGCTCTTTCTTTGAAATCCATTTTTGTTTTCAATTATTTCGAAATCTAAAGTTCAAAATACGATTAGCACTCAGTCGTAAAAATGTATTTTTGGAGTTGAATAAATTCATTCAATTTTTTTTAAAAAAATTCTAACAAAAAAAAGTCTTTTACAAGTTTAGTGAAGATACTTGTGAAAGAAAAAGAACCAAAAAGTGACATTGTGCCAAAACAATTCTAAAGCAAAACGTAGAGTTTTTTTTTTTTCTTGGAAGTGGTAAAATAGTCCAAAGTAAGGGTGTTCAATCCGGGTCCGATCCACCAAACCAAACCGAGATAATTGATTCGAAGACCACTTTGAACTATATTTTAGTATGATTTAATTGGTTTTCACTCATGTTCCTCTAAAGTTGTAAACTATATAAGTTAATTATATTTTCACATGGTGGAATATCTTTTTCTGTAAAGCGATTAATAATAGTTTTAAAACTCCAGCAATTGCAATTGCAATTGGAAACTTTTATGCATGAAAAAGTGGATTGTACAAAAGAAGAAAGTCAAATTAAAGACAAAATTTGGGTCCACAGATGGAAAATTATTGGGTTTTTGATAGATATATAATATGGACAAAATGAGAAGTTATGATTCGTCGTAAAGTAAATAAGAAAAGAAAAAGTAAACGATTTGATTTGTATTTGTTCGTCTCTTATTCTTAATAATGACGTGGACCTCGTTGCTCCTTGCCTCTTAGTGCTGCTCCATCACCAAGTCTTCGTATAAGTCAACTGGATTGTATTTTGATACTGATAGACAATAGAGTTAAACAGATCACGGATTTCACAAAAATCCAATATATATATATATATCCTGATACTTTGAATCATCACTAGTTTGACAATGATCAGATCACAACTAAAATTTACGTTTCTGATATTTATAATTGTTTGGTAAACTAACAAAGATTCATGTTTTTCATCCAACTAAATGTTGATGCTTCTTTTTTTTTTTTGGTCAACTTATTTATTAATATTTCACACCAAAAAAAAACTCATTACAAATACATATCCATAAAAGATTTTATTAAAAAAGTCGTAAACACACAGAATAAGTCAGCGATTCCGGCTAATTCAACTTGTCATGAAACAAAATCGAAGAAAACTAATAAAATCCTTTATGGGGTTTTTGTGAAATATTAATAAATAAGATGACAAAAATATTAATATTTATAGATAAATTTGTAGTATAATATATTTTCAAGCCATCCACCAACAGTCTAAGTATTAGTAACAGTCTAACACTCAGATTGAACTATTAGTATTTTAGAGCGGTTTGAAACGTATAAAACAGTATTATAATTTATATCAAACACTTTGAAATAATACCGTTGGACACATATATATTATTGTTTTTTTTTTTCTTTTTTTGCGAATTCGTTAAACATTATTTTTTCGTGAATCAATAATTCGTTAAACATTATATACCTTTTTTTTTTTTTTTGCAAGTCTTGCGGACCAATCGTGGGAATAGAATAATACTTAACATCTTCCACCAATTAGCATATGCTTTTTTTTTTTTTTTTTTTTTTGGCAACTTGTTTTTCTTTCTTTTGATAAGAAGAATCCATTAGCATATGCTTTGCTTGACGCTCTAACTCTATTGAATGCTTGGATGCATTTATCATCAATTATCGTTATTTTTAACATATTGTGATTAGTTTATTTTAACGTACGTATGAAAAAAAACTAAAAAAAATATTGAAGTCAATGTCCTGTCTACATCCAATCTCATCTGAGGACTAAGAATAGGAAACTACATTTCAAAGCCGCACTACTTTTTGTTCCTCATAGTCAAAGCCGTGCCAATGATTTCAGATAGCTAAAAATGAACCCTTTAATTTGTTTTTAAAAATAAAATAAAATATGTATTGTGAATAAAATTTAACATACTTTGTTGTAATAAATTAGTGATAATAAATACTATTTTTTAATCTGTGAAGATAAATTGTGTACAATTTTTAAACTTATAAAATATAAGTTAATACTATATTTGTAATCTATTTCTTAATTAACATTGGTTTTAATTTATAAAAATACAAAATTTTAAAATAAAATTTGCACAAAAAAAGAATGAAATAACAATATTTTTAATATATGAAATAAAATTTTAAACTTAAAAAACCCCACATTAAAATACATATTTACTGATATACTAATAAAAAAAATTAAATTGCGAATCCTAAAATTTGTTTAATAGTTTTGGAACTTAAGGCAAATGCCTTTTTTTCACCCATGTAGGCACGCTTCTGCTCATAGTCATATGTCCTAATAACGGCATGATGTATTATGTATAAAAGATTTTGAAAGAACAGTTACATTTCATTAATATTTATATATATTATCCAAAAAAACCCTTAATATGTATAGATAAATTTGTAGTATATATAATTTCGAGCCATCCTCAACTGCCTTCACTAAAAGTACTCTTTAACACTCAGATTGAACTATTAGTATTTTAGAGCGGTTTGAAACGTTATAAAACAGTATAATAGTTGATATCAAACGTTTTGATTTTGAAATAATAACTATCCGTTGGACACCCATTGATATTTTTTTTTGCTAATTCGTTAAACCTTATTTTTAGTTAATCAATTATTCGTTAAACATTATATATATATATATATATATATATTTTTTTTTTTTCCTTTGTTGCAAGTTTTGCGGACCAATCGTATTTCACGATCTACGTGGGAATAGAAAAATACTTAACATTGTCCACCAATTAGCATATGCTTTTTTTTTTCCTTTTTTTTTTTTTTTCAACGGCAACTTGTTTTTCTTTCTTTTGATAAGAAGAATCAATTAGCATATACTTTGCTTGACGATCTAACTCTATCGAATGCCTGAATGCATTAATCATCAATTATCGCTATTTTAAAAATATTCTGATTAGTTTATTTTAACGTATGAAAAAAAAACTCAAAAAAATATTTAAGTCGACGTACTACATCCTCAAAGGAAATTACATTTCAACGCCGCACTACTTTTTTTTTGTTCCTCATAGGTCGTAATAACGGCATAATCTTTAAATCCTTGTAGTTTTAAACAAAATTATGCCCAAAAAAAAAACCCTGTAAAATCAACAAAAAGTTAGTTGACTAAACTAAAAAAAGATTAATTAAATCAACAGAAAACAACGAAAAGGAGAGCATAGCTTCGTGTGTCCGGACAAAAAAAAAAAAAAATTATCTTTCAAAGCGTTCACATAACTAATTGGGTGAAAAACAAGAAACCAAGTAAAACTAGTAGATTAAAAAGTCAATAGAAACAGAGTTGACTACATTGGTTCTATTTAAACTCAGTAACGAATATTCCGTTCCTCAAAGCTCATACATATCTCTTCCTTTTTTTTTTTAGAAAGCTTTTTCTTTTCCCGTGTTTATCAAAAAAAAAATCTGAGAAAAAATGGATCGTGTCCGAAAATCAGATTTCTGTTCAGTAGTTCTTGTTCTGTGTTTGGTCTTGAACAGCTTGGTGCTGTTCTGTAATGGAGGCACCACTAGTAGATTTGTCAGAAAATTAGAAAAATCCATTGATATGCCTTTTGATAGCGATGTTTTTCGTGTTACTCCTGGTTATAATGCTCCTCAACAGGTACCACTAATCTATTTATTTATTTTCATTATAAATCAACAACTTTTTTGAGATTCTTGGTGGGTTTTGTATATAATTATGATTATTTAATTTGGAAGCTTTTCTTTTGCGTATTGTTGTTAAAGTGTTAGGTAGTGTTTACTGTTTAGTTTATATCTTTACAATTTAATATTAGGTTTATAATTTATTATACGATTCTGAGCAATTCAAGCTTTGTTTATTGAAAAGTTTATAAAGATACAAACTTTTTCATTTCTTATTTGTATATACAATAATATGATCTAATTGGGTTTTTATTTTTTTCTGCAAAAAGGTTCATATAACACAAGGAGATGTGGAAGGGAAAGCAATTATAGTTTCTTGGGTTACACAAGAAGCAGAAGGCTCTAACACAGTTCTGTACTGGAAAAATAATAGCTCTGAAAAGCTCAAAGCTCGTGGCAAAACCTATACTTACAAGTTCTACAATTATACTTCTGGTTATATCCATCATTGCCTCATCAGAAACTTAGAGGTTCATCATCATCATCATCACCATCATTATCATCATTGTTATTGTTGTTATCTGATGGTTTGGTTCTGTTTTTTGCAGTATGACACTAAGTACTATTATGTGGTAGGTGTAGGACAAAAAGAGCGAAAGTTCTGGTTCTTTACTCCTCCTGAGGTCGGTCCTGATGTTCCTTACACGTTTGGTCTTATTGGTAAATTGTTCTGAAAACATATTCATGGTTTTAACATATTCATGATTTTAACATATTCATTAGTCTTCTATGGACTTGAACTTTGAGTTGTTTTGCAGGTGATCTTGGGCAAACTTATGACTCAAACATAACGTTAACACATTATGAGAACAATCCAATAAAAGGGCAAGCTGTTTTGTTTGTTGGGGATCTCTCATATGCTGATAATTATCCAAATACTGACAATAGAAGATGGGATAGTTGGGGAAGATTTGTTGAAAGAAGCACAGCTTATCAGCCTTGGATTTGGACTACGGGAAACCATGAACTCGATTTCGTCCCCGAGATTGTAATGCTTCTTTATTTTTGCTTTAGGCTTAAAGATGCTATAAATGCATCTAGTTAGACCAGTCATAACATGGATTAGACTGAGATTGAGATGGATTGTTTTAATGTGATGTGCAGGGGGAAACTAGACCGTTTAAACCATTCACGAATAGGTACCGTACTCCTTACCGATCATCAGGCAGTACAGAACCATTCTGGTATTCTATTAAGAGAGGACCAGCTTACATAATCGTGTTAGCTTCATATTCAGCATATGGTAAATTTTGACCCTTTTTTTTATGCCATATTCTTAAATCTGAGATTTACAAGGATCTTGAATGTTCTATCTTTTCTTGGACAGGTAAATACACACCGCAATACCGCTGGCTCGAAAACGAGTTCCCAAAGGTTAACAGGACAGAAACTCCATGGTTGATTGTTCTTATGCATTCACCATGGTACAACAGCTACAATTACCATTACATGGAAGGTGAAACCATGAGGGTGATGTATGAGCCGTGGTTCGTCAAGAACAAAGTAGATGTTGTTTTTGCAGGTCATGTCCACGCCTACGAAAGATCAGTAAGATTAATAACGTTCTCTCATCATGTCTCTTTTTAAACTATAGATACTGAGAAATCTGAGGTATTGTGAAACCAGGAACGCGTATCAAACATAGCTTACAACATAATTAACGGCATTTGTAGTCCAGTCAAAGATCAATCAGCTCCAGTCTACATCACTATTGGTGATGGAGGCAATATTGAGGGCCTGGCCACTAAGTAAGCTAATTTTCTTAAACATTTATGCTTTCATTGGAAGCTATTTTCGATTAGATTCAGATGATGAGTTTGAATGTGTAATAATATAATATGGTTTTCTGTAGCATGACCGAGCCTCAGCCAAAGTACTCAGCCTACAGAGAAGCGAGTTTTGGGCACGCAATATTCTCGATAAAGAACAGGACGCACGCGTACTATGGATGGCATAGGAACCAAGATGGTTACGCAGTAGAGGCTGATACAATGTGGTTTCACAATAGATTTTGGCATCGCATTGATGATTCTCCTTCTAAATGATTCTTGAGGAACTATAAGAATCTGATTTGTTGTAACTCTACGGTTGAAATTACCATGAATAAAGAGAATGTGTGAGTTCTTGTACCTTTAAAACCAAACGTTTTATTAGACAAAAAAAAAGTGTAGAAAAATACACATGAGATTCTTGATTACGAAAAGGATTAAAACGACATGCCGTTTTTGTATATTTAAACTGTGTGTAGTTAGTTCTTCAAAACTTGAAAAGAACGGAATGGAAAGTTGTTGATGAGTAAATAAACTAATACACTTGGTTAATGAAGGGGTGGGCAAACGGGAATGCGGGACGAAAATATACGGGAACAGAAATAGGACGGAAATTTGGGAATAGTAAAACATGTCACATTTAAATTTTATATAAAATTTGGAACGAAAACGGGATGAGACGGGACGGACCGGGATGGGAACGAGAACACCCAAAAAATAAATATAACAAACAGATAAAAATATAAAATAATAAATTATCACAAATGTGTTTGTTAAATAATTAAAAGTCAAAAACAACCCAACATAAACTTGAGTCATAAATTATCAAAATCAAAACAAACTAAAATAAATTGTAGAAAAATTAAAATCCTAATAAATCAAGTAACTAATCTTCATCTTCCCTCGCATCATCTCTCGTTTAATAGTTTACCGAATTCTGTGAATACAAAATGAACAAAAATAATAGCTAATTAGAAAAACAGTTTTAAACATACAATATATCAATATATAAGAACACTTTTATGCATTATATATAATTTGTCCTGAACGGGATTTCGGGAATTTCCGTTCCCGTCCCGTCCCGTCCCGTCCCGTCTTATTCCCAAATGAGAATTAGAATCTAATACCATACGAGAATACATTATGAAATGTGACAAGAATTTCTGAGCGGGAATGGAACGGGATGGGACGAAACGGGACGGGAATTATGTCCACCCCGTTAATCAATGAACTTTTGAGTCTCTCGGATGAACAACAAAAGATGACGTTTAAAATGGGAATATTCAAAAAGTAGAGGGTTTTATCTGTAATTATTTAATTAGCTAATCTTTCAGTTATTTTTTTCGTTTCTGATTCTAAACTTTTCATGATTTTTCCGAGCTAGTTCGATTTAATTAAAGTTTGAAAATTCTCAGAATCCGTTCACCTGAACAACTCTCCAGAGTACTTCGAGATTCTCAGATTCATTCGTATTCGATTCCGCTCGAGACCGATCAATTGGATTCATTCTTTGCAACGGAGGCTTGACGAAGATCACCTGTGTATGCTCGGAAAGTTGATAAAATGGAGGCGAAAATCAAATCAGAGGTAGAGATCGGTGAGAAAGATGAAGATAAGAAGCAATTAAAGGATCCTGAGTTCTTAAGCTGTATGTTGCAACCAGCAACATCCGATTCAGATCCTCAGTACATCGGAATCCGTCGAATCCTTCTTCATCGGAAAGCTGAATCTGGTGTTATCTCTCGCCGTTATGTAAGCTCTCGCGAAATCACAATTGATTGATAGGTTAAGCTGAATCGTTTCATGGTTGATTTTGTGTGTGTATGATTTTAGGATTGGAGATGTAATGGGAAAGGTTATGTTGCGTATCGTAATTTCATTAGCAGACCTAGAAAATGGGAGAACCTGAGAACGCCTAGTCTCTTGAGTAGTCCTGGAAACAGGTTTGATTCTCTTAATTTTGTTACTTACGGTTTCTGTGTTTTTTTTTTTTTTTTTGGTTTGTTTCTGCGGATTTATGTTACAATACAATTCTGACGTCAGGGTAAATTTACTGGTTGATGCTTCAGTGGTCGATGGCTTCCTTCTCCAAGTCCTCTTGCTCATCAATTTGAAGCTGAAAGCTTCACTTCTAGTAGGGTAAGTAAAGTTTAGAGGGATGCAAGTTCAGTTTCTTGCTTTATGGTTACGAAAATCAGATCATTTGGAGTTTGTTTTTGTTCTGCAGTTAACTTATCTAGTGTTTTGTTTTCTTAGGATTTACGGAGTGTTAATCAGGTTTCAAGCCATAGAGCTAGTTTTAGCTCAAGTTTGAGTGATGGTGATCATTCATATCGACGTGGTGGTGGTGTTGAACATGCTTATTCTTTTGTTGGAATGCATTGTATCTTCGATCAATGCAAATCTTCTGGTATATTTATTTATTTATTGTTGTTTGTGTTTTATCGATTCGTTTTGTGAATTTTCTTCTAAGAATGAGTCTGTGTATCTCTTTTGCAGTTACTGTTCTCAAGTTTGGCCAAATGAGTTCTGATGTACTTGCTTATGGAGCATCAGATGGAAGCTTAACAGTTTGCAATCTTTCAGAAGAGCCTTCTGTCCTCAAGCAGTTGACAGGGCACTCAAAAGATGTCACAGGTTCGATTGACTGGTACTGTCTCCTTTTATTTTTTTCTGTATCTTGTGTAGACCTGCCTGCTACCCTGAAGTGCTCTTGGAAACTCTTAGAATATGATGCATGGCTTTGTTAGGGGTAAAACTTGAGTGGAAAATGTCAAAGAAATAATATGTAATGGATAGAGCATGTGTGTGTATGTATGGCATTCATTTTAAGATCCTATGTCTAACTCTAATTAAAGTGTCTTACTTTATTGTTTCTTAAAATACTTTCAGATTTTGACTTCTCATCAAACAATCAATACATTGCATCTTCATCACTTGATAAGACAATTCGAGTATGGGAGTTGTCAAGAGGCGTTTGTATTAGAGTTATATATGGAATTTCTGCACAGTATTGTATCCGTTTCCACCCTGTGAGTTTGCTGTTTCTCATATAAGATACTGAGTGAGGAAATTTGTGGGTTTCTCTTGTTTCTCCATTGAAGATAAATCCATTTTCATATTTTCAACAGGTTAATAACAATTTCCTCTCTGCTGGCAATGCAAACAAGGAACTCACGGTAACTGCAACACTCCTTGTAGCTAAGTGCATTAGTGTATTGGTTTTGTGTTTTCCAATTGTTTACTTATTTGATGCCTAACATCTCTCTGCTTGACAAAGTAGGTGTTCAATTTCAGCACTGGGAGAATCATTAAAAAATTGTTGTTTGACGATGAGGTCACAGCTATGGACCATGATCACACTGGCCAAATCATTTTCTGTGGGGATGGGCAGGTAACTTTTCTCTATATTGATGTCAACATATATAAACGAGGGATATAGTCTGTTAGGGTTAACTATGCCAATTACCCGGTGTTGTCGTCAAGACTGATATCAAATTTTGCATTGCTTGGTCTGCTAGAAGGGGTGACATGATGACTTTGACTGTTAACTAAAGTAAAATTCCATGCCATTTCACGTCGTTTTCACAAAGTAGTTAATAAAAATTGCAGGGAACTGTATATTCAGTGAGCATGGATTCCCATACAGGTTCATTATCACGGTCTCATCGTCATCGTACTAATCACAAATCCCCTGTCACAACTGTGAAGTACCGAAGCTTCTCCCTCCTGGCATCAGGTCCGGTTTTGCTTACATGTACTCAAGACGGAAACTTGTGTTTCTTCAGGTTCAGCAACAAAACTTTCTTTTTCCTTCTTACCTCACCCTTTTTTCTTATAGACTCTTATAATTGATTGTTCTGTTTTGTGTTGGTGATGCAGTGTTGCCCTTCAGATAAAAGGTTATCTGACTTTACGTTGCTCCCTCAAATTAGCCCCGCGAATACACAGAATCCAAGCATCGTTTTGCCCGTTATTATCCCTTGAGAAAGGAGAATACATAGGTTTGAATTTCACTATAATTTTGGTAATAATAGATGCATAGGTTTCAAGTCATTTACTCTACATTTCTTGTTTGTTTGAAACTAATAGTTGCTGGGAGCGAAGACTCGAATGTCTACTTTTACGATCTAACCAAACCGAAGCACACATGTGTAAACAAATTACAGGTGAGACAATCTTTGAAACTTTTTTGTGTCTGGATTAAAATTTTATAGGAAACTGGAGTCACGAGTTGTGAGAATTGGATGATTACAGGGTCATAGGTTTCCGGTAATGTGCGTCGCGTGGAACCATGGAGAGAACTTGTTGGCGTCGTCTGATTTTTACGGTGTTGTTATTGTATGGAAAAGAGCAAAGAAAAGCTCATAAGGTTTGTCTATAATGATATTATGAATGAATCTAAAATCCACCATTTTTTGCCAGAAAGGCTTTTGGGTTTTGCTTCATCTCTGTATTTGCTAATCTCAACTGTGATAATTTAGTTTTTTTTTAATGATATGGTTTATGTGACAATCTTATGCACATATTCGATAATGAGTTAATGACTCTTTCCATTGCCAAATATGGAGTCTCTCCGTTGATAGGAATTGTGAACAAATCAAGATTGCTCGATGGATATATATTATATGCAATCTGGTTTTGTTTTTTTTTGTAACGCTTGCATGAACTAGATTATTTAGCAAATAATAAAATTAACCAAGATTACACTAACAATATTATGTTTTGGTTTAGTTAGTTAGGATTTCCAATCAAAAGGGGTCTCTTTAACTATAACTATAAGATTTCATAGATTTATTTTAAAAAACTAGGACATGACTGGTGGTGTGCATTGCGGGAAATTTATTTCTGTTTGTTGGATCATAATTTTTTTTTTAAATGTTAAAATTGGAAATGAAATTGTTACATGTGTTGGTTTTACATATTTGAGATTTTAGTCGGTTTTGAGTTGGTTGAAATTTTGTTTTTGATTTGGTGGATCCATAAGTCGAAGAAAGTATAAAATAAGAATGATAATTATAATTACAAATTTTTTTTTTTTTTTTTGTTTGTTTCTGAAAACAGAAATCTCAGGAGAATTTAGTGTTTATATTCGAATTAAAAACTAAATAAAATAATGCACTATTTTTTAGATCAATGCATTACTTTCTTTAATTGCGAATATATAGAATAAACCATAATTTTAATATAAGTTTTGATATAAAAGATTGTTTTAAATTGAAAAGAGGAATTAATTTTAGTTTAATATAAGAAACCGCAACCTTCCAACATTGTATTAAGATGCATTAGAAAACTGAAGAATAAAAGTTCCATCAACACTTACCCCTCATTTAAAGTATACTTATAAAATAGATAACTTAGTTTTAACAATAATTGAAATTAAAAGTTGGGAATATAGGGAGAGATCATGGTCATATGATAAAACATTCTACAAAACATATAGTGATAGAGGATTTTCTCCGTTGCACAGTTATAGAGGAATGAGTTGATTGTTGAACTTGTCTTTTACAAACGGATGAACAAAAGAGTCAATAGTATCTCTGAAAATTACAAAAACATCAAACAACATGTATTAGTGTTTTCCTACACAATAGTTAAACATTATATATTTTTTTTAAATCTCTTTAATTCTTACACAACACATACCCGAGATTCATTTGGAATATCTTTTTATGCTGATTTATTGCTTCAATCGAGTTGCCATAAATTTCGGTGATCCGATACCTAAATTAACACACCTCAATTAATATATTAATATAATGTAGTATAACATATTAAGTTCTTCTCTAACACATTTGTCAGTTAATGTTCAAGATCTTACATGAACATATTCTCTTCAACTTCCTTAAACTTTGGATACAATATGATGTCGGAGATTCTATTTCTATTTGTAAGTTGATACGCATCTAATTTTTTTTAGGAAAAAAGTATTCTCAAATTTTCCATTTAATTGTAATTGTAATAGAATCTAAGCATAAATAATTCATGATTACAAATTACCTCCGATTTTAATAACTTTCCAAAGCTTGAAGAGACTAACATTGACATTATGAGGACGGATCTTAAACCTATTGAACATCTCATTTGAATAGACACCGGTGGCAAAACAATCGATCTCTAAATCACTATTGCAAATATAGCAAATTACAGACTGCTCAAATAGTTATCGAAAAGCAGAACCTATAATATGTAGAGGACATACCGGAAATCGGTGATCTTAAACTTTGTATCAATTTTTCAATTCCCATCTCTTAGGGCTAGGGCTAGTTTCTTCAGCAAAGCTCCTAATTTCAAACATTCGTGATATTGCTCAAAGAACATCAACTAAACATAATAATCGACCATAATTTGAAAATTTTAAGCACAAAAAATGTTGTTACTTTATACATAGAAAGAATAAATATTGATAAATCTGGTTGGATTACTAACCGTAAGAAAAAAATACCATGAACCTTGCCATCAATAACCTTTCTGAAAGAAGTATGTTCCAACAAATTCGATTCAATGAGATTTGAAAAATATTCTAACCATGTCTTCTATGTGAAGAATATTCGGTAGTAATGTAGCGTTTTTTTTAGTTTCTTCTTTTGCCTCCTTAACTCGAAATTTATGGATGACATAGGTAATCCCTTCTTTTAGATGATCTTTGAAGAAATCGTTTTCTTCAGAAGGGACAGTGGCATGAATCTTGGTCTCCTAATACAAAATAATAAGAGAATATGTTAGTAAGAAGATCATGTTAAAACTCTAATTTATAATAGGAACAACTTTTCTTACCTCTTTATCTCCTAGAATTAGTTAAATGGATTTTCCATTAACTGGATGAGACTCAATCCACAACCGTAGACATTTGACATGAATATACCAATTTCTCCGGTAAGGATGCAATTTATCAAGGCTTTCAAATTTCGCCATTGACTAAAGTCTGTTTTTTTTTTTTTTTTTTTTTGTTTGTTTAGACTTATCTTTCTTTGGAAGTGAATTAATCCATTCACGTTAAGATATATACATTAGATATGCTATACCCAACACAGTTAATCCCGAAAATGTTAGTTTTTTCCGAAAAGAGTTTTTTTCCGAAAAGGTTGGTTGTTTCGGAAAAGAGTTTTTTAAAAAAAAAAAAAATAGGATATGTATTTTGATATGGATTGATTTAGATATAGAATGACCGATTTGATATGTTTGTAAAGTGATTAACGATCAAATCGGTATTTTCAAAAAAGTGACTCAGAATTTTTCTAACCAAGATAGATATGTCAGAGACATGGCTTGCATGTGGAGATGATCAGATTTTTTTTATAAATTGTGAAATATTGTTAAGATTATATTTGATTCGAGCCCCATTGTATTGTATTTTAAAATTATTGGATTAATTTTAAATATATAGCGTACTTTATAATGTACATTCATAATTTCTATACTTATTCTGTTTACTTCGTAAATACACCATATTAAAGCGTACTAAATTGGGATGGTACGTTATATTGATTATCTGACAATCATAATTATAATCATATATATCAAGAAAATACTTGTAAACGTAATAAATAAATTCTCCCTAACTAACAATATTATGTTTTGGTCTAGTTAGTTACGATTTCCAATCAAAAGGGGATCTCTTTAACTATAAGATCTCATATATTTTATTTAAAATAATTGATAACATCGAGAAATGAATCAAATGAAACAGTCAAAGTTGTAATCCTTAGATTTGCTCTCAGCCCATCTAATGATTTCAAAAGTCAAACTCAAACCATTTCATTTTGCAATCCACACCCAAATTTTTGTTCTATAAATTTTATCACCTCTGAAATTGACGTTGGTAAATTACCACAATCCTCATAAAATTGATCCCATCTTATGAATTTTGGTTACCCACAACAGAGATGAAAATTAGTGAAACCTATACGGTCAAAATATGCTTAGAAGATGCAAGGTAGTAAATATTTATTCTACCTCTTTCATTTTTCTAAGATTATTATTATTTATATATATATATATATATATATATATATATATTTTGAAATTTCTAATTAGCTGACACACTTTATTTTTTTTAATTCTACCTCTACCTCTTTGGTTTTAGGAAGAATTCCACAATTCAATGCCAAAATACCAACGATCGACCATCAACAAAAGACATGTTATGTTCTCATACCATCAGATAGAAGTATAATTTATTTTCTTTTCTTATTCAATTTCTTCTATTGTTGTGGTATTTTTCACATGGTCGGTCCTGAAATAGCAGGGGCCCTAGGCAAAACAAAAAATGGAGGCTCTTTAAAATAAAAAATATATATTTATTATATTAATTTTATTAATTTTTATTTATAGAAATTTTTTAAAAAAACTTTTAACTATTTTTTACTGTTGAATTAAAAAAAAATATTTTAGTGTATAAATATATTTAATTTTGTTTTGAAATGATACACCATAAATTTTTATTGCTATCATTTTTAAAATTTTTAAAAAATATTTTTAATCCTAAAAATAAATAAAAAAACAAAAAAAATCCTAAAATGGGAGCCCTAGGCAAATGCTTCACCATGCTCCCCTCAGATCCGGCCCTGATTTTTCATTTCCTTTTTTTTTGCTAATGTATGCATGTTGTCGTCGAGAATGCAAGAAAATTCACATATCTTTAATCCTTGATGAGAATGAGAGTTATATATAAATTATTACTAATTCTCATCAAAATAATTCTATTTTCAATATTTTTTTTGTAAGTATTTATCAGCATGCCTTGCTTTTTAGTTTTTATTTAACATACCTAGGTATCAATCTATATGACTTTAAATGTATTTTTTTCATCTAAAGAGCTACTATATGATACTTATGTATGTTTTATTTGACTTTTTCTCTATGATGTCTAATAGGATAAGCACCTAACCAAGAAACGAAACTGAACATGAAGACACAACCTAAAGCGAAGAAAAGTAAACAACCAAGAAACAAACTTAACCATCGATAATGTAAGGTACGAGACTACACCCTACACAACTCAAATTTCATATAACTGTATATATTTATGTTATGTAAATCAACAAATTTGGGCTAACTGGTTCATAAACCACTAACAACAACGATATTGAATACAAACTATAATTTTATCGAAAATGTTTTATCCACTTTGGTGTCGTTCTTAGGATTCATTTATCAAAATAACATCTTAATGTTTATTAAAAACTATAATTTTACTAATAGAATACTACGCTAACCAATGATTAGTTGAATTAAGTTTAGTTGAACTTCTAATACACACCCATCCTTAATTTTATTAGATTAGTGTCAACGATAATGTCCATCACATGACTTCTCATCCAAAGGAAATGAGTGTTTTTTTTGTATTAATAAAGGGGGAGATTAGTTGTAAACTTGGTCTTTTAGTTAATTTAAAAGGTTTAACATTTTTTTTAAACCAATTATGCTAATTTTGTTTTCCCTACAACTATTAAAATTAACTGCTCCTTTTATTTGATTAGTAGTTCAATTTTTTAAAGTAGCAAAATGAGGTTTTTTGGACTAAAAAAAAAACATTTTGGTCTTGAATGGCAATGATTTTTGAAGTGGTTTTTGGGTTTAGATTTTTCCAAAATCTAGTTTATAACCATTCACTATTTTGAAAAAAATAGATTTCCTAAAAAATAAGAGATCTGGATTTTGATGGTTTTTGCACATTTGTAAAGAGAATCCAAAATCCTACTTATAGCAGCTTTTAAGAAATTTTGGGCATGGATGTTTGAGAGTTTTAAAGTGGTTTTTCGCTTATGGTTTTTAGTTTTTAGTTTTTGATTTTTTTTTTTGATTTTTGGTGTAGATTCTAGTTTTGAAAAATTTTGAATGGTAACTTGTTTAGTTTTTTTTTACTTTTTTTATGTTTTTTATTTTGATTTTTAGTTTTGATTATATGCGTTTGAAAGTTTATTAAAATAATGATATTCAATTTTAATAATCAAATAAAAACTTACAAAATTTCATAGTATCAAAAAAAATACTCATAAAAATATGCATGTTTATTGCATAAAAATAGCATATTATTGCATAAACTACTATAAACATTCAGAGTTCCATAATGATGCATAAATTTCATCTTGAATCTCTTCCATATATTGCCTTGAAGGGTTATTTTCCTCTTTATCTTCACCTGAATCAGTAAATTTTTTAAAAAATAGTAGACAAAATTATTGAAAACAATAAAATGACGTTAATAGAATATTTTAAGAAAAGAAAAGAAATTAAAAACAAAACAAAATGGCACAAAAACCTAAAATGACAATGGTTTTTGGAGTGATTTTTGAATGTGGATTTTCCCAAAACAAAGTTTATAGCCATTCACGATTTTGAAAAAAAATAGATTTCATAAAAAATAGAAAATATTGATTTTGATGTTTTTTGCACATTTATAAAATAAAATAAAAAATCCTACTTTAATAGTTTTTAAGAGATTTTGTTGTGCCATTTGTTTTCTTCTTATTTTCTACAAATATTCTATTAATGTCCTTTTTCAATAATTTTGTTTACTAACTATTTAGAACTAAAATTCTTTTTTTTTTGGGGTGGGGGGGGTGTTTCCATATGACTTGCCGTATCTATATTCTTCATACTATTCTTCTACACATATATTGGTATTCTCGGATCAGCACATGATGCAAAAATTTTAATGATAGCAATGTTATTTTCCAAAACCCCTCTCAACATAGTAAAGTCGAGGTATATTTTTTTGATTATAGGTAAATCCTTTTCAACCTAAACAATATAAAACATTGTGTGTATATAAACGGTTGTGTATTCAATAATATTATTTGATTCTTCAATCATATAGTATGTAACCTAAGTATCAGACTAAGAAAGACTCTAGACTATTACTACTTAGAGGAGTTCCCAAAAAACTAAAAAGGTCTACAAATAAACAATTCTCTTGACCAAATAAAAAAACTCTCAATCCTTAATCCTCATAATCACTTATTGAGGTTTGTTCATTGATTTTTTTTTTATTCAAATGGCTAAAGCCACATTTTATTGAGTTTTAAAGTTCATAAAAAAACTAAAGGAAGACAAAAGTCGCAATAAACCTTCTTTCTAATTTTTTGGTTTATTGTTCAATCTAACAAAGTATTTATCAAGGAGAAAAATTACTACCAACTTTAAAATCTTTTAGTTCAAACTAAAAGTTTGGAGTGGGTTCCACCATGACTCATATCTTTTTAACCTTTAGTTTTAGTTATAGATTAGTTCATCATATTCTTTTTAGATAACTGCAAATTTAGAGATTCAAAGTTGATAAAGAATCTAAGGAAGATAAAGCTAATTAGTTATCTTCCTTGAAAATTTATTTTATTTTTGTGGTTTCATTCTAAGAAATAACATTATTGATGGAACAAATCTATACCTTTCAAACCACCTTCAAAGTCAATCATACTTTAAAAATCGTGGATAAATTATTTTAGTTTTATAAAGATACCAAACGATTTTAGCTACAAAGTTTTTTATACTAGATTTGTATCGTTAGTGTTCTTATAAATACCAAACATTAGTGTTATGATAAAATTTATAAATCCTTAAACCAATAATGTAGCTAGATTTTAGCTATATTATTGGTTTTTTTGTGTTTTTATAAAAACCCGTATCACAAAATTCTCAGCCTAATCCCTAAAATTATTTGGTATAACGGCTGGAAAACCAATATGAGTTTGGAGAGATCCTAAGATACTACTCTTGAATGAGAATGACCTTTGTGTCTGTATCATTCCACTCTTGGATCACAACGCCACGTACTGTATGAACCAAAAAAAAGATGTTATGGAGTTTTTTTTTTGTGTACTAATAAAACCTTATAAAACTCTGTATCACAAAAGTTTGAACCTAATCCTTAAAATCATTCGGTATAACGGCTACAAAACCAATACTGTTTTGGGACCTCATGATGGTCATGTTTGCTTATGTCAGTCTGTGAGTTGCTTGAGGATGATGGGTTGTGGCGGCAAAACTCAATCGAGATCGGGTTTGAGGCCATGTCCTTCTTTGTGGCCGAAAGGCGGGCAGCGGTTTTTTTCTGCAACTGATGGTGGTTCTCGATGGCTCTAGATCGGAGGTTTTCCGTCGGTTAATCATCGAATTTTTTTTTATAGTTTAGCTCCGTTTTTGGCCGGTTTTTCAAAATTTCAGTGGCTTTCAGTGTCTAGTGCATGGTTGGGATGGGTACGATAGAGTTGAGCGGATTTGAAGCGTCGCAGCTGCGGTGGAGGCAGTTCGTGCTCACTTGCCTTGCTTCGGGAGTTGGCACACTGATGGATTTGGTCCTGCGGCGGGAGACAGTTCCTCCGGTTGTGGCGATTGGTTCCAGCCTTGAGCTTGTCGCGGTGGTTGAGCTTGAACTTGCTGGAACAAGTCAAGTTCATAGAAGAGTTGTCTTCTTAATGGTTGCATCTGCTACTACTATTATTGTTTAATCTAACTGGATTCCAATTATGTTATTTGGTATCGTAGTTTGGTTTTCTCAAACCAATCTTAAACCAATGTCCATTTAATAATGAGGTGTAGCACTAATAAGGGCTTGACTGGTTTAAACGCATCGGTTGCGGTTATGGGTGTGGAAATTTGTGGAAGTGGGTGGTTACGGTTTTAATCGTCACTGAGCGGTTTGTACGACTGGTTTAGCGGTTGAAAACTAGAGCATTTGCAGAAAATTTGTGACTGGTTGACTAACGGGTAAAATCACGGTTAAACCAAAAATCAGAAATATAAATGTAATAAAAAAAACTATAAGAACACTAAACATATTATAAGATATAAATTGTTCATCATGAATAATAAAGAAAAATAAACATAATAAATTTATGATGTCGATGGAGAAAAACAAAATTAGGTTAGATAATGATTAAGGTAACATATCTGTTAAAAATGATTAGAGTAACACAATAAGTTTATATAGAACTTGATTATAAAAAAGATTTTTTTTAACTTGCCGTAACCGCTCGCAACCGCAAACGTTTGCAGAAATGAGCTTTTGAAATTGAGAGATTTTGAGCAGTTCAAAACGGTATAAAGCGATTTCTATGAACTTTTTAAAACGCTAACAATCGCAACCGCCTCCAAACGTTACCAATCAAGCCCTAAATATATTTTTGTCATCTGAGTATTATTATTAAAACGTGAATGAATACATGAAGGAATTAAAGATTCTGGCGGAATAACTACACATCTCTCAAAGCATAGACAAAAGAAAGGAAAACAAAACTCCAACTTACAATGAAACTACATAGAGATAAAGAAATTACAATCTACAAAATGCGAAACGAAAAAACAAAGACTAAAAGTAAGAACTCTAACTCAAAAGCCTTGCCAGAAGATCTTCCCACCTCCCAGATTATCAAAGCCAACTACATCGGACCAGTGGCGGATGCACATGTAGTTTGGGAGGGGCAATTGCCCCCCATAAAATTTCAAAATTAGTCTAAATTATTAAGGAATTTGTAATATTGCCCCTCTATTAATATATAATTTTATATCATATTTTCAATTCTGCCCCGAATAAAAATAATGTCTAGATCCGCCCCTACATCGGACCAAACGAGTCCATTAGCAGCTAACGAAACTTTCTATAGTGAAGTCAAAGAACCTCCAAATAAAATGATCCTATACTTCATATCCTACATCACAACTCAGAGAAAATGAGCCACAATTCTTCCACACTATTTAATTTAATGCATCAAATTTTATCCAAAAAAAAAAAAACAATAAAAAGTGTTTTGTTCTTTATAAGATTTTAACAATAAAAGTGTTGGTTGGTCGTATATAATAAGTCACTCTTCCCTATCCCTGGACCCCTGACTGTGTCCATTGTCCAAGTCTCTCTCTCTCCTTCTGCCATTTCTGTCCCAATTCAGACATTTTCCCATTCTTTCCTTCGCTACCCATCAATTCAAGTTTCTCACTTAACCCACCCCAAATGTTATATTCATTAGTATTTTTTTGTCGTTTTAAACTTTTATTCTCAAAATTTGCAGTAAAAAATATGATTCAAAATTTAAACGTGCATGTTTTGTAAAACTTGTTTGTTTTAAATTTTTTTCTAAGATAACTAAAATCACTTAATTTACAAAAAAAGTTATACTGATCTATCCTTAATTTGCATTATACCAAAATATACACTTACGTTAATTTTAACTTTTCATCAATAATGCCGTGGTATATTTCTTATATAATTAATAATCTATTACACTTACATAATTTATTATTATTATTTTTATCGCTTATAAATTATATTATCTTTGTTTCATAATACAAAATGCTTTAGAGATTTTTGTGTGTTTCAAATTATAACATGTTCTCACAATTTTTATATTGTTTTTATTTTATTGAATATTGTATGATCAATAGTAATATATTATCTTCTTTATAATTGACTAAATTATCTTTGTTTATATATTATTTAATATTTTAAAAGTAATAGTAACTTATTAATCTGCTTGTTTTTAACTAAAACATGTTATACTTTGAATACTTTAAAACAGAGGGAGTATTGTTATCTTTTACCACCATTTCATATTACTTCGTACTACCTAATAATACTAATCGGGCATATAGTATCTTGGAGTTGGAATTTACTCAATTTTTTTTTTTTTTTTTTTTTTTTTTTTTTTTTTTTGACGTCAGTCAATTTGTTTCTGCTTCTTGAAATTTAAAGTGATAAATATATCCACCATGGTAAGATTTGGACCTACACTCAGTGACAAGAAAGTAAAAGTTAAAACAGAGACATTGTGGAAAGAAAAGGTATAAATTCGTAAATACCTAAAAACTCTGGCATAAGAAAACAAAGCTGAGTGGGGAAAAAGGACTCTTATTCATGATTTATAAGAAAGAGATAAGAGAAAAGTGTTTTAATTTTCTTTTTCTTTTTTTCTTACAAAATAATAGTTGTATGCAAAAATGCAACTGTGTATTAGCATGTGGACCATCACAGATATTATTTGAAATCAAATGTTGAAAAAATGAATGAGACTTTAAAGACAAAGAAGAAGAAACTGTAAAAGCTTACCAAAAAAAGTGAAAATAATTTTATTGTATTCGTGTGTAAACTTTGACACGTCGTCTCAAATTATTCCCACTCTAATAATGATGACTAGTAACAATATCTTTGGGAGCAAATCGGAATTTAAAATATTTAAAAGTCGTATTGCTCCAAAATTAGATATGAAAAATCAAAAATGTCCACTAAAGTTTTGTCTTTTCTCCAAACTATGCTTGATAAACACATCATCTTACAAGAATTAGGAATAACTTTAATTAGTAACCCAATCAGGAATATAATATTATTTTCAAAATAATTAAAAATAAAATGAAACAGAATATGATTGTATGGTGGCGCTATTGCTTCAATCAATTTTATTGCAGCAACCTAAAAAAAAAAAAAAAGCCAGAGAGAGGGAAAAGATAAAGAGAAACAAAGACATTAGAGTTTAGGCTTAGGTTTTAGATCTACAAAGTAGTTGTTAACATACTTTTATCTTTAAACATTTTAATTTGTTTTTTCTTATCTTCACCAAAGACTTCACTCCAAGAAAGAAGAAGAAGAAGAAGAAGAGAAGTAAGTTCTTAAGTACCAACCAGCTTTAAAGCAATATCTATTATCTTCTACCTTAAAAAGGAAAGTTCAAAACTTTCTTTCTTTCTTAAAAAAAAAAGAAAAAAGCTGATTCAAGAATTGCTGTGGTGTGTGAAACATTTTTATATTTCGAAATCTTGATTTGGCTGAGATAAGGTTTTGTTGTTAATTTTGTGTTCTTGGGATCATCAAGTTTTAAAGAAATATTTTTTTAATTATTTTTTTTGTTTCTTCAGTTTGAGATTTCCTAGTGGTCTCCTTTAACACTCACATGCCAACTTGATGATTTCCTGGTAATTTTTTTAATCTCTCTTTTTAATTTTTAACTCTTAAGAGTCATGCAAAGAGTTAGATTCACATGTTTCTTGTAATCCTTGTTAATTTTCCATTATAATTCTTTTTTTTCTCTAAAATTCCAATTTTTCCTTGTGTAATTAAGATTTTTATAACATAATGTGGAGTATAAAAAAGGTTTCAGTGTTGATTGTGTTTTGAAACTCTGTAACAGATCAATTCTTGTTTGATGATGATGAACTGCTGATCATAAGAAGAAGAAGACTATGGCAACTTATTACAAAAGTGGACCAAATGTATCTGAATTTGTCCCTGGAAACGCAATGATCTACACAAATTCTTTCTCAGAGACGTTTCCTGGAGAATCAAATAGTAATGTCGTCTCAGCTTCAAAAGAGTTTCAAGTATTGCCAAGTTTTGGTGTAGCTTCTTCACAAATGCTGGAGATTCAAGATTGTGGTTCTTGGAGAAATCAAGAAGACAATGACAAGAACTGCTTCCCTGTGATGATGCGCCTTGGACTCACCTCTCAGGTTGAGACATCAAGAGGCAATAATAATAATAACAATGAGTATGCAACACAAGTTGTTTCGGGCATTACTCGAACCATTCAAAACTCAAAGTATCTCAAGGCTGCTCAACAGCTTTTAGATGAAGCTGTTAATGTTAAGAAAGCTTTAAAGCAGTTTCAGCCAGAGGGAGACAAGATTGATGAAGAGAAAGAGAAGAATCTTTATATGAATAATGCTGAAATCCCTCTAGCTGAGAGACAAGAATTGCAGAGCAAGTTGTCGAAACTTTTATCGATATTAGACGAGGTAATACACATTCAAAACATTTCCTTTATGCTTGTAAATGATTGATCTTGGCAACATATAGTGGTGTTTGATTCTTTGTGTTTTTAAAGGTGGATAGAACATACAAGCAGTATTACCATCAGATGCAGATAGTTGTATCGTCTTTCGATGTAATAGCCGGATGTGGAGCAGCTAAACCATACACGGCCCTTGCGCTTCAGACCATCTCGAGGCATTTTCGTTGCTTAAGAGATGCGATATCTGGACAAATCTCGGTGATAAGGAAAAGTTTAGGAGGTGAACATGATGGATTAGATGGGAGAGGAGTGGGGATAAGCAGCTTAAGAAATGTTGATCAACAGGTAAGGCAACAAAGAGCGTTGCAGCGGTTAGGCGTGATGCAACCTCACGCTTGGCGGCCTCAACGCGGTTTACCTGATTCCTCTGTTTTGATTCTCCGTGCTTGGCTCTTTGAGCATTTCCTCCATCCGTAAGTCTATCTATTACACTTGTGAATTCTTGATTAATCACTAAGGATTCTGATCAGTTGTGTTTTAAATCCCTGAATTTAGTTATCCAAAGGATTCAGATAAGATCATGCTCGCTAGGCAAACAGGGTTGAGCCGAGGCCAGGTACTGCACTGTTAGCTTCTTTTGTCTTTTGAATGCTTTTGTTTTTGTTGTGTTCATGTTTTGGTGTTTCGTTTCATAATTGTTGGAAGGTGTCGAACTGGTTCATAAATGCGCGAGTGCGTCTCTGGAAACCGATGGTGGAGGAGATGTACAAGGAGGAATTCACAGACGCACTGGAGGAGAATGGTCCCGAGTTGTCTTCCGAAAACACACCCGAAATCGCCGAGATTCAAGAAGAGCAAATCGAGTCTAGTTCCAACAACGGGCATGTATCTGGTTTGACAAGCAATAGCACGGTGGCTCGAGGTGGTGACCGGTTCATGATGGTGACAAGAAATGGTAGTGGTGGGATGTCTTTAACATTGGGGATTCAGAATTCTGACACTCATGGTGATGATGTACCTATGTCCAGTGGGATAGATAATTACGAGAATGCTACCACGGGAACCGATTTCGAGTACTTAAACTCTGGTAACCGCCAGCACCACCGGCTTGGCTCTTCACAATTGTTGCATGATTTTGTAGCTTGATGATGAGCATAGAGAGGTGTAGTAATACATTCTTTTGTGAAAGTAAACCAGAAAATGAAATGTAGATCAACGCAAAAAACATGAGAAAACGATGAACACAATCTGAGACTTAAAACGATTTGTAGTTCCTGGTTAATATAATGGTCAGAGAGGCACATAAGGCCTAAGGTTTGCCAAATAAAAACCACATTTGAAGTTCTACTTAAAATCCTAACAATCTTTTATAAAGTTCAAAAAGATATCTACCTGAAGATATCTTTATTAACAGGTTTCTAAAACCTAAGCATGTCCAAAACAAAAAGAACAAGTTTCCTATCATCACTGTCTGTGTTTACCTGAAAAAGGAGCATTGAGGAAGAGTTCAACAACAGAGAATTGTGAATCAAAGAGTTATGTGTGGATCTGGTCATAACGGAATTTACCTTTTGTAGAGAACTTTGATGTCTTCTCTTAAGGCAGGACTTTCAAGGAACACATCACCAGCTTTGTCCACATCGATTGTCTCTACCTCAAAGTTTCGGTACCCGCAGTACTCGTTCCACTCGAACCACATCTTTGAGATGACTTCCTTTTTGAAGCAAGTGTTGTGATCCTCCTCCTCAGGTGATGACCCAGCAATCAATCTATATGCATGAACCTTCTTTGTTTGTCCAGGTCGAAAAGCTCGCCCAATTGCTTGGCGGGTAACAGAAGGGTTAAGAGGAACGTCCAATATTAGTATACGAGATGCTCCAACAAGCGAGATACCTTCTCCACATGCTCTTATAGAACCAAAGAAGACTTTCGCGTCTGGCGAATTGTTAAACCTTTCCATTGACAATTCACGCTGCTCAGAACTGGTCTCTCCTGTGAGAACAAAAACTTCTTTCCCTAGTTTCCACCCCTTAGCTGCAGCAGCTAGTCTTTCAAGAAACTTCAGCGGCACGAGATACTGGCTGAAAACCAAGAGCTTCTCACCAGCTGAGTCGCACAGGTTTATCAAGTTCAGGAAGAACTTGGCTTTGATGCCTTCATTCACATCTATCTTATCTAGCATTTCATCCATAGTTGTGTCAGAGACATCATCAGACTTCTCAGAAAAATCTTTCAGCTTCGGGTGAAGGTAAATTGCACTTCCCACAGCAGAAACCTTAAATTTTCTCTTCTCACGCCTTAATTTCTTCACTTCATTCAACTGCCTTGGAGACAGATTAAGAACCACGGTGAAATCATCAAGTCCAGGAAGCTCATCTAAGAAATCACCTTTATAGTAATGGAGCACCTTCTTTGTCATCTCCCGCAAATCTTGGATTACAGCAATTTTCACCCGGAAATCCTCGCACTTCTGCAGGGTGTGCTCCACAACTTCATTGAACACTGAAGACATATCTGAATTGTTTCCTGATCTCCACTTGAGATCGGATGGAGCACGACTCAAGATCCTCTTCACGACAGATTTGGAGGTATCCAATTTGAGGAACTTGGGTCGAACAAGGTTCAGAATATTGAAAACCTCCTTAACATGGTTCTGATAAAGCGTTCCTGAGAGGACAACTTTTCTTGGTGTTTGAACTCGGGCAAGAGACTGCAATACATTGGTGTCCTCATTCCTTGGAGTGTGTCCTTCATCCAAAATGAGGATCGAAGGTACTTTGAGCAGTATCTCCTGGCAAGACTTTGATTCGGTACTTGTATCATCACACACGATGGTCGAGAACTGCTTGTACCCAAGAAATAAGATACTCTTCTTCTCCATCCACTGCTTCAATATAGCCAGCTGATGTGCACGGTTTTCTGCTTTAGCACTATAGAAGTCAAGCAGTGGTATATCCTCAACTTGCCATCTCAGGAACTCTCTTTTCCAAGTAGACAAAATTCCCTTTGGAAGCACAATCAGTGGCTTGGCCTGAGGATACTTTGCAAGGAAGCTCTGCATGAAACTGATGATCATGAAGGTTTTTCCAGAACCTGGAGCATGAGCCATGATACAACCACCAGGCTCGTCTGCCACTAAATTGCTGCAAAGGAACTGGAATCCTTCAACTTGGTGAGGCTTCATTTGGTTAGAATGCATTGGATGAGCAGAAAGTCCACCTATCATTAGCCCATCTTCAGCAAACTTAAGTTCAGCATCAGATTCCCCAAACCTTTTATTCCTAGCTTCAGAGGCATAAGTTCTCGTGTTTCGTTTCGCCTACAATGAAAATTATAAGAATAATTAGAAGCTCTGCCAGATCTTAGTAGGAGAAACAATTTTTGTATAAAGCAGCCACATCAATCTTGAGAAGATAACAATAGATCATAAGAACATTATAGTTTCCATAACACTTAAATGAAAATTTTCAAAACCCTAGGCAATTATGGAGGTAAAGAAAATAGAGCACATGTATGAAGGAGTCCTACCCCTATTGTATTCTGACAACAGAATTTGCAGAGTACCAAAAAACATAATTTTCCATCAAACAAAAAACAAACTTACTTTGGAGAACTGTACGTCAATGATATCTAGTATACTTTTTTCAATGATTCCGCAGACACGGCATACATATCCCATATCATCCATTAAAATGAATGAATGGTCGCAATCTTCCACCACAAGTGCCTTTGGCTCCTTGTGTGAAGTCTCCCCAGCATCCTGCACATTTATTGTAATCTCAGTGAACAAAGCAGGAGTTGCGAAATAAAAGATTAAAATAAGGAGCTAAGTTCTTAAAAAAAGAGCTTTCTACTAACTGTCTTAGATGCAAGAAATCAAAGAGATACAAAACTGTTCAGACATATTTTACCTTGGAACACTCCAGTGCTATGGCCATTTCGTTCCAGAGATCGCCACAATCTCCTTGGGCTTCAGAATCGTCATCACTGTCATCATCCTCAACGCCCACATAGACCCCCTTATCAGGAACTGGACCATTTTCTAAGGAAAGGATTTTTTCTTTCCTTGTTTGCCCCTCCTGTGACTATCACAAAAAACAAAATGTCAACCTCATGGACAGCTAAGTTATAAACATAATGTAACAGATAGAAATCTGTAACCTTATATCTTAGTTCTAAACGCAATGTCACATAGCTCGCCAAAAAAAAAAAAAAAAAAAGAACTTACCACCATTCCCTTAATGGCAGAAGGAATCTCCTTGCCCTTCCCTAAAACGACCTCCTCAAAATTGAATTGCGGTGTTGTTACTGGCATCACATCCTCTTGACTCTTCTGAAACTCCACAAGACTTGACTGAAATTGATACTTAGGCATCTGATTCTCAGTGTCTTCTTCATCATCAGAATCAAGAATGACAATCTCCGTTGGAGGAACCACACTGAGAGCTTTCTTTGACTCATCAGTAACATCGTCATCAACCAGGTTAATAACATCTTCCACAACCAGTTGATTTTCCGACTTCACAACGCTTTTATCTTCCCCAAACACTGTCTCCGCTAGCGATGGACGTAACGAGACACACTGCTTCACCAACTCAAACCTCAAATCAGCTACCTCTTGCAATTCTTTAGTAACACTCCCATACTCAGCAGCATCTGAAGCTTGGAGCATGTTACCAAAAGCAGCTGGATCTGAGTAATCAATAACTCTAGATGATGAACTCTTAATCCGCTTAGCTTCAGGTTCATCATCAACTTGAACTCGATTTCTTTTATCCCCACTCTTAGGGAACACTGTCATCATCACACAACATAATCACATTACTCTCCAGATAAAAAGTCCACATTTTTATCACACAAATCCTAAACTTTACTCAATCCAGAGAAACCCAAAGATGAGAAAATCAAAATCAGACATCATCAGAGTCTAAACCAAATTACAAACTTTTTTGCTCAGAATCATTTATACATTGCAATTATCTTCATAACACACACAAAAAATCAGGTTTTAGAAACATGCAAGTAAATGTAGTAGACTAAAATCAAACAAAGACCTAATTTTTTCAATAAGAACAGATACAGAGTAAGAGTGAAGAAGAGAGAAAGAGATACCACTTGAGGAAGCTTGATCAGGTTTGAGAATCGCCATTGGAGCAGCAGTATAGTAGGTGGTAAAATCAAGGCTGAATTTTTGGAGAAGATAAAAGGAGAATTCGAAGATTAGATCAAAGCAAATACAAAACGAAGCTCTAACAAATATTTGTCCATTGGCAAAAAGTTGAATTTTTTTCTATTTCGAGTTGCTCCCTCGCTCTGTGATATCGAGTAAGAAAGGAAGAGACTTTGGGAATTTGAAGCATTTTTTTTTTTACTTATTGGGACAAATGGGATTATTATTTTTTCCTTTTTTTTCTTTTTTTTTTTTGTTCGGAAAAAAATGCTTCAAAGTCTCTTCCATTTTTATTGAAACAATTTGCTTTAAATGCCGACTAAAATTAAGATAATTGAAAAGAAATTAGGGGTGTGTATTGAACTAGAGATTTAAGGTGATTTTTATTAAAAATAAATAAATGATATGTTATACAAACATAAATTTTAAAATCAAGTGTTATTGAATTAAAGATTTTTAAAATATACAATCTAATCCACTGATATTTAAAAAGATTTAGAAATAGATCTGAAAGTTTTGTGAGATTTTAAGGAATGTTTTAGTTTAAAATACAAAGACGCAAATCTCATGATTTTATATGAGATTTCAGAAAAATCTAATAACAAATTTTTAGTTCACCAAAATTTAAATAAATTCTCTTGTAATTCATTAAATTCTCGTAATTCATTAAACTCAAATGGGATTTGCGTCTTTCTTTGACATTGTATATATCAGAGAAAAAATGAGGTTCATGATAATAAATCACTACTAAAAACATGAGAAATTTTTGAAATAAAAATGATTTTTGATGAGGAGAAAATAAATGATGAACTGACTATGAAATGGAATCGTAATTTGATAGTAAAGAAAACTACCGAGGGTGAATGCACAATACTTCTCCATATCGTTTACAGTGAGGACACTCAGGACACTCCATTTGCATGAACAAAATTACAGCCGCCGTAAAATTAGGGTTTCAAAAAAAAAAGATAAATGAACCGATACGAGAGAAAACAAAAACCTACTCCTTCCGTTTTAAATTAGTTGTCGTTTTAGGTTTTCAATGCAGATGTTTGGTAGAATTTTTCAGTTTTGTCCCTCTTGTTTTAGTGTTTGACCAATAAAATTAAACCAAATAAACACTAGTTAAGGGTAAAAGAGAAAAATCAATTATTTTCTTAATCTGCGTAAAAAAATCTAGAACGACATCTAATATGAAACTGAGGGAGAATTAGTTATGTGATGGGTTTGATAATATTATGATCCAATAACCAAAATAAATGAATATTCCTAGGCCCAAAAGCTAAAATAGCTATAACACAACGACGACGTTTTTAATGGGGAAAAAAATTATAAATATGTATGTGTGAATCTTACATGACTTTCAGTTATGTATTCGATAAACTTTGTTTCTGATTTTGATATTAGATAAAATAATACAAATTTTTTTTTAAGAAACAAAACTTGGTTACAATAAAAAAATCCAAATTCAAAGAATATGAACCAAAGAAACCAGACATAAGATGGTCAGATAGACATGACTAGTGATGATCAAGTTGGATTAATGTGGATCTTTAACTCTAAAAATCAAAATAAATGATCCATTGGACTGGTTTTTTGACAAAAAGATGGAGATGAACAAAAAAATTACAGAAGAGGGGGGAATCGGTTTTTTCATGCATTAAATATTGTCATGTTTTTATTTATATATAAAGTATAACACCATGCATTTTGTATATCTGAACTAATAACATATTTGAATTTAGTAACTTAATTTTCAAAATTGAGCAATCTTATACATTTTGTGTAACACTTGCAACTTGTCAATAACTCTTGATGACGTTGGATCCATGTGAAATCCACGTAATTAACGAGGAATCCACGTAATGAATGTTTAAGGGTCTATTGGTTATGACTTTTAGTGTAAATTTTCACTGTAAACTTTTGGTTTTAGAGATTTTTTCTGTAGAAACTGCAACTATGGAAACTGTCGCTTTAAATATTTTTAAAAAACTGAATGTTAACAAAATTGTATTTTCATATAAATAAATTTTACAATACCATATTTAAATCAAAGTAATGAAAAAAATAAAAATAAAAATAAAAATAATTAATTTTTTAGGGAAAAAATTAAAATAAAACCTCATAAATAATTAGTTTAGTAACTGGAAACTTCATTAAGAAATGGGAGAAAGTGAATAAAATTTGGGCTAATATGTTTTGCTTTGAGAGCTTATGGATTATGAAGATAAACATTATAATAAATGTGGTACATGCTCTTCAAACAATATAAATGATGTTCTACGTGTTTTTCCAATATAAGCTAGGTCCAACTCAGTTGTTAAAATTTTGAATAATATTTTGTTTACATGATTATGTTGCTCCATACTCACATATTCAAGAAATAAACTTACAGATAGAATTAATTTTGTTTTATATAGAATATAACAATTATTTGGTAATTTATTTATTAAGAAATGTCACAAAATTGTGTATGTAAAGCATTAAAAATTAAAAAAAAATAGTTAGATGAAAATAGTTTCTGAAGTTTTGTTGTCTTGTAATGCAGAAGTTAGCTTCGTATTTATAAGGTTTTTATTTGTTGAAATCTTTTCATTTTTTAAAAATATGCATAATATATTTGGTAATGAAAATATTATATATATAGCTAGTCAACTGATTTTATTAATGAAATAAACTGATTGCTAACTGAAATAGTACTAGATTTTTTAATTCGTTAATTATTAAAACTATACTGATGTAAATAATTAATAAAAATCTATTTAATACAATCGATTACTAAAAAGTATTAATTACTAGTATTTAACCTTTTTGACAAAAAAAAAATCTTATTGAAGTTAGTCACCTACATTTTATTTTAGCTGTGTCAAATAAAAAAATTATATATTCTAATATAATTTTAATTTTAGTTATTAGGATGGAGAAAGAGTACTCAGGTGAAAAAATAGTTTTGGCATAAAAGAAATTAAAGATTAAAATAAATTAATCCTACAGCCATTTAAAGGCTTTGAAAAACAAAATTAAGAACAAACAAAAAAAAGTAGGCAGCTAGGGACTTTAAATATAAATATATAGCTTGAAAATGGCTTCATCATTCATAATAAGTAACAATAACAGTGTCAACTTCATCTTCTTCAAATAATATATATATATATATATATATATATATATATATATATATTTTGTTCGATTAAGTACTATAATTTAAAATAAAAATTTGTTTAACACAAGAGCTCGAACAACTGATTTTTTAAGAGAGTCAGCCAACATATTGCTTTCACAATGGAAATTTCTGATATTAAGGAGGATATATGGGTAATATCAAATATAGTCCCAAATATCTCTTTCAAATGAGCCACAATGGCTAAGCTACTGTCAGCACCGGACCTAAGTTATTCGAGGCATAATACAAAATAAAATTTCGGGGACTTTTGATATATATATATATAATAAAACAACAAAGTTGCTGAAAACATAAGTTCTCCAAAAAAAAACCAGATAAAATAATATCTTAATCTTACTTTTTGAATATAACCCTTGTTGCACTTTTTACAGCAAAATTATTCATCAAACTTTCATAACCAAGGTATTTAACCATGCCTATTTCAATCCTTAACATGACCAAACCATTCAACCTAAATCTTCTTCTCTAATTCTCTCTCCAGGATTTTGTAGTGTTTTTAATTAGTTTATGTTTGACCTTTGATTTTCTATTTTCTATTATTATTATTTTTAATTTATTTTCTTTTATAATTGGCCATTAATAATACTATGACCATAACATCTAACACATTACATTACAATCTATACTATAATAGTTGAGTGTGCTCTCCATCTTCTGCCACGTCAGCGCTGGAGAGGGTGACACCTGTCCACTTAAAAAAACAAATATTTTCACTTTCACCATTCTCTCTTCTTCAGCCGTTTCTGCATCTTTTCCTTCACCTCAACGATTCTCTTTCCCTCGTCCGTTTCTTCATCTGCAGAAATAAATTTATGAATCCTTCATCTCATGTAACAACTGCATCTCCTCTCATCTCCCCCAGAATAAATTTTCCCCCAAAAAATTGTAGGTCAATTTACCATCCTCCTCTCTGCCCTAATCTTCTTCGCCTGGCTACGATATTTTTGACTACCGCACGTTGATTGAATTGATGTTATCGAGTTTTATGTAAGCCCTCTTTCACTTATGATGATGAGTTACCTGAATTAATGTTCATAGACATCTGTAATGTGAAATTTTATTCCAACTTTTCTTGCCCAGTTTAAATTATTATGATCCCAATTTGCATTTTTCAAAGACCTACTTTTTGATCTTCGTTTTGGTTGTTCATGCGTTTTTTAATGCCATCTTCTTTGGTTTTTCAGGTTCTATTACAATTGGATCCATTCCTCAATGAACTCACGACCATGTTTGAGAAAAGCAAAGAGAAGGTTCTATCCATTTTTTTAGTTTTGTTTGCTATTTTTTTCATGTCGTTTCTATCCATTTCATCCCAATCTATATCACTGATATATTTTTCCTTCTTATTTTCAGTTCAATTGAATATGTTTGCCGACAGTTCATGACAAGATCGAGTTTGCCGACAATTGAATAGGTTTGTGTTCAATCAATCTCTCTTTCTGCCTTCTTCTATTTCTCTAGCTCCCTCTCATATGGTCTTTGTTATGCATAAAATCGCCAAGGACTTAAGGTTTAAGCTTTTCTTGTTGGTTCTTTATTTTTTGGCTTCTCCATTTGCTTAATCGGCCATTGTTTTGTTTGCAGATGCTTGGAATACCGTTAACAGTTTTTGGTGAGGTATGTCGTTTTCTGAGTGTTTTCGTTTTGTCGTCTCTTTTGCTTAAGTTGTAACTGTTGCTATAGATACATCTTTCGATCTTTGTACAGAGTGCCGATGAGTTTAAATCTAATTTCTGTGGCTGCCATGTGTGATAGGCTTTCAATGACGCTATTGGAGAAGTTAGGATTCAAAAACCTTACAAGGGGCCTTTCTATGTCTACTCATTTGATCAGCTCATTTATAATTTAGGAAAATGGGCAAGGACGTCTCTCTGTATTTCCTCTCTTGGTTCTTCTCCTTTTCTCTTGAGGGAAAACAGCGATAAGCCAAGCTTATTGATAAGAGTTTAATTTACAGGTGGTACAAGTATGCCTCCATGGGTTTAACTGTTTTTGGTGTGTTTCTAATTACAAAGCATATCATTGATTCTGTTCTAGAGAGAATAGGGCGTCGACAATTAGAGAAAAAAGGTAATATGTTTCAGGAACGTATAATATATTTAGTCTTTTCTTTAACCCTCAAACTTTATTAGATCCTTTAACCTAATTCTGAAAGTATAATATGTTTCAGGAACGTTTTTGATATTCTTTAGTGTATTTGCTGGGGGTATAGTCTTTATTTCTGCGATGGTGCCTGAAACTAAAGGAAGAACGTTGGAAGGTATACAAGCTTATGTTCCTTTATGTCCTAATTTATAAAAGATAAATTGTTCTGCGTCTAATGGTGTTTTTAAACATATAACAGGAAGCTGGTGGAGAGCCACCGAAGGAATCTCTTGGCAGCTCCATTGCTTAGGGTTCATAGTTTATGTTCACATTTGTATGCTTTTCTGTTATCAGGGAATACTTTGTTGATGCAGATGATAGTGTTCTTGAGAAGGTAATTCATCAAGCATAATCCTTCTTTACTCCGAATTATTTGAAAAAAATGATATAGATGATTATGTTTTGCTGAAAGTGAGATTTTAATATCAAAATGTTCTCTTTTTATTTCCTCTGTTTCTTTTGTTATTCAAGCTTTTGCGGACGAGGATGGTCCAAGAGGAATCTATTTCAGACAAGCTGGTCCACAACAAAAGGTTTACTTTGAGTCAGATGAAGTACATGCTTCCATAGTTACATGTGGAGGTCTATGGTAGCTGCAGGTTCACTTGTGTTAAAGGACATTCCTGCGCATAGGTATAAAATATCATTTGTCTTCATGACTTGGGTCTGTTTTGAAATTCTCTGAATGTTTGTTAAGTAACAATGGAATCTTCTTTGTGTGTTTTGAAGTGTGGTGGCTGGAAACCCTGCGAAACTGATCAGGGTCATGGTAGCAAGTTCCGTCTCTAGCAATGAAACACGGTGAGCTTCACTCGCTTGGGTTTAGTAGTGACTGTTCTAGGAATGAACATGCAGATGCTACCAAGGCTTCTTTCGACATGTAGCTGATGGTTACAGAAGAGCACAATCAAACGGTAAATTGCACACTAGCAATGAACTCTGACATGAAGAATCTGAAATTACAGTTTAGTTGGGATGTTGGACTGAAAAAAGGCTTTGCCACAAGACATTGCAGTCACGACAGGTTTCTCAATCATTTGTACTTTTCATGTGGGTTTTCATTGACAAAGTTCAGTTGCTAACATGACAAATGGTATAAATCAGGAGCTGATTATCTTTACGGATATTTGAGCATGACTCTCATGGCCGTAACTTCAGATCAGCTGGGCAGAGTAATAATGACTGCTAATTCAGTAACTATAGTCAACAAGGATATCTAGCTGAGACAGATAATTCATATCTTTCAAAAAAAAATCGCAAGAGAGAATTGCTTAGCTCACAGGAGGTGTGGCTGTAATTAAGGTCCAATTTTACAATAACACATCATTGTTTAAGTTTTACTTCTTTTATTGTTTAATGCTGCAATAACTTAGGCTTTCATCAGAACTTCATTTCTCGCTAAATTAGTAACAGAGACCTGTCTTGGCTCTTGATCTTTGTTGACTCTTCTTGAATACATTATAGATACAAAAATCTGATTCGATTTCAATCTTTGTTCAAAATTTTTTAAGTGGGTTCGCTTAATCCTGATCCTGTTAAAAAAATATGGGTCTGAGTATGTTGTTATCTATGAAGATAAAGAACAGTGACTCCATGCTGGTCGGTGATGTCCCTTGGGAGTATGTCTTTGATTGCTAATTCTAATAAACTTCTAAGATCAATCTCATCAACTTGATTGTTGTATACTTGCATATTCTTAGTTTTGGTTATTGTATGTCTTATCTTTTAAGCACATAATGTTATAGCTTAACCCAAGAATATAGATCAGTGAAGCTCCTCCTGTATTTTTTTCCGCAGGATGATTCTTTGTTCCTAAAAGAAGATGAGAAGCATGAAGAGCTCTGAGGCTATCAACTTAGGTTAGTTTTTCTTCTCTAAACCCTTTTTCACACCCATGTGTCCCGTTTTAAGATGTATTACAAGGACTCTATAAACGTTCTGGAGAGTTAGAAACATATCAATGGGGAAGAGATGAAAATGATGCCACTTGGTCCTTTCCATGCTCTTAAAGACTAAGAATTTACTACTGCAAGAAATGAAGAAACCGTCATGCACACAATGATTCTTACACAAATCGTGTTTTTTTTTTTTTTTTGCAGCTCCAAGGGTGATGGACAAATGCAGAAGCTGGAACTAGGAAATGCCGTTTTATGTGACAATATATGATTTGGAAAAAAATATGTTTTTAAGAAATGTAATAGCTATTTTGTTTTGAAGTCTTCTTATGTTCTGTGTGCTAGGAGTGATGTTCGATCTTCCTCTTACTTCTGCCTCTAATCAATCAAATGGGTCTAGGTGTGTGTGCGCGCTAAGGGAAGGGTTATGTATAAAAGGTTGGTAGTGTGTATACCGGATGTGGATTTCAATGTTATATCTCCTCGGTTTAATTTTGGTTAACCAATGCCTAATCCTATGTTGCATATCAATTATGAAAACCTTACTAAAGGAAATATATCCTCTATATATCATGAGCACATTAATTTTGTAGTAGTGATTATTGAGTGATATGTTAGCATTGTATAAAAGAGGAGATAAAACTCCATTAAATCCTTCTTTGAAGTCATTTTTCTATGACATGATCCTTTCATTATTGACTACCTCAATCTTTGAAACTTTTTGTCTTTGATTACACTTGCACCGACTCCTTGATTCGTCATTAGTGTCTTATAGATGATCATTTATTGAAATTAATTGATTGCTTTAATTATATCAAACAAAAATCTACATCCAAACTACATCAAAGATATTTTCAACAATCTACATCCATAAAACAAATGTAACATTTCAAATTTATAGTAATTTCATCGTTATATTATTTTCTTTATAATTTTCAGAAATTGAATTGTCAATTCGAAAATCAATGCATTAAAACATGAGAAGGAGATAGTTCACTAAAAAGACTATTACCGGTGAGTTTAAATTAATTTCATGAAGAACTTTGTGTGCAGTATATTAAAAATAACGAAAGCAAAAGGAAGAAATTGTGTATGAACAAATATGAAAATTATAGAAGTAGAAGATATATAGAGACTACAATTGAAGATGTAGTAATACATTTTTTGTTTTAGTCATCTTTCCCGTAATTACATTTTTCACTTATAAGTATGATTTGAAATGTTGGTTAAAACTAATCATTCTTATACAATTATTTTCAAATACCTTTAAAGAGAAAGTGATGAATATTTCTTGAAAGTTAACTTACAGAAAATTGAAAAGATTTTAAAAAATGTTAAATAATATGCCAAAAGAAAAAATTGATATAAAACAAAATGATTTTGACTATATCTACGACCGAAAGACACATTAAAGTTGACATATATTTATATTATAAATTTAATTTTAGAAAAACATGAAGAAAAAAATCTTAACTACGCTGGCTATATTTTTTTTTTTGTGAATGTAAAATTATATTCAACAAAAAAAAAACAATTTTACAATGAATGCTTCATGAACTCCCATTTTTTGAAAACTATAGATACATATGCAAATAAATTAAGTGCTATGAGTTTGAAACCAATAGCGTAATCCTCCTTCATATTCCGATGAACCCGTTAGTGTGCTTAGCCTGTTTCAAACTCCCTTATCGATCATTCGCGTGAGATTCGAGGATGGGGTTGGTGTCTCCCTCATGACGTCGTCCATTCCGCTCTCTCCATATACTATGAACTGTGTGTTGAAATACATACCTCAACACAAACAAGTGTAAACGCAGAAATTGATCAATCTGTGAGGAGTGGAACTAGAGACTCCCAACTTGACGTGAAACTGTGGCCAAGAAGACCACGTGATAGTGCTGACCAAATTTGAAAGGAGTAGGAACATGAGAAAAAGAGATGATCCTTTGTCCCTACTTCTTCCCCGCAGAAAACACAACTTCCACTCGCACTGACATTCCATCTCACCAATCGGTCTCCCATAGCTAGGCGATTGTAATGTGGATAGCAATCCAAGTTATGAGAGAGAACTTAGGTGTGGAGTTAGAGAACCATACACCCTTGTGCCAGTCACACACTCGATTTGCTTGTCTAATCAAAAACCAAGTGTCTTTGACATCAATGTAAACCCCCCATTAACATGACATATTAATATAAAAATAAACTTATAAATAGTTGAACTATATTTAGGTTTGAAGGAGACATTAAAACTGACATATATTTACACTAAAGCTTGTAATTTAAAAATAACCAAACCAAAAAAAATTACATATGCCATCAAATATAACATTAGTATAAACCATTATAAAGATGTCATAACAACAATCAAGTATGACACACTACTTTTTAAATTTTTTTTTGCCATAATTCAATAAAATTATATATAATAAAGATAATAAACAACAACATTTTAAATTTTTAAAAGCAGAAATATTTTTTTTTAAAATTAAACACATTCTTTCCTACATATATTAAAAATTAACGATTTTAAATCAGTTATATTAAAGTAAATCTGCGTATAATGCGCTGTCTTTTTCATATATACTTTTTTTTTTAATATATATAATTTTGATATATAATTTAATATTTTACTATAATATATAAAATCTTGAGACAAGATGTTTATCCTTAAAGAATGCCAAAAGAATTATTCCAAAATAGACAAAAAAATCAAAAATAGAGAAATAAACATATTGATTTGATTTTTGTATTTAGAACGATAAAAATAAATCATATATATTTTTAATCTTAGAAACTAATATATGTTGTCACGATTTCAATATAATTGCCAAACGATAGTGAGAAATATAATTAAATGAGTGAAAGCAGATGATTAAAATGTAAGTTAAATTAAAATCTCTTACTCACTGCATATAATTTCAACGTAGTACATATGGAAAAATCAAAAGCTGTTATCAATTGTTATAATAAATAGTTAGTTGACAAAAAAAAACTCTTCAATAAATTTTGACATAATTTATCAACATTTTAAACTTTTATTTATAAAAATATTTTTAAAAAATTGAACAACATATCCGCGCGTTGCGCGGGTTCTTTCCTAGTTTCTTTTAAAATTGGGCCTTAAAATTTTGAGATCGCATACGTATGTTTCATAAGTATATGTGCAAGGCCGGGTCTGGCTACCGTGAATCTAAGGGCCATTCATAGTTTGAGTAATCACGATTAAGCATGATGTAGAATTAAGAGGAGAGCCAATCCTTTTGCCACTAAAGACGAGTCAATATGTCTCTGAATTGAATCTACCTATTAGCGCTCCATTGTTATCAATTACGTAACGACAAGTTAAGTGTTACTGAAAATGTATAAGTTTGCTCACTTTAAAAATTAAGGTACTAAATTCAAATATTTTATTAGTTGATGTATACAAATGCGCGGTGTTAACTTCATGTATAAATAAAAAAAGATGACAAATTTTGAGGTATGAAAGGACCGATTTTTTTACGTCCGGGGATATGAGGATACAATGAAAGAATTTAATCGACTCGAAAAAAAAAAAACTTATTGGAAGATAATTAAGGGAAATTAATAGGCAAGCTACCTTAAATCACGAAGTAGTAAGTCACTACCTAGTGGAATCATAAGTGTGAGGTTCATGATACCAAATCACTATTAAAAACATGGGAAATAAAAATGATTGTTGATGAAGGAAAAGTAAAATCATGAAGTAACTATGAGATAGAATCATACACTACAAGAAAACTGGCGCGAAACTGACGGCCAAATCCGTCGGGAATCCGTCGGAATTGGCCAATCCCGACGGATTAGTCCGTCGCTTCTATCTCGTCGGAAATGGAAACTCCGTCGGAAATCCGTCGGTATTTCCGACTGATTTCCGACGGAAAATATGAATCAGAAATCTGTCGGAAATCCGTCGGTTTTCCGGTTCCGGCAAGCCGTCGGAAATCCATCGGTTTACGTGTTCCGGCGAGCCGTCGGGAATCCGTCGGTTTCCGTGTTCCGGCAAGCCGTCGGGAATCCGTCGGTTTGCCGGTTCCGTGAAGCCGTCGGAAAACCGTCGGTTTGCTCGTTTCATCAGTCCGTCGGAAATCAGTCGGAATATAAGCCGTCGGAAATCCGTCGGAAATATTCCGACGGATTTCCGACGGATTGGCTAAATTATAATAAAAAAAAATTATTTAATAAATAATTATATATTCCGAATATTAATTCAAAAAAAAATTATTTAAAATCCAAAATAATTTAATAAATAATTCTATATTTAAAAATATAGAAATGAAATAAATATTAATAATAATAATTTAAAACAATTACAAAATTCATATTTTATATAATTAAAAATTCAAAAATTAAAAAATTAATTCTCAAATATTGAAAAACAAAAAAAAATATAAATTTACAAATATCCTATATAAATATACAAATCAAAGTTTAAATCTAACAATCGAAAATCTAAATATAACATTCCAAACCTAAAACTAAACATTAGAAACCTAAAAGAAACATTTCAAACCTAAATCTAATTACAAAACCTAAATCTAACATTATTATCCTAAAACTAAAATTCCAAACCTAAATCTAACATTCAAAACTTAAATCTAACATTCAAAAATCTTAATATAACATTATTATCCTAAAACTAAAATTCCAAACCTAAATATGTTAATTGAAAACTTAAATCTAACATTCCAAAATATAAATCTAACAATTTTATCCTAAAACTAACATTATAAACCTTAAACTAACATTAAAAACCAAAATCTAAATCTAACATTCCAAACCTAAAACTAAACATTAAAAACCTAAAAGAAACATTTCAAACCTAAATCTAATTACAAAACCTAAATCTAACATTATTATCCTAAAACTAAAATTCCAAACCTAAATCTAACATTCAAAACTTAAATCTAACATTCGAAAATCTTAATATAACATTATTATCCTAAAACTAAAATTCCAAACCTAAATATGTTAATTGAAAACCTAAATCTAACATTCCAAAATATAAATCTAACAATTTTATCCTAAAACTAACATTATAAACCTAAATCTAACATTGAAAACCTTAAATCTAACATTGCAAAATCTAAATATAACATTTTTATCCTAAAACTAACATTCAAAACCTAAATCTATAACATTCAAAAACTCTAAATTCACAAATTTCTTAAAATTCATTCAATATATATATATATATATATATACTAACCAAACTTAAAATCTAACTTTGAAAACCTAAATCAAACATTCTAAAATCTAAATATAAGATTCCAAACCTAAAAAATCTTAAATCTGGTTTGTATCTTCGAGCAATCAATGTGACTCTCATCTAGAACCAGACCAAATAATCAAGACTACCAATGTAAGATCTAATCAATCTCACATGATTAATTAGCCTAATTGATCATGACCATTATTGCCTTATCATCCTTGGATTAAGCTCTGGTCAAAGAAAAGATGTCAAGGCAATCCAAATATTCCCTAATTTATTATTATGTGTTCTTATTTAGCTGATTTTTACATTGATGTCTTTATTTTATTTTGATCTTTCCACACATATAGCGGGTTTATTCAAATGTTATTTATGTAGAGTTTTAATTACTATGATAAAGTATTCAAATGTTATTCAAATGTCTGTAATGTAATATGGCTTGACTTGAACATTCTCAATTTTGGAGCCAAAAATGTTAATCTTAGCCTGGCGGAATGTGGCTTTAAATTTTAATTTTAATTGATACTAAACTTCTAATTTATTTATATACATTACTCATCAATAATACATAACTTATGTACTGAAAATCACTAGATTTTCACCTTTTCCATAAATAAAAAAATCATTTATATATATGTAATATGAGTACAACTTCGTAGTATTGTACAATAACATATTTTTGAAAACCAAAAAACAAGACACATTGTTGTGATGATACATGTAATATGTAACAGAACTTATGTAGTAGGTGATGTAGCGCTCCGACCATCACCGTCTGTGGGTTCTCATGTCCTCTCTCGGTCTGTGGGCCTAATTCTTGTTCATCGGTCGGTGCGTTATTCTCCAAAAGCTTGAAAGATTTGTTTATTGTCCTAACAAATCACCATATGATATTTTTCCGTGTTTTGGCCTCACTCACATGGTACTGGAAATGACTTCTCGATAGGTCACACATTCGGATGCTACTCCAGCCTAAGTACGCTTAACTCTGGAGTACTGTCATAATTGTTTACGGAAAAGATAAATACATTTTGGGTTACATAGATAGCCAAATCAAATCTTTTAGGCTTTTTATCATACACAGCTATATACCAAAATCGGAATGTTATACCTCATGTATTGTAGTAACATAACTAGGGCTAGCTATTTACCTTTATTTATGTATTACATATATTGTATCTTATACACCTCACACTTTCGATGAAACTATATAGTCACTGAAACTAATTATGATTTATATTATATACATATTCATATTACGGATGTGGATTAAACCGAATCTGACATCATCATCAGTTAGGAATAAGCTTGAAAGGAGGCCTCTCAAGTCTTGGAGATGGACTGTTGTGTCCATAATCCTTAGCGTTCATTCTCAGAATCCTCTCATGCATGTTTGGTTCCACCATCTGTCTCACATCATTATATTAGCAAAATTCATTTACTGGAAGCAAAGAAGGGTGATCATCATCTATTCAAGTTTTGAAAGTATGCTTACATATGAATAAAATATGTAAAACGGTTCCCTTAGATGTTAATTAAGACTAACCTCATCATGAAGATTTATATGTGTATAGATTAGAATCGATGGTCGGCCTGCATAAAGAAAAAAGTTTATTGTCACATTTATAAGAAAATTAGTTTAAAATAATATTCTACATATAACTAAATCATAAGCATCCTAGTTTTATTTGTTTCATTATGCTGTTAATTAGCAAAAAAAAAAAAAAAAAATTTAGATCATGGTTTATGCAATGACAAACTACAATTAGATAACAATGTCAAATATGAAGCATGCTTATGAAGCTCATTATATGTGCATGCTTATGAAGCTCATTCATTTATATGTGTTTAGAAATTAATTTCAAGTGAATATATGCAAGCACATATGTTCGACAAAATCTCTTAAACTTCGTTAAGATTTCTAGTAATTATACAATTAAGATTTCATTTTCTACAAAGAATACATAAGTCTATGTTCATATAATATGGAGAAAAGTTGCAATAAAACAGAAGAGAGAAGGAGATGCAACCTGCAAAGGAGACAGAAAAAGCTGAAACCGACAGAATGAAGAAGATGAAACTAAGTTTCTTCACCATTAATGGTGACACACCCATAACTCCTTTAGCTCTCGTTGGAAAAAAATTTCTCGAGACCAATTGAATCTCAACTCTGAATACAAGTTATAATAAATGAGAAGAGGCTTCATCAATCATCATTATTAATATCTGTTTGGTGTAGCATTGTATATACGATTAGACACATTATTGCAACTTGACTAAGGCCGGGCAAAAACACACTTAAATCCGAAACCCGAACCTAAACCCGACAAAAAAACCCGAGCCGAATCCGATCCGAAATTTTAAAATACTCAAACAGATCTTATATTTCAAAAGCCGAACATCTAAACCCGAATCCATTCCGAACCGAAACCCGAATGGATATCCAAAATACTCAAAATATAGTTATATATATATACAAATATTAATTATATTTAACTTAATATAATCCAAATATTCTAAAATTACAATTATAAACCTAAAAATATCAATTATTTTCAGACCAAAAAATCAAAAGATCTAAAATAATTTAAATATTCTAATATTTTTTGCTATATTTGTGAAAATTTCACTAAATTTTATTCAAATTTTAACTAAATTTTTTTTTTTTTTTTAATATTTCGGATACCTGAACCCGAATGTACCCGATCCGAACACGACCCAAAGTTAAAAATAACCCGAACGGATGGTATACTCCTAAACCCGAACATTTAAAAACCCGAAATATCCGATCCGAACCCTAACAGGTACCCGAATACCCACCCCTTGTCCTTGACGATGATTAATGCAAATTAATGTCGTATTATGCTCTTTTTGAAATACTTTTAATTAACTGTTCTTGAAAATAGGGGAGGAAGAAAAAGTTGAAAGGAGACCACTTTCCTCTTGTTGGCCACCATAAGTCTAAAGAAGTTAGTGGCTTTGATTTTAATATTAGTTTTATTTATTTGTTTATTTGTTTACTTCGAGATAGTGCTAGTGGAAAAGAATCTAACGTCCTGACAAACTTAGACATTCCATGGAAAGAATTTATCAAACATTTGCTTAGAAAAATAGTTACAACATGCACAACGTTCAAAGTTATAATTTTGATTGTCAGCAAATTTTTTTGATTGCTAAGAATATATTTAGATCCAAGGATTTGTAGAAGAAAAGTGTGGTTTCAATAATTCATAACGACAAAGAAACTTTACCAAATACAAAAGTTTTGAGAGGAGAGTGGTGGAGAATAAAAAGAGAATTCTTATGTAAATAAAATACTTTAGTTCTAAGTTATCCTTTATAAAAAGTTTGAAATACTACTAATTAAGAATTAAGATAACTCAATTATTCTATGTGCTCAGTTTGACTTTTATTTTTAAAGTAGACCTGCCCTAATTATTGGTCAATCCCTATGAAAACCACGTTTCACTTAGTTACTGCACTACTCACCCGCAAAAAGTATTGTGTAATTTTCATAGATACCACCATTAGATTATCAAATACGTCCTAAATAAGGTTCACGAAGTCTTTTTCTTTGAGTATATTAGGTCAATAATAAAACAAGAAAGATTCATTAAATTAAAAAATAAAATGAAAAACTGCTAATAAGAACTAACAAAAATTTCCTTAATCTCCATATACTTCAAATGGTATCGTTGTAAGAGAGATCAAAGATAAATAAAAGTATATATTTAAATATATATATATATATATATTATAATACGTTGAGTGAAATTTAACACATTTAAACATGTATATATATATATATATATATAATTTTTATTCACGGAAATGAATATACAAATGTTTAACACCTAAATACTAATATAGAACTCTAGATTTAAACCACACACTTCTACTACGGAAATAAATTTTTATACAATAAATTAGATGTCCAGTTCAAAAATAATATCGTATATATGAAAATAAATAACGCATTTTGTAACGGTAAAATGATAGAAGTGATGTCCACAAACTTAATTTGTTATTTGAATCTTCTTTATGAGGTACTCCCTTTGTTTCTAACTATTCTTATTTTTAGGAAAAAAATTGTTTCAAAAAAATTTTATTTTCATGTTTTCAATGCATATTTTATTACTTATTGATGATGAATTGTAAATTTCAAGAAAAATAATTGAATATAGAGTAGTTTAGGTTTTTAGAAAACTGTTAATAAAAAAACCATGCATTTAGAATAAAATTTTAATATGTTCTTTTTTTTATTTATAATCAACTTTTAAAATGTGTAAAATCTTAGATATATGATTAATAAAAATCCGAGGGATTATCTAGTAAGATATTTACAACATGTACGGCCACTATATTCATATATATCAGGATTTTTTTTTATTTTTTTATATAAAGGGTTTCCAAAATTCATATATACCAGGTTACTAAATTATAAGTTGGATAGACTCCTCTCTTAGAAACCACGAGTGAGTTAGATTTGACGCAATTTTCTTCTAGAACAAACGTGTAACGTGTTGGATTAGCTAGCATTCGTAATGGCATGTGAATTAATATTGTTGTCACTAGAGATTGATAATACAGTATTTCAATAGAATATACATCATTATTTCGTCTAATAAATGTCATAGAAAATGGAAAATTGCTACAATATCAATTCGTCCTCAATGAAGTAATTAGAGTAGATCATTACAAAGAGGTGAGACTGACAGTCAGCCAAATTTACTAATATTAATCAATAATTATATCAATGGTTTGTAAGAGAAGTGTGGTCTCAATAATTCGTAAGGACAGATAAACTTTACCAAATGCAAAAGTTTGAGAGGGGAGTCGTGGAAAATCACAATAAAGAGATAATTCTTAATATAATATGTTAACCTTTATGAAAAAGATGTGATTTAAATTATGAAAAATGACGAATTAAGTTGGTTTAACTTGCTTTAAGAAACTGATTGGTGACACTATAGATCAAAAAATTTCAAGGATAGTGGGTAATCCGGTGCAGTAAAAGCTATACCGATTTGATAGTTACTAATCCTTTTAATTTTTTGAGAATAAGAAAGATTAGTGGTATAAAATACGATACTGTTAAAAACTTCGAATTTAGGAACAGCGAAATTATCGGGATTCTGTGAAGAGAGAGAGAATTTCTTATTATCGTTGTTTTTGTTGTGTTTACAAATGATCTAAACGATCCTTTATATAGAGAAATAAAAGTGAGTTACTATGCTGCATAGTGACGGTGGGCTCCACATCAAATATTAACAAAAGAATCGTGGGCTGCTGTGCTTTTTCAACACTCCCCCTTGGAGACCAGTGTCACTATTGTCTTTTGCGTGTATCTTTGTTGCCTCATTAAAAACCTTTCTAGGAAAATCCAATGGGAAAAACCATAGTAGGTAAAAAGAGTACAACAACGCAAGCTCCCCCTCGAATGATCAAGTGTCATCTTGTAAATCTCGTTGATGACGCATTCCAATGTTATGAACATGCTTTCTGAAAGTAGTGGTAGGCAGCGACTTTGTGAAAAGATCTGCAGCATTGTCACATGATTGAACATACTTGACTTCAATAACTTTAGTCTTCTCAAGCTCCTGGGTGTATGAAAAGAACTTTGGATGGATATGTTTTGTTCTGTCACTTTTGATATATCCTTCCTTAGTTTGAGCAACACATGCAGCGTTGTCTTCATATAAGATTGTTGGCTCTGAGTTAATGTGGATCCCACTGCTTGATCGAATGTGTTGACTTATTGACCTTAACCAAACACATTCTCTACTTGCTTCATGGAGCGCAATGATCTCAGCATGATTTGAAGAAGTTGCCACGAGTGTTTGTTTCTGAGAACGCCAAGATAAAGCAGTGCCACCGATCGTGAATACATATCCTGTTTGTGATCGGGCTTTATGTGGATCTGATAAATATCCTGCATCTGCAAAACCAACCATCTGACCATTTGAATTATTAGAATAAAATAATCCTAGATCAGTAGTTCCTTGAAGATAACGAAGGACATGTTTAATCACATTCCAATGTCTTCGTGTAGGGGAGGAACTAAATCTGGCCAAAAGATTAACAGCAAAAGAAATATCAGGGCGAGTACAATTTGCAAGATACATAAGGGCTCCAATTGCACTTAGATATGGTACTTCAGGACCAAGTATCTCTTCATTTTCTCCAGATGGTCGGAATGGATCGTTCTCAATATTAAGTGTTCTAACGACCATTGGAGTACTAAGAGGAGTTGCCTTATCCATATTAAAACGTTTTATCACTCGTTTTGTATATGTGGATTGATGCACAAATATACCCTTTTGAGAATGCTCAATTTGTAAGCCAAGACAAAACTTTGTCTGTCCGAGATCTTTCATCTCAAATTCTCCTTTTAAATAATCTGCGGCTTTTTGTATTTCCTTTTGAGTTCCTATTATGTTCAGATCATCAACATATACCGCGATAATCACAAATCCGGATATTGTTTTCTTGATGAAAACACATGGGCATATAGGATCGTTTACATATCCTTCTTTCATTAAATGTTCACTGAGACGATTATACCACATTCGTCCAGATTGTTTTAACCCATATAATGATCTTTGCAACTTTATTGCGCATAACTCTTTGGGTGTAGATTTTAATGCTTCTGGCATTTTGAACCCATCTGGAACTCTCATGTAGATATCAGCATCTAATGATCCATACAAATATGCTGTAACAACATCCATGAGACGCATCTCTAGATTTTCATTAGCCGCTAGACTCATTAAGAATCTAAACGTGATTGCATCCATAACAGGAAAATAAGTTTCCTCATAATCAATTCCAGGCCTTTGAGAAAATCCCTGAGCCACAAGACGAGCTTTATATCTTATAATCTCATTTTTCTCATTTCGTTTTCGAACGAATACCCACTTGTATCCCACGGGTTTCACATCTTTGGGTGTGAGTGTAATTGGGCCAAATACATTTCGTTTATTGAGTAAATGATGCTCAACTTGTATCGCATCTTTCCATTTTATCCAGTCCTGTCTGTTTTTACATTCATATACAGACTTGGGTTCTGGATCATTATTTTCCTCAGATATTTCCTTTGATACAAGGTATGAGAAAACTTCATCATCAATATCAATTTCATTTCGTTTCCATATCTTTCCACTATGGATATAATTGATAGAAATTTCATGATTTTCTTCATGTTCATGATGCTCTTCATTATCATTAGTATTTTCAACTATTTTAGGACTATTTGGCTTTTCAATTTCCTTTCGTTTTCTAGGATTTTTATCCTTAGAACCAACGGGTCTACCACGCTTCAGGCGTGTCCTAGACTCACGTGTATCATTTGCACCTCCAATTTCTTTTGGAATTTCAATTCGTGCAGGAACATTTGCAGCTGGAATATGTGATTTGGTTACTCTTTTAGTATCCACAAAAGCATCCGGTAATTGATTTGCTATATTCTGCAAATGCATAATTCGTCGAACTTCTAGTTCAGACTGTTTCATAGGGGGATCAAGGTGTAACAAAGATGGTACACACCATTCAATATCCTTTCCAACTTGTTTATTCTCTCCCCCTAGAACCGGGAATACTTTTTCATCAAAATGACAATCGGCAAAACGTGCCGTAAAAATATCTCCAGTCTGCGGTTCTAAGTACCGTATAATTGATGGAGAATCACAACCAACATATATCCCCAACCTTCTTTGTGGTCCCATCTTTGTGCGTTGTGGTGGTGCTATAGGCACATATACCGCACAACCAAAAATTCTTAGATGAGAAATATTTGGTTCTCGACCAAATGCTAATTGTAATGGGGAGTACTTATGATATGCACTTGGTCTTATCCGAATAAGTGCTTCTGCATGTAAAATAGCATGTCCCCATATAGAGGTTGGAAGTTTTGATCTCATGATCAGTGTCCTCGCAATCAATTGTAAACGTTTGATTACTGATTCAGCCAAACCATTTTGTGTATGAACATGTGCTACAGAATGTTCAACCTCAATTCCCGTTACCATACAATAATCATTGAAGGCTTGGGATGTGAATTCACCAGCGTTGTCTAGTCTAACTCTCTTAATAGGATAATCAGAGAATTGAGCCTTTAGTTTGATTATCTGAGTTAGAAATCTCGCAAATGCCATATTTCGAGATGATAATAGACAAACATGTGACCATCTGCTAGATGCGTCAATTAATACCATAAAATAATGGAATGGTCCACAAGGTGGATGTATTGGTCCACAAATATCTCCTTGAATTCTTTCAAGAAACTTTGGTGATTCTTTATCGATTTTGGTTGGCGATGGCCTTATGATCAATTTTCCAAAAGAGCATGCAGTACATGTCATTTTGTTCCCCTGATATATCTCTTGGGTTTTCATTGAATGACCATGTGTGCTCTCAATAATTTTTCGCATCATTGTGGTGCCTGGGTGACCCAGTCGATCATGCCACAACCTAAAATCCTCTGGATTCCTTTTAATCACTAGATGTGATTCGATTGTACTTATATGGGTATGATGCAATCCCGAGGGAAGTTTTGGAAATTTTTCCAATATAATCTTTTTCCCTTATTTATTAGAAGTTATATACATATACTTCTTTCCATTCTCAGTTGCGGACTGAGTATCATATCCATGAAGGTATATGTCTTTAAAACTCAACAAATTCCTTTTAGAATTTGGAGAATATAACGCATTATTTATGGAAATTTTTGTTCCATTCGGCAACAGAAAATTGGCTTTACCAATTCCTTTAATGACATCAGCTGGACCTGATATTGTATTAACAATAATGTTTGCCGGTTTGAGATCAGAGAAATAACTCTTTTTTCTCAGAATAGTGTGCGTTGTTCCACTATCTGGTATACAGATTTCTTTATCATTTTCCTTCGATATTTTTCCATTTTCATCGTTCTCCATTTCTGTAATTAAAAGAAACATCCAAAAAATAAACTTCATTTATTCAAACAAAACACACAATAATTATACATTAGTTTCTTTTAAAACAAACATCAAACTTCAAAAACAATAGAAAAACATAATTTTAAAAATATGGCACAACTGGAGTATTATTCTGTGATATTGGTCTAATCCAACTCATTTGTAAAGTCAGCAGAATCGAGGTACGATGTACCCTTAAAGTGTTCTGCGAGATTGACTTCTTTTCCTTTTCCTTTTACGGATTCTTTGTATAATTTACAAAGGTGTTCAGGGGTTCGACAGACATGAGCCCAGTGCCCTTTTGATCCACATCTATAACAGATGCTATCACGTTTTTGGCTGGTATTTCCTTGGGATTCTTTCCCTTTCGGATTTTGTTCAGGTCGGACCCATGTATTTGACTTCCTGCCTTGATGGTCATAGGGTTGATAACGTCCCCTATTAAATCCGCGACCACGGCCACGACCACGACCACGGCCTCGACCCCGACCTCTATAGGTTTGATTTTTTCGCTCTGGATATTCTATATCCGATGCATTTGTTGCATTCACTTCAGGGAATGCATGGGTCCCAGTGGGACGAGAATTGTGATTTTGAATGAGAAGTTCACTATTCTTCTCAGCCAGTATGAGAGTCACCATCAATTCAGAGAATCTTTTATATTCTCGGCTCCTGTATAATTCTTGTAGGAGACGATGCTCTTTATGAAAAGTTTGATATGTCTTTTCGAGCATTTCTTCTTCAGTGACTGGCTTGCCACAATATTTAAGTTGTGACACAATTCTCAGGATAGCGGAGTTGTACTCGTTAACTTTCTTGAAATCCTGAAATCTCAGGTTTCTCCACTCTTCCAGAGCGTGAGGGAGCGTTATCTCCTTCTGGTTATCAAACCTTTCTTTTAGAGATGCCCACAATTCTGCTGGGTCTTTTATGTGCGCATAGTCATGCGTCACATTTTCATCGAGATGCTTTTTTAGAAAAATTATCGCCTTTGCCTTATCTTTGGCAAACGATTTGTTTCCCACCTTTATGGTGTAGGATATATCTAGCATCTCGAGATGAAGCTCGACGTCTGTGGTCCATGCAATATAATTTGCTCCAGTTATTTTGAGAGCTGGAAATTTAAGCTTCTCGATATTTGCCATTTGATTTCTAAAAACAAAGCAATAAAATTTTATTAATACGATGATATTACATTATTAAAAAGTACCGGTTACATTAATAATGCAAGCGATTATAAAGAAAAAGATTGCGTAAAAGAGTAAACCAATGTTTACGATGAACTCTCCGTGAGAAAATTCCCCAACGAAGAGACCGTAGACAAATGCAAGAATTACAAAGAAAATAAGAATTAAAATCAAACGAAACATTCTTCAAAAACTTCAAATCTTCAAAACTTCAAAATAAAGCGATTTTTCGGAGAAAGATTTAAGGGAGATGAAAATTTTGAAGTGAGATGAAATGAGTGGAAATGAATGAATTTATAGATTGAAAAAATCACTATTTACGACCGTTAGAATCACTGTTCATAACGGTCGGAAAACAACGGTCGGAAACACTATTCACAACGGTCGGATTTTGAAAAGTTAAAAGAAAATTTTTGCGACCGTTAATGAGAAAAATCAATCTGAAAGATTTAATAATCAATCCGATAAAAATTTAACAATTTCAGAAAATAATTATAAATTAAATTTCATTTTATCATATAATAATTTATTAAACAATAAAAATATGGTGACAGTGTCATCCACCTCAGAACTATAGAATATGGTGGTGGCATAGCCTTCCGGAATTATGGTGCATGAGGCATCCATAAGACATAATATAAAGCAGAAAATAAATATAAACATTAAATAAATAATAGCGGCTGAGCCGTCCGAAATTATGGTGCATGAAGCATCCATAAGACATAAAATAAAACAGTAAATAAATTATGGCGTCTGAGACGTCCATTATTATGGTGCATAAAAACATCCATAATGTAAAAATAGTAAATAAATTATGGCGTCTGAGACGTCCATTATTATGGTGTATAAACATCCATAATGTAAAATTATTTCCATAAATAAAACTCAACCTTTTCGGTATATTGAAGGATCGGATGAATGATGATTTTCTGGCGGTGTGAATAGTAACTCCGTCGGTGAATAGTGGATTCCGGTGATGAATAGTAACTTCCGGTGATGAATAGTAACTCCGGCAGTGAATAGTGGATTCCGGTGATAAATAGTAGCTTCCGGCGATGAATAGTAACTTCAGGTGGAAATCGTTTAGATTTGATCGGAGTGATCGTGCTGATAACGTGTTAAAAACTTCGAATTTAGGAACCGCAAAATTATCGGGATTCTGTGAAGAGAGAGAGAATTTCTTATTATCGTTGTTTTTGTTATGTTTACAAATGATCTAAACGATCCTTTATATAGAGAAATAAAAGTGAGTTACTATGCTGCATAGTGACGGTGGACTCCACATCAAATATTAACAAAAGAATCGTGGGCTGCTGTGCTTTTTCAACAGATACCACTAATTTATCTTTTTCCATTTGTTCTCATCTAAACTTTTTTATTTTGTTTTACTATTCTGTTATTGCTGATCATTATCTTTTTCTTTTTTTTTGATAACATGTTAAGTATTTATACCAATTTCGAATTTGTGACAGCGATTACGGAGAAAACACGGTAAACACAAAAACCAAAAATCTATAGTAAAAGACTACGAATATAACAAATATAAATAACGATCAAAGACCACAAGATCAACACGCACGAGAGCCTAACCAGAAAAACGATGATGAAGAAACACCAATTCCGAATTAAGAAATTTGAAAATTTTCGTGATTGCCTCATCTCCAAAAAATTTCAAGTCCTCATCGTTGTTGTCACGAGTAAACCCCACTCAAGTCACACCTTCAACAGTTTCTCGTGAGGACTAACGCGAAAACAAGATAATTCAACTAAAAAAAAACTTTACTTATTTACATCACAATGGGACATATTTTTTGGTTAAAACATATATTTATGTATCACTGGCCTCTGTTTCCTCCTTTTACAAATTCCATATTTCCTATGATTTATTTCTTCATAAAATATTGATCAAAGGTTATATAGTGGATGGTGATTCACTACAAAAAAATTATAATTTTAGCATTGATTACTTAAGATAGTGTAAGTTTTTATAATATCGCGAGAGTTATTGAGTCGCTTTTAAAAATGGCACTTAAACAAGTATAAAGCTAAAAATTTTTAGTCTCACTTCATAAAGTTAGAATATTTTACAACCTTTGCAGTTCTCTTTCTTTACAAAAATTTCTTACAAACATAAAAAAGGAGTTAGAATATTTTAGTTGGTCAAATTGTGTTTGCACTCAACTATTTCGTTACAAACTTACATTATCCTTTACTGGCATGAGTTAGTTCACGTATAAGTAGAAATAACAATGAAAAAAAAAATACACACACACATTGCACGAGAACACCCAAAACAAACCTCTAGTGGAAAAATCCACTTCTTGTTTAACAACAAAGTAATATAGAACAGTACGGATCATGAGAGAGTTTAGCTTCACTGAGATGCATTTATATATTTCTCATTTGTGAGAGGAAAACAATAAAAACTTTTCATGGTTTTCATTTGATTTTGTCTCGGGTGACGATACCGTTGTTAGCTAATTTAGAACCTGAAAAACTAAAAAAGGAAAAAAAAATGTTTAAGAACATAGACAAGAATGTAGAAAAATTAAGTCTTAGTTTTTTTTATTTGTGCATACATTATTAGTTATAAAAGTTCTCTTAATAATTCGCCTTACCAGTCTCTTCTTCTTCTTTTTCTTCTCAATATATGCAAGAATCTCCTTCTGGTTAGCGATCGTTTCATCCAAAGCCTAAGGCGGAAAAATTAAGAAACTAAATTTGAAAATCGTGCTATCATAATGTTCTATCAATGCCCATTTTTTTTAATTAAAACCAATCATTACTATATTGGTTAATTTTATGTAATTTGATTAAGGTAATATAGATCTTACCTTTTTGGTCTCAGATAACTCATGCTCAAGCAATTGAACTCGGTTTAGAGCAGCTTGAAGTCTATTCTCTTTCTCTAAAGCATCATCATCCGCTGGTTTCGAGTCAAGAGACATGCACTTTTCTTCAAGCTCGGCCATTCTTTTCACCATTATTAAGTACTCGGAGCTTGAGACTGGTGCTGGCACTTGATCTTGGTTAGGTTTAGACATTGTTGATTGCTCGTAGTAGACTGAGTTCCCGAATAATGCAGCCTCCGTGAGCTTCCGTGGAACGTTTTTCGATAGCCGAACCATTGCTATAATTCCCATCACAAAAGCAATTACCCCTCCCATAAGAAAACTATCATCTTTCTTTTGTAGCCCCTTCCCTACGTAATAGTTTTATGAAGAGGAGTAAACAAATTGTTATTATAGACCAGAAAAGAAAAGAAAAAATCTTCAGATATATATATATATACCTTTTTTAAACGTTTTTTGATGTTTTGGAGGCAGAGACAGAGCCATAAACTTGTTAACTTCTGTTATGTGCTTCTCATTTATACTGTCTTCAATAGTTTTCTTCTTTTTTCTCTCTAGAGGCTACGAAGTTAATGCATAAAAGAATCTGAGGTTCATACTTGATGAGAATTCTAAGTTTTGAAAGAAAAAAAATCGCGCTAAGGCTTTTTGGATTGTGAAAAATTTCTTAATTAGCTTACTTCAAAGACCAAGGACATTGATGTTCCTTCTTCTACAAGCATGTGTTCGTCCTCTGAAATAGTCGAGAACTTGGTTTCCTGGTTCATAGCGATCTGCTTTCCATAATAAGTAACACACTTATGTTTGGTAAGAGACTCAGAATAGCTTTAATCAGAAAAGAACCTTTAAGTTTAAGCTCAAAAGTTAACCTTAAGGATCTCAGGATCATTCCATGGCCCATAATCAGATCGCATACAGCCTCCTTTGTCTTCACAAATGCAACGGCCACCCAAAAAATGTGGTAACTCGCTAAAACAACAAACTAGATTTTGAGGATTTTTTAAGCAATAAGTATAGTAGTAGTTCATGATTCCTAATACAAAGCAAGATATATAAATGAGTTAAAGACTAGTAATCTTACCTAGCATCGATGGCTTCGAGCAATTTGCCTTGGTATTTGTTTCCAAGAACATGAATCTTTGATGTCGTCTTTGGATCAAGGAATTTTTTAATTGGACCCCACAGGAGTCTGAATCCAGGACCCGCATTGATGATGAACATTCTGTTCAAAGTCTATACGAAGACAAACAAAAAATTAATCCTTTTATTCCTAATAGATTATTGTATTTTTAGGAAAAAATTTTATCTTCAAAAATATCATATTTTTAGATTTTTTATCCATGATTTATTAGTTATTTATTAGTTATTGACGATAAATTGTAAATTTCAAGAAAAATAATTAAATTCTTTTGGTTTAGTTATATAGAAAATTATTGATCACAAAAAAGCATTATTAATCAACTTTTAATATGTGGAAAAATCTTATAAATACTATCGATTAAAAGTGGAAGGAGTATATTTTAACAAAAAAAAAAAGACAAAAAAAATTATCCACAAAAACCTATTAATTACAACTTTGCCAACATTTGGAAATGATAAAACTGATTGAGATTAACTTACCTCAGGGTAATTGTCGTTATCGATTTTGAGAAGGCGTTGAAGAAGCTCTCTAGCACATTTGTTGAAGTTCTTAATCCCCTAATATCCGAAAAAAAAATTATTTTAAACATTTAAATAATTTTTCGCGTTTGATCAAGATATAATAAGGCATAAGGTAAACTAACCACGCCTTGGACATCAAAAATGGTCGTGCTTTGATCAATATGCTTCTTGGCTGCGACTGAGCAACAAGGGAATTTGATCTTGAACATCTTCTCAAACTCTTTCACATGGTATTTCTCGTACCGCTCCATTGTAGTTGCTTGCAACAGCTTGTTTGCATCGATTTGACCTAATCTCTCGATGTAAACTGGCCTTCCTTCTTTGTCCACTCCATGATAACCTTGAGGATAATGTTTTAGTACTTCATCGAGCTCTTCAAATTCGAAATCCTTCATTATTAGAGAAAAGTAAACCAAACAAAACTTGTCAAAGAGTATATAAAAATGTTTGGTATAAGGAAGATTCTTGGAAAAAAAAAAGAAGGTTAACCTCAATGATCGTGTCGACTCCAAAATCCTTCCTCCATTGAAGCATATCACACCACATTTGCTTCGCTTTCTCCATGTCAAATTTTCTCGCCCTTAAATATCTATATTGATCAAACAAACATCGAAAGATTGTTATATTACAATTGTAATAATCATCCAAAACAAATCTCCTAAAAAAAAATTTCACATCAAAATAAATTGTTCGTTTTGTTCGTCCACATGCAATAAGTAAATCATTGTAACCACCACATAACAGCGACATACAACCCAAGCACAAATGAATTTTGATATTCCTGACTTATATAGTTATATGCATGCATAAGAGTTTTTGCAAGTTTAGAACATTCTTATGCATATAAGTCATAAGTGAGTTGGTTTTCTTGTGCCCCGAGTTTAAATCTCTGTTGGTACAGAGAAACATTATTTAAATAGCAATGGACTAAACGCTGATTCCGGGTACCGAAGGAGATTACGGACCAAAGGTCCGAAACTCTCGCGGTTTATCAAAACAAAAAAAAAGTTTAGAACATTCAGCCACAATACTTTTTCATAGTTTGAGATGTTTGACAAATTACATGACCAACATACCTAGACGTTAACATAAATGGACAAAGTCTTGATGAAACAAGTACTAAAAGTATTCATTTCCAAAAAGTGTTAAATCTACAAGATTTTTTTTTTAGACACATCAGTTGAATGAGTAAAACCCCTACTTTTATCATTCATGATACTAAATTTTACCCTATAAGTTACATGTCTTTCTTTTTTTTTTGGGATATTTGGTTGATCTTCCGATCTTGAATTTGGCTAAAAATCTTAGCTTCACTATTTAAAAAGTCAAACTAGATTGAAAGTTGTCAAATAAATATTGATAATATTTTGTTTTCCATAAGTTGACATTATTATGCACCAACATATGTACCAAACATTATTTGATTCCATAACACATCACATTATTTGGCCTAATCCGAATAATTAAATATCAAAAAAAAAAAAAAAAAAAAAAAAAAGAACCTGAGCATCATGTGAAGATCGTCGTGTTTGGAGGATAAAAGTTCGTCTTGTACAAGGACTTGACGAAACTCTTCAACAGACTGAAGATCCTCGGCGTTGAAGTCACCTGCGTTGGCTACGGACACGATTCTGCTACTAGTCCTCCGAGTCTTCTTCCTAAAAGAGTTCTTGAATCTGCTTGATGCGCTCATCGCTTTCTTCTTAAGCGAGCTCATCTTCACCATCTTTCTCCCATCCTCTGAAATCTCCATATCTAAACCAAACATGATTCATATATTAATGTTTTACACGAACATTAGATAAGAAAAAGAAATCTATCTATTGCTAATTAAGGTATATATGCATTGACTTATATAACCTTGTTTGGTGTCTGCCATGGTTTTTTGATGAAACACCTACAAGAAGATTAAGATTATTCCATTTCAGTATCAGCCAGATTATTCATATAATTGAGTAATCATGGAGAAGGGTAGGTGACAAAAGATCAAGGAAATTTTTTTTTTGGAAATAATCAAGATTGAGAAAAAGAGAATTTATTTTCCTTACCTTATTGGAAATGAATGATTGAGATGAGGAAATGGTGAAAGATGGTAATGGTGAGGATCATTCGAAACTAAGACATGTAGAAAAGTACTTGAATTTGATTAAAACAAGCTATTGATAAGGTCTAAAGATTTTTTGTTTTATACAAGTTGATTTTCAAGATGTTTGGAAATGAACTTTTGTGTGATATAATATTAAAATTTATCAAAATCCAATCATATCTATACAATAAATGCTATAATTAATAGGTAAGAGAACGACGCCAATTTGGACTTAGTTTAGGCCACCACCACTTACAGATTAAATTAAACATACTTGACATCAAGAAGCACCATATTTCGTATTACATTGCTTTAGATTCCTAAAATAAACACATATACAATACATGTACATTCAATGAGTTTTAGTAGACGATTAAAATTTGGTTTTTGTGAATACAAGTACCAAACAGTCGACGAATGTATGATATGTGATTCGACTGATATGAAGAGAACTAAGCTATGGGCTTGATTGGTATTATACTATTATTAAGAGTAAATATGCTGAAAATTATTAAGGGTAAAAAATGGGTAAAAGTAAAATTATATTACCTATCTGTTTATGATGTTTGTTGAAAAATCTACTATTTCGACTATCTTTTGGATGTCATATTCATGTCATAATAATATGGTCATAATGTTCAGCAATAATTCAACTATTTAGTGCAATTTACTTATTCTCGATTGTTTACGTTTATTCTGTCTATTAATATTATTTATTTATTTATTATTTTTTTTTTTTTTTTGCAATCATTCTTCTAACTGATATACGGTTTTCAAACTCCAATGAAAAAGGAAAGTGATACATGCGAATAAAATCGCTTTAGCAAATGTAGCGGCAACAAAGGCTGAAAGTACAACAAAATAAGCTAAAATAGAAGAAGGCGAAAGACATAAGGCTTGAGATTCAAGCATAAGTCTCTGGTACTCGATCGTTTGGCCACCGACAATTAGAAGACGAATGAAGTTCTGACAATCAGAAAAACAGACAAAAAATAATATTATATGCTTTAGTCGCAAGCAGAACTGATAGAATAGTTAGTGCCTCAGCAATAATGGCCGATGAAACGTGAAGAAGATGGATGCTATATTGGAAGTGAAACTTCAAGTCTGAAGGTTGAAAAAACCAACCCATGCCGCCAATTTCCAAAGAAGCTCGCCAAACTGCTTCAATTAGAATCATCTTCGTTACAATACTCCCATGACAAAACAACGGTTGTTTTCTGAATTGTTGATATGTTTTCACCATTCAAACATAAAAATTATGTTCATTCGCACTAAAATTCAAGTTTATTGTAGAGTTGCTTTTTAAAAGCAGGCTCGATTTTAAAAGTGTTAAAAAAAAAAAAAATTTTAACATTTTTAAAATCGAGCCTGCTTTAAAAAAAAAAAAAAAAAAAAAGTGTTAAAAAATAAAAATGACTAATCGGGGTATATATATTAACGAGAGTGCGATTCCACGTCAGCTAGTGCGATCTTGAGGAGATGTCGAAGGCGATTAGGTTTTCATCGGCAGCCGCCACGAATCTCACTATGTCTCAGGGGTCTGGTGAGGGATCTATGCCGGCAGTGCAGACTACAGTTTCTCCGGTCCAGACCACAGTTTCTCCGGTGCCGAACACAGTTCCTCCGGTGCCGACATCAGTTTATCCGGTTCAACAGTCATATGCTAGTGCTGTTGGAGGTAAGCCAAACTTAACAAGGTTTGATGTCGCTGTTTCAATGGTGGATGGGAAAGTTTCTGCTTCCGTTCCAGATGAGGTTTTTCAGAATTCAGCTCCGCTATGGGAAGACCTCCTTATTGGTCGTTTCCCTTCTTCTGCTCCCCATGTTGCAAAGATTCATGTTATTGTGAACAAAATATGGAACCTGGGAGACAAATCAATCAAGATCGATGTGTTTAGTGTCAATGACACTACAGTCAAATTTAGAATTCGACATGCTTCAGCTAGGTTGCGCGTCCTTAGAAGAGGGATGTGGAATATATGTGAAATTCCAATGATTGTTTCAAAATGGACACCGATTGTTGAAGATGCTCAGCCGGAGATCAAGTCGATGCCGTTGTGGGTTGTTATCAAAAACGTTCCCCATTCTATGTTTTCCTGGAAGGGTCTTAGTTATCTCGCTAGTCATGCTGGCGACCCGAAGCGTTTGCATCCGGAAACAGAGCTGGTAACGAGTTTTGATGAAGCAAAAATATTCGTGGAGGTTGATCTTTCAAAGGACTTACCAAAATCTTACTACTTCAAGATCGGAGAGGAAGAGGAAGTCTGTGTTCAATTCGAATATCCATGGCTACCTCAGCGTTGTGCCATTTGTAGGAAATGGGGTCATTCTGAAGAAGGTTGTCTAGCAAATTCGAGAAAAGGAATCAACACCTGTCCTGCCATCAATTCTCCCATGAGAAATGTTCAATCTGAGACGATCAAGTATGTAGCTTCAACTGATGTTGTGCTGAATGTCTCTTCAGTGGAACCTGGAAATAAAGAAGCAGTAAGTTCCGCTCAGATAGTCGCAGGTGGGACAAGCTTGGAAATAGAGGAAGGTGAGATTTCTCCTGGTTCCTCTGCGGGAATTAAATCCGATCCGACAAATGAAGGGAAATGGTCGACAGTGGGACATTCTAGTGGAAAATCGTCAAACAAACAACTTGGAAACGTTTTAGTTTATGGTCAGGTTAAGATTGCTTCACCCTCCCGTTATGCAGTGCTACCGGAAAATGATCAGGATGAGGAACAAGCTGTGAGTGACAGGGTAGTTGATAACTCTACACCAGCAGTTGATTCAACTTTGAATTCTACTAAATCTACTACGGAGGTGGACTTGATCAGCGATATTCCTCTTCGAACATTGCTACCTAGATCATCAAAAAAGGCACACAAGTTTTTATCTGCAGCATCTCAAAAAAATAAGGCTCCTGTCCAAGACAAGAGGAACAAAAGGCACCAAAAACATAGCCATTAATGTCTGCGTTTTTTTGGAATATTCGTGGTTTCAATAAACTTTCAAAGCAATCCGTCATTCGAGGCTGGTTGAAAGATAGTTCTTTGCAATTTGGTTGTTTGTTAGAGACAAGAGTTAAGGAAAACAAGTCTGCACAGATTGTTTCTTCAGTATTTCGAGATTGGTCTTTTTTATCGAACTATGAATACAACAATTTGGGTCGCATTTGGGTGGTTTGGCGGTCTAATGTTCGAATCACTCCGGTGTTTAAAAGTGATCAGCTCATTACTTGTTCAGTCCTGCTGGAGGGAAGGGAGGATGAGTTCATCTGCTCTTTCATTTATGCCTTAAATTCTGCTGCAGAAAGAAAGCTTCTTTGGGATGATTTAAAGTCTCACCACAGATCGCCAATGTTTCGAAATAAGGCTTGGTTAATTTGTGGAGATTTTAATGAAATCTTGGATATAGAGGATCACTCCGATTTTGGTGGGAGTGTGAGTGCTTTGTCTGGTATGAGGAACTTCCAGGATGTTGTCCGAACCTCATCTTTAGTAGATCTCGGTTACCATGGACCTCGCTTCACTTGGTGTAATAAAAGAGAGAATGGGCTAATTTGTAAAAAGCTTGATCGGGTTCTTTTTAATGGGACGTGGCTGAATTCTTATCCAACAACTTATAGTGTTTTCGAAGCTGGTGGCTGCTCAGATCATAGCAGGGGTAGAATAATTTTTGAGGCAACCAAAGGAAATCAGCGGAAACCGTTCAAATTTATCAATGCCATTACGAAGTTTCCTCAGTTCCAGGCGGTTGTTGAGAATTTATGGGCTGATACTACACCTTTATTTGAGTCCTCATCGGCAATGTTTAGATTTACAAAAAAGTTGAAGCTGTTAAAGCCGGCGATGCGTTTGTTGGGTAAAGAAAAATTTGCAGATCTTTCTAAGCGCACAGAACAGGCTTATAGAAACTTGTGCAACTTTCAGGCATAAACTCTTCAAAGGCCGACCACAACGAATGTTGAGAGAGAAGCTGAAGCTCATGGGAGATGGAGGACGTTATCAGATTTGGAAGAGGATTTTCTAAAGCAAAAATCAAAGGTTCATTGGCTGGAAGTTGGTGATGGAAATAACCAATTTTTTCACAAATCTCTGCAGATTAGACATTCACGAAATGCTATTCGAGAGATCAAGGGGCCTACGGGTGAGTTGTTGTCAAAGCCGGAAGAAGTAAAGAATGAAGCAGTGCGGTTCTTTCAAGACCTTTTAACTTATACTCCAGCGAACTTCACTGGGATGTCAACGAAGGAGCTAAGTAATCTATTGGATTATCGATGTTCAGAGGCTGAGCAAAGAATGCTGGGTTTGGATGTATCCTCAGACGAAGTAAAGAGAGTACTGTTTTCCATGCCGAATAACAAGTCCCCGGGCCCAGACGGGTACACCACTAAATTTTTCAAAGCTGCTTGGCCGATCATTGGAAATGATTTCACAACTGGAGTCAAATCTTTCTTCTCAAAAGGCTTTCTACCAAAAGGCTTGAATTCAACGATTCTGGCACTTATCCCAAAAAAGGATCAAGCTGAGAAGATGAGTGACTATAGGCCAATCTCCTGCTGCAATATTCTTTATAAGGTAATCTCTAAGATCTTAGCAAATAGGCTGAAGGCGATTTTGCCAAAATTTATAAGCTTAAACCAATCTGCCTTTGTTAAAGAGAGATTGCTGATGGAGAATGTGCTACTAGCTACTGAGCTAGTAAAAGATTATCATAAAGACTCAATTTCCTCTCGTTGCGCAATGAAGATAGACATATCTAAAGCTTTTGACTCGGTCCAATGGAGTTTCCTTCTCAATACACTGTCAGCTCTGAATTTTCCCGACAGATTCATTAATTGGATCAGGTTATGTATCACTACTCCATCTTTTTCAATACAAGTAAACGGGGAGCTTGCGGGCTATTTCCAGAGCTCAAAGGGTCTTCGCCAAGGCTGCTCTCTTTCCCCATATCTCTTTGTCATTGCTATGAATGTGCTCTCTAAGATGATAGATAAGGCTGCGATTGAAAGAAGAATAGGGTATCATCCTAGATGCAAAATCATTCAGTTAACTCACCTTTGCTTCGCAGATGATTTGTTAATTTTTGTTGAAGGAAAGAAACAATCAATACAGGGGGTAATTCACATCTTTAAAGACTTTGCGTCAACATCCGGCCTGTGTATTAGCTTAGAGAAATCGACTCTTTACATGGCAGGCTTCACGGAAATACAGAAAATGATATAACCACCAACTTCCCTTTTTCAACAGGCCAACTACCAGTCCGGTATCTCGGCCTTCCGTTGTTGACTAAGCAAATGTATGTTGCTGATTATACTCCACTGCTGGAAAAAATAAAGTTAAGGCTCTCTTCTTGGACAGGTCGATTTATTTCATATGCTGGAAGATTGCAGTTATTACGCTCTGTTATTGCGGGAATCACAAACTTTTGGATCCAAGCCTTCCGTTTGCCAAGCCGCTGTTTAAGGGAAATAGAGAAATTGTGCGCTTCTTTCTTGTGGTCTGGGCCAGAGTTGAGCACAAAAAGAGCTAAAGTTGCTTGGGACGATGTTTGCAAGACAAAAAAGGAAGGAGGTTTGGGAATTCCGCGATTAAAGGATGTTAACAAGGTTAGTTGTTTAAAACTTATTTGGAGTATTATCTCGGCTAAACCTTCGTTATGGGTGCGGTGGATTGAGAGCACCCTTTTACAAAATAAATCATTATGGGCTGTGAAAGAATCAACTTCGACGGGTTCTTGGATGTGGCGTAAGTTGCTGAAATATAGAGACTTAGCAAAGAATTTCCATCGGAAGGAAGTAAGCAATGGACTCAATACTAGTTTCTGGTTTGATGTGTGGTCTGCGTTGGGAAGATTGGTGGACTTGACAGGGGTCAGAGGCCATATTGAACTGGGAATCCCCGCTTCTAACACAGTTGCTATGGTTTTAATAAACCATAGGCGAAGGCGCCACAGAAGGGATCGTTTAAATCAAATAGAGGACGCTATTGAAGAGCTACGAACTAGAGGCTTGAAAGAAGACCAAGACACTTCTCTCTGGAAATCTGCTGAGGAAAAATTTAAGAATAAATTCAGCTCTCAACAAACTTGGCGTCTAATCAAGGAAGCACAACCACTAGTCGAATGGTTCCGGGGTCTATGGTTCCCCCGTTCCACTCCGAAATACTCTTTCATCACATGGCTGGCAACAAGAAACAGACTTTCAACTGCAGATAGAATGAAGAGTTGGGATCAGGGAATATCATCCGATTGTATCTTATGCAATAACTCGGAAGAAACAAGAAACCACTTATTTTTCGCTTGTCAATTCTCACAGTCGATATGGAGTGCTCTTGTTCAGCGCCTGCTTCAATCGAGGTACACCAATCATTGGAATGCGTTGCAAAACCTCTTAAATGATTCTCCTCTAGATGGAATACACCTGTTTCTGCTTCGCTACGTTTTCCAATCTGCAGTTTATCATATATGGAGCGAAAGGAACAATCGTAGGCATGGTAAACCATCAAAGCCCACAGCCTATATCATTAAGCTCATTGACAAGAACGTACGAAACCGCATCAGCGCTATCAGGAACTCAGGAGATCGGAGTTATGATGATGGTATGGCGATCTGGTTTGCCTCTCGACCAACCAACTAACACTAGCACCTTCTGTGTCAAGCTTTTCAGTTTACAATCGAACTCTCCTTCAGTTTTTCAGCCCATTTTCAGCGCTTCGATATGATGGTGTACACTCTTTTTCCCACAAGCCGGTTTTGTCCTCCAACCGGTTTTCCCATCTATCGAGCAATCCTAATAGACCCTCTTCTTATTTTCTACAAAAATTTTCTGTATTTCTGTCTTCTACTCTATGTATCTATCTGTTTTTCCCTTCAGCATAACGGTAACACTTGATGTACGAAGGTCTTCTTTGAATATAATTTAACATTTTATTCCAAAAAAAAAATGACTAATCGACTACACATCGGACTAAAATATTTTTTGGAATTTGGTAGACCAATCCGCTATATATATATATATTATGATGTTAAAAGGACAAAATCTAAACCATTCCACATCATGACCTATAAATACTTATTCAATATTATTGTAAATGATGTTTTATCCTAAACAAAAAAACAAAAAAAAATTCAATGCAAAAATTTAATTGACTTTCATAAAAGAGAATAATAACTCAAATATGATAAAAATCCATATTACTTAAAACTTAAAATATACAATATTATATAAATATAACTACAAACTAATATGATGTAGAAAAAAACAAAAAAAAATTAATTATTACTTTAATCAAAATGTATCATGTCTGTGAATGGATGGATAAACTTGCAAAATCTGATTTATAACCATGACCAACCCAAATTTTACCTTTTGAAGTCAAAAAAAAAAAAAAAGAAAAAAAAAACCAGTGTTGGTTCATGTACCCGACCCACACAAATTTGACCCGAACTTACGCACCCCTACTCGATCCCTTGTCGTCATTTCACATTTGTCGTCTACTCGAGCGTTTTACAAATCGGCGTTTCCCTCTATTCTCTCCCGCTTATCCTTTTCAACTCTCAAGTCTCAACCCAAAAAAAAAAAAAAAAGAACCTTTACCTACTTTACCTCCTCATTTCTTCTGGGTTTTCAGTTCTCTCTATCTGGGTATTTGCATAACCCCCTCAAAGATTCTTCCTTTCGTCTTCAAATCGGTCAGTATTGATCTCATCTTCATCCCCTTTTGCTCTTTATTGAATCAGACTTTCACATATACTTCAAATTATCATCGCTCTTTTGTTGATTGTTTTGTCTTCAATTTCATCTTAAAGTTTGAAACTTTGATTGTGTGTTTGGATAGGGTTTTAATTCATATGAATCTTCATTTGTGTTTGATGTTCTCAGTCTCTGCTCCGGCTTTGTAATCTCTATCGCAATTCATCGTTATCTATTGCAAACATCTCCAAAGTTTTGACTTTTTGATTACCACCATGGCAACATCTACTCTTAATGGTAATGCTACTACTATGGCTGCTTCAGAGCCTCAGAGGACTTACCAAGTTGTTGTAGCTGCAACTAAAGAAATGGGTATTGGTAAAGATGGTAAATTGCCATGGAATTTGCCAACAGATCTCAAGTTCTTCAAGGATATAACTCTGACTACTTCTGATTCCGCTAAGAAGAATGCTGTTGTGATGGGTAGAAAGACTTGGGAGTCTATTCCCATTAAGCATAGGCCGCTTTCGGGTCGGCTTAACGTTGTTTTAACTCGGTCTGGTGGGTTTGATATAGCCAATACTGAGAATGTTGTGACTTGTAGTAGTGTAGATTCTGCTCTTGATTTATTAGCTGCACCTCCGTATTGTTTATCTATTGAGAGGGTGTTTGTTATTGGAGGTGGTGACATTTTGAGGTAAAATGTGTTGATTTCTTCGTTCCGTTTTGGTGATTTGTAATCTTGTTTGTTGTAAGTTAAACTGTTGATTGTTTTTTATTTGTTGTAGGGAAGCATTGAACAGGCCTAGTTGTGATGCAATTCATTTGACTGAGATTGATACAAGTATTGAATGTGATACGTTTATACCTGCGGTTGACACTTCTGTTTATCAGCCTTGGTGTTCGTCGTTTCCAGTTAGTGAAAATGGACTTCGGTTTTGCTTCACGACTTTTGTTCGTATAAAAAGTTCTGCTGATGAATCCTCTGATGAAAGCAACGGGTCAAAGTCCCTTCAGTTTGATGGCAAGAAGTTTTTGTTTCTTCCCAAGATGGTTTTTGATCAGCATGAGGAGTTTCGGTATTTGAATATGGTTGAAGATATCATCTCAAATGGTAACGTGAAGAATGATAGGACCGGGACTGGTACAATATCAAAATTTGGTTGCCAGGTGATGTAAAAAAAACTCTTTCTATATGTGTTTAATTTTACTCTGGTTGGTTATTAATGTTAAATGGTCTCACATTTCTGTGGAGTACAGATGAAATTCAATTTGCGCAGAAGTTTTCCACTTCTAACAACAAAGGTATGCTCACTTTGTTTTGTAAACTTTCCACGTTTGCTCGCTTAAAGAGAATGATTTGTCTTCTGTAATATTTGGTGGCTCTAATTTTGTATCTACACTATCTCATATTCAAGCTCATACAATCTGTTTGCATGTAATGTGTAGAGAGTTTTCTGGAGAGGTGTTGTGGAGGAACTTTTATGGTTCATAAGCGGTTCAACCAATGCAAAGGTACAAAAATAAAATATATATCACCATGATTGAGTCAGATTGTCTCTTGGTGTGCTCCAAAGCTATGCACATGAATTAGACAGCTCGCTGAGAGGCTTGTATACATTTTCAGGTTCTTCAGGACAAAGGTATCCACATATGGGATGGGAATGCGTCAAGAGAGTATCTCGATGGGTAAGATTTTTAACTGGCATTATCCTTTCGGGAAATGAAAACTTAATTTTGACAGCCTTCTCACTGATAAATCCATTGTAATTTTAGTATTGGCCTGAAAGAGAGAGAGGAAGGCGACCTTGGACCTGTATACGGATTTCAATGGAGACACTTTGGGGCTAAGTCAGTAACATTCCTATGCATATTTTAGCTTTTGCTTCTCTGTTTGAGTGGATTGTGTTTGGTGAATGAAACATTTTAATCTTGTTTTACAGGTACACAGATATGCATGCTGACTATACCGGTCAAGGATTTGATCAACTCTTAGATGTAATTGACAAAATCAAGAACAATCCTGATGATCGGCGTATCATAATGTCAGCTTGGAATCCTTCTGATCTCAAGTTGATGGCACTTCCTCCATGCCATATGTTTGCACAGGTAAATTCCACTTTTATTTTCTAACTCTTTTGTTTTCTTACAATGAGTTTGATTTTATATTTCCTCTGTTCTTTGCAGTTTTATGTGGCAGAAGGAGAACTCTCATGTCAAATGTATCAGCGTTCAGCGGACATGGGCCTTGGTGTACCGTTCAACATTGCTTCCTACTCTCTTCTTACTTGTATGCTCGCTCACGTGTGTGATCTTGTTCCTGGTGACTTTATCCATGTTATTGGGGATGCTCATGTGTACAAAAATCATGTAAGGCCTCTGCAAGAGCAACTTCAGAATCCACCAAAGCCATTTCCTGTAAGCTATTTCGCTATCAATGATCATCGGGGAGGAGTGCATATTCATCTATCCTTAATGTGTTTTTGTGTTTTCCTTAACCATGGGCTTACTACTGCAGGTTCTAAAGATAAACGCGGAGAAGAAACAAATCGATTCTTTTGTGGCTGCTGACTTTGACCTCATAGGCTATGATCCTCACAAGAAGATAGAGATGAAAATGGCGGTTTAGTTATCATCTAGTACTGTGATACCAACCAAAAGGAGACTACCTGAAATTTGATTGTAAGATTGAATCACATGAATGACCCTTTTGTGGGTGATAACATATCATTGATAAATGTGTTGAAATCCTTTAGTTCCATGGGGTTCTAAGGCGATTTAGGGGTTTATACTTCATAACTATACTCTGTTTCTTGATTTTGAGTATTCTTTTTTTTGGAATAGTGAATGAGAACTTTGGTTGAGTTGAGTTGGTCAACTAATAGATGAAAATTCTACATAGTTGTGATAAAAAGATAACTCTACAACAATCTAGTGGGGTAAAATATTTTGGCCGGCTTAAGTGTGTAGATACATATATATATTATTCGTCAAAACATTGGTATAACTATAAAAGTGATTCTCTGTGTTTGATGACACAAAACTTTATAAAAGATGGAGAATTCTCCAAATCTCTATACTATTATTTAAGCAATGTTAAAACTAAAATAACCTTGCATCTACATGGCATATTACAATAAATGCCATTGGACAGTTAATAGTTTAAATAAATATAATCATACATATATTTATTTAATGGTAAATCATTAAATTTAAATTTAAATTCAACTAATTATTCTCTCTCTTCCTATTTTCTCTCCAATTAAATCCTCTAATTATTTGTTAATATTATTTCTTCCTCTCATTTTTATTTGATCATATGTTTTGTAAATAATTAAATAATCACATAAATTTAATAATATAATTATTTACACTTTTTTCCACATACTGTATGTATGAATTTGAAGTTCTTAAAACAAACTTTTTTTTTGACAGCGGACATGAATTATTTTATATATTATGATATTGTTTAAATAATAGTTTTGGTTTACTAATAATAGTTTAACATTTATATATGATAATTTTAATTCACAATATATATTAGATACAATTTGTATTTAACTCATTAAACTCTATCCGTCGGATCTCTCTAAATCATATAATATATCTGTTAGAATTTAGTTGATAAAAATCTAATATTTTCACCAAAATGATTGATATTATGAAACGTAATCCGAATATAATTCACTATCTTATGTTGATATGATGTACGAAAATTCAATAAACATTTAAATTTGGTAAAATTCAATTACTTTGATGTACTTTATGAAATTAACAATGTGGAAATCTTTTCTACATATTAATTTTTATTTCCGGTATACAATTTGGTATATTAGTAATTTTAGTCATATATATAATATTAATACTTTTAGCTAATACAACGCAAACCATATATAATAATAAAGAAGATGCTAAATATTTCCTCACACTGTACAATATACTTTACAATGGGTCAGAACGAGTCAAGACGGATCAATGGATCATGACGGGTCAAAGCGGCTCAAAGCAGATAAAGATATGTCATAACGGATCTTGGTTCAAATTTCTAATCATTAATAATTGATATTGAATTAAATCAAACTGTTATAGAATTTTTGAATAATGTAAAAATATATACATAATACCACTTTACAACCAAATTATGTTATAATCTAAATGATTAAATAAATTTGTATACAAATATAACAGCGTATGTACGTAATTATATATTAGTAATTTTAATTAACACAACACAAACTACATATGTAATAATAAATAAAATATTAAAGCATAAAATAAATCGAATCTAAAACACCGAATATAACGAAATATAAAACAAATATTTCCCCCGCGCTATATATAGCGCGGGTAACTATCTAGTTTGAGAAGTATATTATTACAAACACACAAGAGAGATTCTATATTCGATCATGTTTCTATCTACACTACTACAAAATATAATTTTTAAATTTATGAATGATAAAAAAAAAAAATTCCAATCTGCAAATGATTTTTTTTTTTAAATGGAAAAAAATTCTATTAAAATATCGAAATACAAAGAGTATTACAAAGTCAAATACAAAACAACAAATTAGTAATTATTACATAAGCAAATTCATCCACGATACATTGAAAACAAAATATTAGAAAAAAAAACATAATTGATCCTGCTTCCTTTCTGCAAATGATTCCAAACCATTTTCTATTACAAATTTTTTAGCGAGTACTTAAAAGGTGTGTTTAGGGCCTTTTCACTGTAACAAAACGCAGAGTTTTATTGCGATTTGCAAAGGCCCTATATTCAACCAACAAAAAAAAAAAAAGCTCTCTTTCAGGTTTGTTTTCAGCTTCTTCTTCCATTGATTGTACCGCCGCGTCTCTGTAGTTCAATTTCCTCAATGGTGTGTGCCTTCTCTCTTTCTCTGTCTCTCTGTTTTCATTGTCAAATTATGATCTGATAATGGTTTCTTTGGCTAATCTCAGGCACCTAAGAAAGACAAAGTTCCTCCACCATCCTCTAAACCCGCCAAATCCGGTGGCGGCAAGCAGAAAAAGAAGGTCTTTTTTTTTCCATCAATTCACATTATATCTTCATTGATCTATGCGTTTTTTTTTTTTGTTTACATTGCTCTTTCTTTTCTTTTTTTTGTGTTCTTGATTGATTTTAACAGAAGTGGAGTAAAGGAAAGCAAAAGGAGAAAGTGAACAACATGGTTCTGTTTGATCAAGCAACTTATGACAAGCTTATGTCTGAAGCTCCTAAGTTCAAATTGATCACTCCTTCTGTTCTCTCTGATCGTCTTAGGGTAAACTAACGATCTCAGCTTCTTTAAAGTTTCAAACTTTTCTTTGGATAAGCTCTTAATGTGGTGTGTTAGGATAGTGATTTTTTGTTTCTTCACAATGTATTGGAGAGACTTGTTATTGTTAGTGATTTGTTAATATTGAATTAGTGGATTAGTGATTTTTGTCTCAACTCTTTAAAGTTTCAAACTTTGGTGTGTTAGGACAGTTAGAATAGTTATTAGTCTCTTTGTATCTGTTTGTTAAACCTTAAAAGTTTCCAGATTTAACGAATTAGTGATTTTGTTTTCTCATAATGTACTTAAGAGAGTTGTTTTTTTTTGCTCAAGAATCTGATTTCCATGTGTAATTTTGCTAGCTGATGTTGTATTGGTTGTGGCATTGTTTACTGCTTGTGACCTGATGACTCTGTGTGTGTGTGTGTCATGTACTTAAGAGAGTTATTAAGAATCTGATTTCATGAGTAATATTGTAGATAGATGTTGTATTGGTTGTGGTGCTATTGTTTACTGTTTGCGACCTGATGAGTATGTGTGTATGTTATGTAGATCAATGGGTCGCTTGCTAGGAAGGCAATAAGAGATTTGATGGCTAAAGGAACGATCAGGATGGTCTCTACTCACTCAAGCCAGCAGATTTACACTAGAGCTACCCACAACTAAGTTTCCTTTCATTGTTTTCTCTCTTTTGGTTTGTTGGACTAATGTTGTATCTCTCTCAACTCTTGTTCGCTTCAACCGAGATTTTTTCGATAATGGGTTTACCTGCAACGTTGAATTATGCTCGAGTGATTGTTCTGAATGTTTTATGCTTTTCTCAGTGTAGCATTTGTAAGAAATAAGAACCTAGAGGTATTATGTTGGTTCCAATTACACAATGGTGTAACGATTATAATAAAGAAACTTTATGATGCAAACAAGTTATTCATACATAACTGATACGATGATAAGAATAGTCTTGACTGACCCTTAAGTAGAACCTGTCAAAATCTTACACGACTCGATTGAAGCCTTACTATCTAGTCCTGTCTGATGTTCTTCGTGTCTCTAAAGTTGTAATTGATAAACAAGGAAGATCAGGATGATGATTTTGTTTTTTTCTACCTCAAATCCCGAGCATTCCAGACCATGAGAGAGTTGGTCTTTCTATGACCATGCGGGTTTAAACCGCTCAGAGCTTTACCCATCAGTGCCATGGCTCCAATACTTGGAAAGTGCTTCTTCTCGATCTCCTTTTGGTTCTCTGGCTCAAAGCGAACTTCTTTGCCTTCTGGTTGATCGGTCGATGTAGATTTATTCTTGCACCATCTCTGTATCCATGGATGCAAAAGCGTAATGCTTTCTCCTCCTTGGTTCAGATTCTTGATTTGTGAAGGGACGGGTTCTTGATTTATTGGTTGGAGATTGTTGATTCCGGATTTCAAGATTTCGAGGAATAGGTTGTTGTTCCCATTTTGGCCAGGTGATGCTTCTTTAATCTTCATCTGGCTCTTGGTTTCATCATGTCCGTTGGAGTCTGAGGCGTTTGTCTTCAGACGCTTGACCCATCTACTGCTGGGTTCCGATTCTGGTTCCAACCGCACACGCTTGCATCCTCTGGACAGAAATTGTTCCACGTTCATACTTTGCGTAGCCGAGTTGCTTGTTTCTCCCTGATGCCCATCTAATGAATTCTCTCTATCTGGAACCAGAGGCGGTTCTTCATTCATGTCGGGTATTTCGATTCTGGGAATTGCTGAATCGCCTTGTCTTCCTTTTCCCTGCAAAGACCGATGTTTAAGATTTCGGCATCTTTCTCAGTCACAACTGACAAAACACTTTTGAGTATAAATACTAACACAAAGGTAGATTGAACTATACCTTAGTTGAACATGAAGAATTGGAGCCTGCCAAGAAGAATGAGAAAATAAATAAAGTATGATAAATATACAGAGAGCAAGCAGCTAATGATAAAACCTTTAAAACATGTATCTTAAGGTTTCAGTATACCTGAAAGACGCATCATCTGAAGTCTATCCATATCCAAGGTATCAGTCTCGGCCGATGATTCATTTTTTCTCGGCCCACCTTCTTCGGTATCCTTTGAGCTTTCTAGAGATTGCAGAGTTGCTCCTCCTTTATTATGGCAGTGATCTACATTAGGAAACAGATCAAGATACCCACCAAAAATCTTCCCTTTAAGTTTCATGGAAACCGTCGACCCCTTTAATAGCCGATGACCATCTTCTTCAGGCAAGTTAACCGAATCAACCGTTGCATAAATCCTCACCGGTCTTATCAACTCTAGAAAGTTTTGAGTAGTCTTTTCTTGAATTGGAGAATCAATAACGTTATTGGAACTGAACTTCTCTCTTTGCGGATACATCCAAGGCATTCTATTAACCATAGCTTTCGAGCTTGAACCCACATCGTCTTTATAAGACGGTTTAGCTTCCAATACAGGGTAAGCTTGAAATTTTGTAGCAGTTTCTCTCTTTTGAGAAACCTTAAACATAGGAAATGGTGAGACCTCAACTCCATGATTCTCTTTTACATTATTATTATCTTCAGGTCTAATCAACTCCTTAGAGCAATTGGACTCACCATTACTCTGATCATGAAACTTCTCTTCATTACCTAACTGAGTCCAACGACCTAACCAAGCAGATTCATAAGGTTGACCTGAAGACGAAGTCTTGTTGATTCCTTTACCCAAAACCATCACATGTTCAGACATTTCTACTTACAGATCCTTCTTCTCCAGAGGCTTTGATCAAATCACCTGTAATTAAAAAGATCTTTTGTTACTAAAACACTAAACTAGAGCTCATGAAGCATCAAGCTTATTATAGATTACACCTAAATATTTACACTTTTGACTCTAATTTCATCAAACAAGTGGATAAATTACTGTAATCTCAACAGTTTCTTCACCAAATTCACACAATCTTGAAAAAATTGGAGTAAACTAGAAAATTAAACCTATAAATCCATAGAGCTTCATTAAACAAAGGCAAAGAACACATTTTTTTTTAGTTAAATCTACAAAAAAGACAAGAAATTTCAACAAAATTAATACTTACAAATTACACCAGAAAAATAAAAACCCAGAAACAAATGTACGTAAATCCAAATTTGGTGTTGTAGAGGAATCCAAATCGAATCAATCGAAGAGCAGCTTTATTATTATCAGATATGACCAAGTAAACACAAGAAAAAATAAACAAAAAAAAATAAGAGAGATTTGAGATGGAGATTATTATTACCAGAGACGAATACGTGGATAGACACTGTCCAAAGAACAAATAAGAAAAAAAGTTCGATTTTTTATTTTCTTATAAGCAAAATATATATTCTCCCAAAAGGAAAAAAAAATCTTGATGAAAGAAAAAAAAAACAAAAAAAATCAGAAGAAGGAGTGTGGTTTTGTCGGAAGGAGCAGAGAAGGCGTAAGTAAATCTCCAATCTATTGTACAAGAAGATGTTAAAAAGAAACCTCGTATTTTGCATAGCATCGAGTAGTTATAATTATTTTCTAATTCTTTAATAAATGTTGGAAATTATTTTAATTTAAAAAATGACGTGTTTCTTTTTCTGCCATGTCTAAAATGCATATGGGCATATTAATATCAGAACAATTACTGTACATGTATCTAGATATTTTTTTTTTTTTATAATGTAAAATATCTTCTTTTTCCTACAAAGTTCGTAAGATTATCTTTCTTTAATTAATGTTTGTTCTCTTACGTCAACGCAACTATTTCTATTTTGATATTCTCATATTCCATATGCTTGCAAATTGATAGACGTTCTTAATATCCAAACTGTTTAACATTATATCACAAATAAAACATTTTTTTTAGAATTATGTTTTACGAGGCATTTAGTTGTCCAAGGTTGAGCTAAAATTAAAGTCTAAGTAAAACAAGAGATAAACATCTTTGTGATCTTTTTTAAACCTAATATATATATCGATTTTTTACTTTGTTGCCATCAAAAAGGAATTATCCTAAACCTAAATCATTGTGTGAGTCCTCCCATCAACTTAGCATCTACAGTGTTACTACTGTTCACAAGCGTGTGAAGGTATTCGATATAGAAAGATCATTCAAAGATTTATCAATTTTGTTTGAGATTTTTTAGTATGCAGTTGTTTCGTTATGTCTACAACAGAAATCGATTCAACACCAGTGGCGGATCCAGGAAATTTTTTTAGGAGGGTCAATTAAAATAATTCATTATGTCATAAATATTATATATATTAACATAATATAGTAGTATATTTTAGTTTTTTATGGTATATAACATATATACTTAAAACAAACAAAAATTAGATAAGTTTACAATTGCTTTTAAGTTTTCTTTTTTAAAATCATTTTTTGATGAAAAAGAAGATTTATTTAATTACCAAAGAAAATGAAATGGATATTAGAAAGGACAAGATAAAATTTTGATGAAAATTTTGATGAAAATAAGAGAAGAAAACAACATGTTAGAGTGAATGGGCTATGATCTAATAGAAAAAACATACAAAAAATATATAATATACAAGCAAAAGTGTTGAACCCTTGTGGTTTAGGGAGATCAATCTATCATCTATGAACCAAAAGAGCTACTGAAACATATCAATTAGTGAACAAAAATTTTATTTTATAAATTTAAGAGGTTACAGTTGACCCTTCAACACATCAAACTTTTTCAACATTCTATGCCTTCTAGCTATACCACACAAGATTTTGATCGTCTTTTACTCCAATCTCTTTTTCCTTCCAAAATATGAAACAATAATTAACCATATGAGAGTTTATCGGGAAACAACTATGGAGCCTAAGGTATAGGTGGTGGCATCTAGAATTGTGTTCTGATTATTTCTACTTTTAGAGACTTCTCGAAAATATGACCTCGCATATATTTTTCTATGCATTTCACGGTGTTTTATTATCCACATGACCGGTTCTAGAGTTTTGGATGCTTAAAGCGATGATAAATATACAACTCTTCTGCCATGATAATAAAAAATAATGTTTATATATATATATATATATTCATATAACATATATGTTTGTTTTGTGATTTTTGTCTTTTATGTTCATAAAACATAAGACGTTTTAGAAGTTTTGTTATGTTTCGAAATATAAGATGTTCTTACATTTTGATGTATCTTTTTACTTTATTAGATATTGTATGACCAGTAATACTTTGTAGTTTTTTAATTTATAATTGGTTTAATTGTTTTTATTTATATATTAAATAATAATTTTTAAAAATAAAAGTAAATTTTTAATATGCTTATTTTAAATCAAAACGTCTTATATTATAAAAGAGAGGGAATATATGTTTGTTTTTATGATTTTTGTCTTTTCAACAAGGATAGAAAAATTCTTGCATAGTGCATCTTACAATTAATCTTCTTTCTTTTCTTTTTTATTTTTTTTTCTATTAAGGAGTTTACCTTACAATTGTCTATTAAGGATTTTACCTTACAATTGATCTTTCAATAATCCTATAATAACGTGCATATAACTTATCGATTGCCGATTGGTATGATACCAATTACAATATCTGAAGAACATATTATTCTGATATGTTTTTTAATTAAGATTTGATATTTATTTTCTTTATTGTATTTGCTTATTACTTGATTGTGTTAACATTTTTATGTCAAGTATTTTGAATTATTTCCTTGTTGAGAAAGGAAATATTCTCTGCAGGTGTAATGCAAATATGCTCAGGATTAATTGCAGATATGCTGCAGGATTAAAAGGGATCGTTTTTTGGTTTTTCTATATAAACAGGAGAAGTTTTCATTCCTCTACACATAGAATCACTGTCAAAATGGCAAAACAGAGAACGGAGGTTTTACATTCGTTTGTGCTGTGTGAGTTTGGGAGAGATCACCTTGAGAAGATATTGCTGGAGCTGTGTGAAGCACATGGCAAAGACTTCTGCAAGAAGAAGACAGCCATGATTAAGGGAGAGTAAATTTGATTTACTTGTGTTATCATTTAGTTCATGTGTTTAGATAGATGTATTAGAAGTGTGTAGAATTTCTAGTCTATCTTATACTTCTTAAAGTGATCTAATAAACTTGTTTGTAGCCCGTGGACTAGTGGTTGGTTTGAAAGAGAACCAACTGATACCACGTTAAATCTCGTATCGTCTCCTCGTTGCTTTATTATTTGATTTATCGCTTCCGCATTTTAAATTCAATTATCTAGTCTCTCTTAGAAATTTCAATATCAAAGTCCTTTTTGTGTAAATTGGTTTTCTTGATCATACTAATCATCAGAGGATTGAAAAAACTTGAGTTTCTCGATCTATCTTTAAATCAACTCAATAATATATATTTTTTGAGTGCCGCTATATTTTTCTATGCATTTCACGATGTTTTATTATCCATGCGACCGGTTCTAGAGTTTTGGATGCTTAAAACGATGATAAATATACAACTCTTCTGCCATGATAATAAAAAATAATGTTTATATATATATATATATATATATATATATATATCCATATATATTCATATAACAAATATGTTTGTTTTGTGATTTTTGTCTTTTATGTTCACAAAACATAAGACGTTTTAGAAGTTTTGTTATGTTTCCAAATATAAGATGTTCTTACATTTCGATATATCTTTTTACTTTATTAGATATTGTGTGACCAGTAATAATTTGTAGTTTTTTAATTTATAATTGGTTTAATTGTTTTTATTTATATATTAAATAATAATTTTTAAAAATAAAAGTAAATTTTTAATATGCTTATTTTAAATCAAAACGTCTTATATTATAAAAGGGAGGGAATATATTTTTGTTTTTATGATTTTTGTCTTTTCAACAAGGATAGAAAAATTCTTGCATAGTGCATCTTACAATTAATCTTCTTCTTCTTTTTTTTTTTTTTTTTTTTTTTTCTATTAAGGAGTTTACCTTACAATTGTCTATTAAGGATTTTACCTTACAATTGATCTTTCAATAATCCTATAATAACGTGCATATAACTTATCGATTGACGATTGGTATGATACCAATTACAATATCTGAAGAATATATTATTCTGATATGTTTTTTAATTAAGATTTGATATTTATTGTCTTTATTATATTTGCTTATTATTTGATTGTGTTAACATTTTTATGTCAAGTATTTTGAATTATTTCCTTGTTGAGAAAAGAAATATTCTCTGCAGGTGTAATGCAAATATGCTCAGGATTAATTGCAGATATGCTGCAGGATTAAAAGGGATCGTTTTTTGATTTTTCTATATAAACAGGAGAAGTTTTCATTCCTCTACACATAGAATCACTGTCAAAACGGCAAAACAGAGAACAGAGGTTTTACATTCGTTTGTGCTGTGTGAGTTTGGGAGAGATCACCTTGAGAAGATATTGCTGGAGCTGTGTGAAGCACATGGCAAAGACTTCTGCAAGAAGAAGACAGCCATGATTAAGGGAGAGTAAATTTGATTTACTTGTGTTATCCTTTAGTTCATGTGTTTAGATAGATGTATTAGAAGTGTGTAGAATTTCTAGTCTATCTTATACTTCTTAAAGTGATCTAATAAACTTGTTTGTAGCCCGTGGACTAGTGGTTGGTTTGAAAGAGAACCAACTGATACCACGTTAAATCTCGTATCGTCTCATCATTGCTTTATTATTTGATTTATCGCTTCCGCATTTTAAATTCAATTATCTAGTCTCTCTTAGAAATTTCAATATCAAAGTCCTTTTTGTGTAAATTGGTTTTCTTGATCATACTAATCATCAGAGGATTGAAAAAACTTGAGTTTCTCGATCTATCTTTAAATCAACTCAATAATATATATTTTTTGAGTGCCGCTATATTTTTCTATGCATTTCACGATGTTTTATTATCCACGTGACCGGTTCTAGAGTTTTGGATGCTTAAAACGATGATAAATATACAACTCTTCTGCCATGATAATAAAAAATAATGTTTATATATATATATATATCTATATATATTCATATAACATATATGTTTGTTTTGTGATTTTTGTCTTTTATGTTCACAAAACATAAGACGTTTTAGAAGTTTTGTTATGTTTCCAAATATAAGATGTTCTTATATTTCGATATATCTTTTTACTTTATTAGATATTGTGTGACCAGTAATAATTTGTAGTTTTTTAATTTATAATTGGTTTAATTGTTTTTATTTATATATTAAATAATAATTTTTAAAAATAAAAGTAAATTTTTAATATGCTTATTTTAAATCAAAACGTCTTATATTATAAAAGGGAGGGAATATATGTTTGTTTTTATGATTTTTGTCTTTTCAACAAGGATAGAAAAATTCTTGCATAGTGCATCTTACAATTAATCTTCTTCTTCTTTTTTTTTTTTTTTTTTTTTTTTTTCTATTAAGGAGTTTACCTTACAATTGTCTATTAAGGATTTTACCTTACAATTGATCTTTCAATAATCCTATAATAACGTGCATATAACTTATCGATTGACGATTGGTATGATACCAATTACAATATCTGAAGAATATATTATTCTGATATGTTTTTTAATTAAGATTTGATATTTATTGTCTTTATTATATTTGCTTATTACTTGATTGTGTTAACATTTTTATGTCAAGTATTTTGAATTATTTCCTTGTTGAGAAAAGAAATATTCTCTGCAGGTGTAATGCAAATATGCTCAGGATTAATTGCAGATATGCTGCAGGATTAAAAGGGATCGTTTTTTGATTTTTCTATATAAACAGGAGAAGTTTTCATTCCTCTACACATAGAATCACTGTCAAAACGGCAAAACAGAGAACAGAGGTTTTACATTCGTTTGTGCTGTGTGAGTTTGGGAGAGATCACCTTGAGAAGATATTGCTGGAGCTGTGTGAAGCACATGGCAAAGACTTCTGCAAGAAGAAGACATCCATGATTAAGGGAGAGTAAATTTGATTTACTTGTGTTATCCTTTAGTTCATGTGTTTAGATAGATGTATTAAAATTGTGTAGAATTTCTAGTGTATCTTATACTTCTTAATGTGATCTAACAAACTTGTTTGTAGCCCGTGGACTAGTGGTTGGTTTGAAAGAGAACCAACTGATACCACGTTAAATCTCGTGTCGTCTCCTCGTTGCTTTATTGTTTGATTTATCGCTTCCGCATTTTAAATTCAATTATCTAGTTTCTCTTAGAAATTTCAATATCAAAGTCCTTTTTTGTGTAAATTGGTTTTCTTGATCATACTAATCATCAGAGGATTGAAAAAAACTTGAGTTTCTCGATCTATCTTTAAATCAACTCAATAATATATATTTTTTGAGTGCCGCTACATCACTTACAACTATCCCATGTACTAGCTGTGTGTGCTAACCTTAGTAACTTTCCCCGCCAATATATCCACTAAATTAACTTCGTACGCTTTGTTTATGCTTAATAATAAATAGAATTTACCCAAATGGATAAAGCTCAAAGCTCTTGACATTAGTGATAATGACTTCACTTTTGGACCACCAGTAGCAAATTAAGTTTTTTTCAATTATAAATTATTTTTTACTAAAACTGTATCATTATAAGAAAATAAAAATTGACGAAAATAAACAAACACACAATAAAATTTTTATTAAAACATAAAACTATCTCGAATGGAATCACATTCTTAAAAAAAAATATGACACTCATGATTTTTATTTTTCAATTTAGTTGTTTTGATACTATTTATGTATTAGAATTTTCTGCCTCCGCCACTGCATACTATCAAGAGGAATTAGCTATCTATGTTGTCTTTTTCTTTTCTTCTTGTCTAAGAATCTCCTCCTGTAAACAAACAAACATCAAATTAATTGATTTTATGATTGAGGTTATATAAGACTCAAGTGATTTTATGATTTAAAGCATACCAGTCTTTTAACGCTTAAACATTGACTGAAAACCTTTACATTCATAATACAATCTGCTATGCTCTGGTGTTCTTGTTTACTCATTAACCGGAGCTTCTAGCTCTGGTGGTAAAAGAACCTCAGCTGAGGTATCCGCCATCACGAGTTCGAGCCCCGGCCACTACGGTATTCACATGCGGGCTGCAGCGTCCAGGAGCCGAGACATGGAGAGCCATTTGACCGCCCATGTGGCTAGTCTGAGCAAACCGATAGTCTAACACGTGGACCCCTGCTCTGTCGGGCATCCGATAGCTAACACGTGGACCCCTGCCCTATCGGGGAGCGTTGGGATACCTGGGTTATCAAAAAAAAGAAAAAAACCAAAGTGTTGGCCAAAGTCTCCATGCATCGGTCCTTAGTGCCTGGATAAACATGTTTAGACACCCATTTTAAAGTATCTATCGTATGCATTGCCTTCGGAATGGGTAGGTTTATTATTTCACAAGCCTATCCTTTGGTAAACCCTATATCCTATGACATTATGTTCAAGTTTTCTATCTTTAACGAGTGTCTCCAAGTTATCTCTAATACAACATTCTCTTATCACTAATGTGCTTTATTTTATTTTTACTTTTTTTTTTAATTAGCGAGGACAATGTTGGTAATCAGATAACAACTGTTTCCTTTATTGGTATGTTAGTACTCATAATATAACAACACAATTGTAGAAAACTATCAGTCTAATTTAAAAATTATCAACAATCATTTAAACTTACTTATTAAACTAATTGAAATATTTAAAGTTTATTTGGGAACTGTTATTGAAATAGCTAAAATTTCACTATAACTAGTGAACAATACTAAAATAAATTGAAATTAAGAATAACTTAATAAATTTGGAGAAATGAGAATACATAGATTTGATTATGTGTCATTGGTAACCAAGTTGTTCTTTTATAAAATCTTATTGTATTCAGAGAGGTTTCAACTAGACCAATCTTATCTTACATATTTTATAGTTATCATGATGGTATTTGTTCATTCTTATCTTTAACATTAAAAACTTATGAATTTGAAGACTGATTATAATAAATGTGAGTAGTACACGTATTTTATGACATAAAAGAAAATATGACATATGAAAATAAGAGAAATTGCCAAAATCAACATGAACTTTTTTCACGGTGCCTTTTTATACACGAACTAAGATCCGGTGCGTTTTTCAACTTGAACTTACAAAATTTTCAAAAAATCAACATGAACTTTCATATGAGTGCTAAAATCAACTTTGACCAAAATAGTATTAGTCAAACTGTTGAGTCAGATGCCACGTGGCATATTTCTGTTGAGTCAGATGGCACGTGGCATTTTTTCGCTGAGTCATCTGCCACGTAGATTTAAAAAAATATATATATATTTGAAAATTTTATGCAATGTTGTGGATCTAATTTTTTTTTTTTACATTTATAGTGGAGAATCGCAAACATCATTAACAGTTTAACCATCTTATCATTTATTTTTATCATTTATGTAGACGCAATAATCATAGAGCTACGACCATTAAACAGTTATAATGTTTAGTTTTATATTTTTGTTTGGTTAATTATAAAATTTTGATATATTCTTAAATTTACTCAAAATTATTCGATATTTAACAAAATTATTTAAAATATATCCAAAAGTTGATATAAATAATTTATTTAAAATAACTTATTATAATATAATATTATCAGTAATTATTCGTTCAAATAGCAATTTTAATTACGAAAATTACTTGTTTGGGTAGTAATTTAAACTACATGATCATACATTTACTCTACCCTTCTTTGCTATTATCCGATTTTTATATTGACATGTATACTTTGTGTAGTAGTTTCTAAAACCTGAATTATCCATACCTGACTTTTACTCGCTATTATATGATCGGATAATAGCAAAGAAGTACGATCATATAGTTTAAATTACTATCCAAACAAGTATTTTTTGTAATTAAAAGTGTTATTTGAACGGATAATTACTGATAATATTATATTATAATAAATTGTTTTTAATAGATTATTTATAGTAACTTTTGGATATATTTTAAATAATTTTGTTAAATATCGAATAATTTTGAGTAAATTTAAGAACATATAAAAAATTTATAATTAACCAAACAAAAACATTAGAACTAAACATTATAATTGTTTAATGATCGTAAGCCTATGCTTATTGCGGCTACATAAATGATAAAAAAAATGATAAGATGGTTAAACTGTTAATGATGTTTTCGATTCTCCATTATAAATGTAAAAAAAAAAATTAAGATCAACAACATTGCATTAAATTTAAAAAAAAAAAAAAAATCTACGTGGTAGATGACTCAGCGAAAAAATGCCACGTGACATCTGACTCAGCAGAAATATGCCACGTGGCATCTGACTCAGCAGTTTGACTAATACTATTTTGGTCAAAGTTGATTTCAGCACTCATATTGAAACAACCGCACCCGATTTTTTTTTTTAAAATAATAAAATACTCATAAATATCAAATATCACGCCTACACGACAAATCCACATTATTACCATTCAACATTATTAAGACTCGCTTATTAAACTCAACAACATAAAACAATGACACGAGTCCTAATCATCCTCCTCCTCATAGCCTTGATTCCACGATCACACTTTATCCTTACCTGCATCAAACACACACAGAGATGCGTAAGTATTATCATAAATACTTAGTGAGGCGATCCTCCTATCTACGAGCTATACACGCAAGCAAGTAAAACCACGCAAAGCCCGAACCCAACCGGACACGACACACGATGTTATAAACCAAAAATCACTTCAACACACTGGATCGACCGATCCAATCATGGATCGTCCGATCCACCCTTACCAGGATCGTCCGATCCAAGCATGGATCGACCGATCCACCTTACCCGGATCAACCAACCATCGATCGTCACACTCGATCGATCAACAGCCTGGGATCGATCGATCCCACACTGGATCGATCGATCCTGACCTCCCGCAACACTCGAATTCGACTTCTACCAAGTCGAATCGCGAGATGCAACCTTCCAAAACGCCACAAACTTGAATCCTAATGATAATACAACATTACCCAACTCAAAGACACAAGGAACAAGCAGAAAACTCCATGAATCTAACCAAATCTAACAAACAAGCATCAAAACCGAAATCAATGTTCTACAAGCTTAGTCCAGCCCATGGTCACGCACTCACCTCGATTGCTGACGGATTCTAGCTCGAGAACCACTCCACAAGCCTAGACTGACTTCTTCTCCTCCACGAAACTCCACCAGCTTGAACTCCAACTCTTCCAAGCTCCAACTCAACTCAACCTCCAATTCTCTCTTCCTCTCTTAGATCAACACACAAACTCTCTTCTTCCGCCTCCCTCTCTCTCCCTTAATTTCGTCCTCTGAAAGCTCAGAACCAAATCCCCCTTTTCCTCCACCCAAAAACCACGTTTTTATAGAGAAAGGTCGAGTTTACCAACTCTGCCGACAGTCGGGATCGGTCGATCCTAGCCAGATCGGACGATCCTCTTACCAACGGGATCGGTCGATCCTAGCCAGATCGGACGATCTTCCTTACAGCCGCAACCCAGCCAAAAAAATCACGATCGATCGATCCCAACGCTCGTAAATTGGTTCTTGACCCCTCTTTTTCATCCCGTCATTCCTCTTCGAACACTCCATTCCCGAGGCCGACGGAATTGACTTTAAAGAGATAAACTCTCTTACACCGATTTATTCTGATCAAAGACGTTTTTGATATATAAACATATATATATCCATACATATAAATTTCGTCAATAATCCCTTTTTGGGAGACGGGTGTTACACATATAAAAGTTCATGTTGATTTTTTGAAAATTTTGTAAGTTCAAGTTGAAAAACGCATCGGATCTTAGTTTGTGTATAAAACAGCACCGTGAAAAAAGTTCATTTTGATTTTGGCCCTTTTCCCTATGAAAATAAGTCGATTGGTTTGTATTAGGATAACAAACAAGGATGCAGAATCATGATTTTTCCTTTCAAATAAGCTTATGTATGCATATATTACTAAATGAAATTCTTGAAAACTTATGAAAATATAGAATAAATATTTATTGAATGAAAGTTTAAATAAATAGTATAATGTTATATCTTTTTTTTTTGTCATCTAGATTTATTATTTATTGCAAATTATGAGAATTGTTACAGAGACGATTCTACCATGGACAATTCCTTCCAATCCTTATTAGATCTACGGCATACGACACTTCTTTGTATATGCTCTTGATAGACCCCTTCCCTTCTCTGTGTAGAATCACGGCAAACGGCTCTAATTGTGCATCGCTGGAGATTTCCTGTAAACTTGCCTTTATTAATCTGCAAATTTGTTAATAAATCGCAATATCTGGAACTCGAACCCCATACCTCTTGGTGTAAAAGCATTAATTAACCCATAACCAACTAATGGGATAAAAGGGCTTCCACCATGTTATATCTAGTATCTATATTAATTATCATCAAATCAAATAAATATTAAAATACTACAAATCTCAGGTTTATAAGAGTTTACTTTAAAGTTTAGATTCAATTTAACGTACTAAATATTTGGGGGCAAATGTAGAAAATTCAAATAAATACAGTGACGCCTTTGAAATCTACTTCAAGATTTATCAGTCGTTTCTTTCTTCTTCCTTCTTCGGTTCATCGTCTTCCGATAAGATCATCTTCACGAATTATTTTCTTTCTTCGCTCCAAGAAACCCTAAATCTTGCGCACGTAAGTTTCACCGTTTCTCTATCCATGAGATTCCTCACTTTCGATTTCTTCGATTTTGAAAATCTCCTTTCGTTGCTTGAAGTCGTCTTCACGCTCCTTCGTGATTTGATCAATTTCTGCGTTTGACAATTTGTAACAATTCCCGCGTTTTTGTTTCTTCGTTTCCTTATGTATTCCTTACTATTTAAGAATCTGCCATAGGTTTCGATTAAGGTCTGATTTCGAGATCTGATCTTTGGAATGTTGAAATTAGGTTTAGTTCATCTTCCAATTCCAAGTATTACTGAAAAAATCAGTGTTAGTGAGTTGATGATTCTCAAGTCTGTTGTAGTCTTATTCAACTCTTGGATATGATCTTTCTTGAGTTTGTTCTCAATTTGATTGTTTTAAGTGTATTATCTGTATTGAGAGATTCTTGAATCATTGAGTTTGATAATGATTAATCTTGTTTGAGTTTTTCAGATTTCTGGATATGGAAGGAGTTGGAGGTGACGTTGCTTCAATGGCAACACCTGTACAACAACGTGCGAACGAGGCATGGAGGGTTTATCAGTATTACTTAGATAAAACCACGCCTCACTCGGTTAATAGATGGATCGGGACTCTTGTGATTGTGGGATTATACTGTTTGAGGGTTTACTATGTTCAAGGGTTCTATATCATTTCTTATGCCCTGGGGATTTATGTTCTGAATTTGCTGATTGGGTTTTTATCGCCACTTGTTGATCCTGAGATTGATTCTTCTGATGGTCCAATGTTACCTACTAAAGGTTCAGATGAGTTCAAGCCATTCATCCGTCGTCTTCCAGAGTTTAAGTTCTGGTAATTTTACAGTACAAGCTCTGTTTATGTGCTAATATATATATCTGCTGAGCTCTAGTGCCTTGTGAAGCATGTCCCGAAACACATATGGCTTAAGAATGATGAACCATGAAAACTCAGACCATATGTGAGACATCTAGAGTAAGCACTAAGCAGTGCCTATATAAGCTTAGGGAAAGTGATCTTATATCTGTTTTTAGTGAATAGGATTCTCTTAAGTGAATTATATTCAGAAGTGACATCATTATGTTTCATGTTAAAGTCTAATCTGTGAGAATATCGGTTATTTTATTCAGAAGCGGCATCATCTGCTGAGGTCTAGTGTTTAGTGTTTTGAATGCATGTTCCAGTTGAACATTAAGATTGATAAACCATGAAAAATCAAACCATATGTGAGACATTTAAGAGTACGTTTGCGTGGGACTAGAATATAGCAGTGTCTATAAGCTTAGGGGAAGTGGTGTTATCTCTGTTTTTAGTGAATATGAGTCTCTTAAGTGAATTATATTCAGAAGAGATAATCGTCTTGTTTGGTAATTGTTTGTGTTAAAGTCTGATATGTGAGAATATCGGTTATGTTATTTGTTGCCAGGTACTCCATGACTAAGGCTTTCAGCATAGCGTTTGTGATGACATTCTTTTCATTCTTCGATATCCCCGTCTTTTGGCCAATACTTCTCTGCTACTGGATCGTGCTGTTTGTTCTGACAATGCGGCGCCAAATAGCACACATGATGAAGTACAAATACATCCCTTTCAGTCTAGGAAAGCAAGTAAGTTGTGTGCATTCTCATGAACTAGTTCCAAATCTAAGAGCTTAGAAACATAAATGGGTTCGATATTGATTTTTGCGTTTCTTAAAAACAGAAATATGGAGTAAAGAAAGCTTCAGCTTCTGGTAGCAGCAGCTCGCGTCGCGCAGACTGAATAATATGGAGAAAGTAGTAGTTTCTGGTTTACGATTGGTCCATAGTTGTCACTTCTTTAAACAATCTTCAACTGTTTTACTGCTCATGAGAGAAATCGTATTTTAGATCTCCATTGCATTTTTTCCTTGTGGTCTTACCACTATATTCTATAGAAGAGTCGAAAGCGTAGCATTTAGTTATAGATAGGTCTATTGTCCCATCCTCGTCCTTAACCGATTCATGAACTTGTATACCATTTCATTATTTCGTAATTGCACTCTTTAGTAAAGAAAATATTCAGTGTTTTTTTTAACGACCATAATATTATAGTAAAATTTCTAAGATTTTCACACATATTAAGAAAACATATTAAAAATTAATTAATAATGCATCATTTTTTGTGATCAACAATTTTTTATAACTATAAATCAATAGAATTCAATTATTTTTTTTGAAATTTACAATTTATCATCAATAACTAATAAATCATGCATAAAAATGTAATTTTTTGGAAAAATAAGATTTCCTAGAAGTACAATCAATTAGGAATGGAGGGAGTATTAATTTTAAGATATTACTAGATTTGTACCCGCGATATACCGCGGGTCAATTATTTTGATATAAATTATATTTGTTTTTATTTTTATTGTTAATAAATATTTTTATTTTGTTTGTATAATTTTAACTTGATTTTTATAATGTTTATAAATATTTTACTTGTTTTAATTTATATATATATATATATATGTATTTTTTGTTTATTTATTTTTTATAATATATTAACGTGCTTTCAACATCAAATTGTTTTATTTCTCTGTAACAATAGCAAATTTATGTTATTTGAATCAAACATACGCCAAATGAATGATGTTCTATACTCTCATTCAAATAATTTAGACCAAATTGTACCGAAATTAATATTAAATTAATATGAACTAAAAAAACCGATAAAATTGTCAATCATATGTAATTGTCAATCATATCTAAACTCATTTTAATATTTGGTAAGTAGTTCTAATATTGAAAATATTAATTATATTTTTATTATATATTTTATTATCAGTTCTTCTTGTCTTAAATCTGTTCATTTTGGGACAAAAACCCGTATTGTCCTGTATTTGTCAGAAACTTTTCATCATATAATCGATCATTGTTATATAATTATCCATTTCGGATTGATTATTTTAGAATTTTTAGTCTATTTGTATTTAAAATAACTTTTACTAAATAATTTATTATGATTATAAATAAGTAGTTATATATATATTATTGATAAGTCGATATTATATAGTTTTAGTATTAATAGTATTTTAAACTTTTAAGAGAGTTTTAGATATTATTAATATTTTAATAGAGTTAAACCGAATAATTATTTTAAATTTTAAATATTATTTTAAATTATTTCAAATAAATACCGGATTAAACTGGATATTTTAAAAAACATTTGGACGTCTGATAAGTCAAGTTTTCTACACATTTGTATTTAAAATCATTTTGATCTTTATTATAATATGACTATGAACTGTTGTACAAAAATTTTAGTCGATGTGAGACTTTTAAATTATTTCAACTAATGAACTGGATAAAATTGAATAAGTTTTTTTAAAATTTTAGACGCATGATAAGTCAAGTTTCTTGCTCATTCATATTTTAAATTATTTTTGTGTTTTTATAATATTACTCTGAACCATTGCCCAAAATTTTAGTCAATGTGAGAAGTTGAACACACTTTTTTTTTTCTTTAATTGAGTAATATATGTCCATTTTTTTAATTTTGAATCACAATATATAGAGAAAAATTTTAATTTTTTATTAATTACATGTATTATATAATACTTTTAAATAATTTAAAAATAAGATCTAACAAATATGATAGGAGAATCATAATTCATAGTATTAATATTGCAACATTAGATAAGAAAATAAATGATAAAGAGGAGAAAAAAAAAGATGCAAATAAAGTGTTTAATTTAATTTTGCTAGAATTAATATTTACATTTATAGATGTTTGGATATAGGATTAGCCATAAATTTTTTAATGTTATACTTTTAAAGTGTTTGGAAACACCCTCTAAGATTGAGTCTTTTTGAATAGTTTAGTAGAAGATAGATATCATATGAGAGTATGTTTTCTACAATTAAAAATATGTGGATCATTTAAAGTTTGGTTGCCCTTTTGATTTCAGATTCCCTTGTATGTTTGTATGTGTTTTTATATTTGGGTGTTTGTATGTTTGACGGATTAATTTTCTCCTTCAATACGATTGTTTTATAATTCATTATTTTTGTTTTGTTTTACATAGATCTGTGATTTTTTTTTTTCTTATACGACTCAAATTGTAGGAAAATCATGTTTCTTAAGAGAAGGATGCTTATTCGCCATAAGAGTGATGCTTCATCAGGAAATGATGGGGAACATCCCTTTCCCATCAAAATGTCCATGGGAATAATCATGTTTTCTTGTAGTTATAGATTCAACTTTTGGAGAGCAAGCGGAATTTTCTGGCTCCGACATGAGTGGCCATCGACGGACAGCCTCCACATAAGCCCTAGCTTGCTAAGAAATCTTCAAGCCCTAGTCGCTCCAAAACTCTACTCGTTTTTGCACAAATGGTATAATATTTTACATTACACTCAAAAAAATTCTAGAATTTGAAGACGGATAGTGTGGAAGCCCCTTTGGCCCAATGGTTTGGCAAGGGTTCATTCATGTTTCTACACCAAGAGGTCTGAGGTTCGAGTCTCAGATACTGCGATTTATTAACAAATTTGCAGATTAATGGAGGCAAGTTTACAAGAGATCTCCAGCGATGTACAATTAGCGCCGTTCGCCGTGATTCTACGTAGAGAGGGAAGTGTCGTCAGGGTGTCCATCAAGAGTATGGAGAAGGTAGTGTCGTCTCTCGTGGATCTAATAAGAGTCGGAAGGAATTGTCCGTGGTAGAATCGTCTATGTAACAGTTTTCATAATTTGTAATAAATTAATAAATCTAGATGAAAAAAAAAAAAAAAAAAAAAAAGACGGATAGTAAAGTTTCACAAAAAAAAAAAGAATAAAAACACCTGTTTTCTTGTAGAAGGCAAACATAAGATAGTTTAGTTTTGAATATTTAAGAAATATGGAGTACTTGGTATACAGTTATATTCTATAACTTCACAACACCCACAAAATTAAGAATTAAAACGAATCATTTGCCAAAAGGACAAAATAGTGATCGCACATTTTTCTTGTGAAATCCAACAAATTTGAAATCTTTTGCAATGAAACAAAACTATGGAGCTTTTGGCAAAAACATGAAAATCATAGCTGAAAATAGCATTATGTAGGATTTTGCTGAAATTTTTTTTTTTTTTTTTTCCTTTGGTAAATGGCATTTTGATAATGCAATAACATTGGTCTCGGAGACCAAAATTTTTAAACCCATCAACAGAAAATAATAATATATATATATATATATATATATATATAGACCCCCAATAATATTTTCTAATTACCAAAAATATTAAAGAAGAATAACAAAGATGATATTGTCAATTTAGATATTATATATCATCAATTTAGATTGTTAAATGATATTTACAATCATGGCAAAACATTAGCATTCATAAGTTGTTTTCCCATATACCTATTAACTTACTTTGATGGAAGTGAACTATGATTTTATGGTTTGATAAAAATGAGTTTATGATGTTTAAGGAGTATTTACTTTTCTTATGTTCCATGTATTTAATTTAAGTTAAAATGTTTGACCTCTAGTGCAAATATATGAGGATTACCAATAAAAAAAACATCAACAACTGGTAGTATTATAGATTTTGTTGTTACATTATAGTATTTAGTTTCATAGTTTATAATGGCTTTAATATATTATACTCTCTTACATTTGTAAAACAATGTTGGGAAAATATTACTGATTAACCTGTAATAAGTGACGAAAAAATAATAAAAATAATAAGTGACGACAACAACAGTATATATGCCGAGAACTATAATAGAGGAAGTTGACCCCCAAAAAGTAAAAGAAAAATCTAAAATAGAGATTTATTTATTTTATTTGGAGGAACTTAATTCTCTTGTTTTGAAAAGTTACATCTCCACTTTTAAGTTGTTTGAATTCATCCAGCCTGGACAAAAAAATATATATATATAAAAAATCTTCAATCATTGTATATATCTTCAATACTGAAAGTACCAATACACAAATATATATATACCTGAAAATGGTTAAGAATTGGTAAATGATTATAATGTTTGTCGCCTTTGATCAAACCCTAAACTGCTATAAAAATTATGCATTTCAGAATCCCATGTCGGACGAGCTTCACCATTCTGCGCCATACTCAAACACACAAGACTTCTTACATATTTATTAGAGGAAATTTAAAAAGAATTTAACGGTACTTCTAATGCATTCTAGTTTTTTACTCTCTCTATTTTAAAATAAATGTGGTTTAAAGTTTTTGCGCATATATTAAGAAAACAATTTTTTAATGTATTGACAATAACAATTATATATAATTTATTAATAAAAGGTAGAATAGAAAGTAATAGATATAAAACTATAAGTTCTATCAAAAATTGTATTGAAAATACAAAACAACACTTAATATAAAACAAAAATTTAAAACGCAGGGAGTAGTATTTACCGGATCCAAATCGAACGTGTTAATAATTGTTTCAGTCCCTGACGATTGAACCACTTGTTGCACTGGATTAAACTGAAGATAACCGGAATTAACCATGTCAGGAGATGGCATCACACCATTTGTAAAGTCGGTTGTTTGATCCGACATAACCTAAATTTAATTTATACAACCTCATTAATCAAGTAATTAAATCTTTTTGTATAGTTTTTTTATATAGAAATTATTAGAAGAGCAAGATGTGTATTTTAGGAATCAAATATTATTGATCATTACAATGATATGTTATTCATTAATCAACAACAAAAACTATTCTTAAATCAAATCTAAACTTATCACAAATAATCCCAAAATATGGTTCTAAGTTCTACTAACCTCTTTACCAAAAATGTCTTCAACTGCCTCGAAGTCCAACCTCGGATTCACAACGGCCAGCTTCATGGACAAGAACTGGTTCCAATTTACATTAAATATTTTTATTATAAAGCGTAATTATATAGTAAAATTACATAGTTTGGTAATGAGTTTTAAAAACCTCGATTTGACTTTGAAGAGACTGAACATAGTTAATGATCTCATCAAGCATCCCAGCTTTGCCTGTGATCTTGTTACATCCAGGAACCAAATCTTGAAGAAACTTCATCTTCTCACTGATCTTCTCTCTTCTCACCTAAACAATTTAGCTCTCACTAATTATTAGTTTCAAAACTCTCAAAATATTTTCATCGAAAGCATGCAAAATCTTTTAGATAAACGTATCTAAATCTCACTCTTTCAGCTAAGCTGTGACTGTCAGTGGCTTGGCCACGTCGTGCCCTTACATGAATATAATCACTCTTGGAAGAATCGTTTGATGAATTTTGTTGTTTCTTAGTCACTTTCTTCTTCTTTGTGATCCTCTTGGTACTTCCTATGGTTTCCTCTGTTATCTTAGACTTCTCATCTTCATTCTCTTCCTCTTTAAACCCTCTAATCATCTTCTTATTCTTCTTTTCTATATCATCTTCTGCCTTTAATGCACCAAACCCCTGAAAACCAAGAAACATATATCAAAGCTCTACTTTTCCCATTCTTTTTGGATAATTAGAGACTTTGGTCTCTTTTAAGAATTACGACCCTATCTATTAATAAGAACAATTCTCTTAAATAGCACACAATAAAAATTTTATGGCATATTTAGCACACATTTTCATTTAGGACACAAATATCATTTTTATTAGAGGATAATCCTAACCTCACATTTTTAGAGTTTAAGATTTAAGGTTTAAGGTTTAGAAAACCCTAAACCCTAAGCTCTAAATTCTGTCTTTACCCTCTAAAAATTATACCATAAATTCTAATATAGTTAACCCAAACCAAAAAAAAATTAAATTATAAACTTTATAAAATAATATTTTTGTCCTAAACAATAATGTGTACTAAATGTGGAACAAAAACTTCGTTTAGTACTATTTGAGGAAATTTCAATATTAATAATGTTAATGGCAGTACATAACCATATTTTAAACATATAATCGTATATTTTTAATATTTATAACTTGAACACTAAAACATGATCCCAATTTATGAGAGAAACTTTTTTTTAGAAAACTTTAATTAATTTATAAGAAAAACTTTACATATATTGAGGCACTATATTTTATTTAAAAAAAAAAAAGTCTTTTAATACATGAAAGATACTACTAATGAAAAAATTGCACATAACCTTCAAACATAGTTTGAGACCTTTAGCAAAGAAAACATGATACCTTAACATTATCAAGCTTCATCTTCTTGAAATTCCCTGATCTCCACATCTCTGAAGAAATCAAAGGTGTTTCTTTAACCTCAGCCGCTGCTGACCCATAATTCACCTCAAGAGACCCAAACCCAAAACCAGACCACCCGTTTTCCCAACACGGATCAGGACCCATTGGCCCGTCAAACGGGTCAGAGAAGAAGGCAGTGAAATTAGAATTGTAATCAGTTTGGTCAAGCTGGTGGTTGTACTTATGACAAGCTCTTTGACGTTCTAAGACCGATATATCCTTATGATTTAGGATATTGTCAGATTCTATAGCTCTCTTCATCGTCTTTTCTCTTTTCTTCTTCTTTTAGTCTGTCTTTACAGAGAGTAAGAAACAGTGCAAAGGTGAGTGGAAAAGAGGAGAGGCTTCATATAAAGAAAATGACTATAGAACAACAAAACAAAATTAAATTAAATAGAATATGAATTATTAGAGACGAAAAAATGGGCCCCGTAATATGTAGGACCAAGCTGACATGACCAACACGTGAGCATGTCCTAACTAGCTTATACCACTTGCGTCTTTACTTACACCCAATGCTTTGAAAATTGAACCAAGAAGAAAGAGTTAAAAAGATGATTAATTATAGAGTAATAGACATATATAAGAGCAAGAGTAAGAGAAAGATGAGCATATATCTTGAGTTAAGGGAGATCATAGATATTCAACCAAAACTAAAACCATGTTTAATTATGTGATTTGCAAGATAACAGAGAAGAGATTTGATCAAAATGAGAGATGAAGTGAACACACAAACTTTGTTTTTTGTCATGTTTCTTTGAGTTTGCGATTTGTGGGACAAGTACCTAAAATAGTTTTGCTTTTGTAATTACCCAAAGGATACTTGGGATCAGGGGCTTAGTTAGATGACATCTGAGGGATTTGAACTCAAGTTTAGGGATGTCATAGTTGAAGGTTTCAACCATTTTAGCCAAATTGTCACATGAAAATAAGCTTACAAATTCAAAATTTATAATTTAAAGTGGTGCATGTGACAATTCTTCTTTCTATTTAGGTCCGGCCCTGCTTCGGATGTCCAAACTCATTCTCTTATCTGTTTGAATGTAATACTTTGAACCAAATAGGTCAATGAATTTTCCGTTTCTAAAATTTTTACGATATTTTTTTATTAGGAAACGGGGTATAACAGATTTCTGATATATGATTTACGGAAAATGATTTAGTAACATCTCAAATTTCTAAACGGGGTATACCAACTTTAATATATATCTACTGAAAATGATTTAGCAACATCTCAAATTACTTAGATGTATGACAGATGGTATCATAGTGCATGTGACGTTAAGCAAGTGATCTGAAATGTTACAATACTGTATACATATATTTTCTAAAATACAATAATTTTATATGTTACTAACCTATGATTATTATGTTTTCCACCCAAAATTTCTTAGTCTGATATTAAGTTTTAAACAATCATCGGGAAAAAACTTAAAAGAAATATATCATCCAGTCGGGAAAGCTGACCTAATCTTTTATATTAAACAAGAAAATAAAAATATCAGGCGTTTCCCGATTCAGAAAGCATGGATAAATACACGTGGCATACTCTTATTCGTTATATAGACGCCTCATAAGATGACGTGGCTTATTATCACGTGATCACCACCACCTCCTCTGGACGCGGGACGTCAACAACTCCCCATGACATAACTCAAGCGAGTTTGTTTGGGATAATTTCACTGAAATTGAGGAATTGGCCATAACTCATTACTATTATCTAAAATATACTAATTTTATTTTTCTAACTCACTTAATTACTTTACACTTTTACAGTGCTGAATGTTCTACTTCCTAATTTGGGTGGTACTCAAAACAAGAGATCTATGAATGGTTCATTGATAAGCGTTTGACAAGATTTTACATAGAGTTCAACCAAGTAGTTTTGGTATAGTGTCTTGCACTCGAGAAAGAAGTCGTCATGTTGGTATAGGTCAGAGATCGATTACTCTCAAATGTGAAAACACAAATCATTTTTATTTAGTCAGGGACATTCACATGGCATTCTCCAGACCATAAAAAGATTATGAACCTCGGTCCGAAACCTCCTGATTAACAAAAAAAAAAAAAAAAAAAAATTTCTACATAGATTTTAACGAGCAACATTGCTCACTATAATATGGCCGATCATCAAAAAAACATATTGTTAATGGTGAATATATTAGAATTAAGGCTTTGATTTTATTTCTAACCTTTGCGTTTTATTTTTATGTTTATATGAACTTTTTTTTGTTTACCTAAAAGCATACAACATTTTACTATTTTTATTTATCAAAAGAAGAAAATAGTTAATTGTTTTGTCAAATACTCCCTACATTCCTAATTGTTTGTATTTCTAAGAAATTTGTTTTTCTTCAAAAAAATATTATTTCTTAATTTTCAATGAAAACTTAGCTTTATATTTTCTATTATGCCATTTATTTAATTCTGTTTTATTTTTATTTTTAAAAATCTGTGAAAATTCTAAAAATACAAACAATTAGAAATGGAGAGAGTATCTTTTAAAGACAAGAAACTTAAACAGAAAAAAAGAAATTTTACTTGTGTTCCAAGCTTGTGTTAATAACTTTTAAATAAAATCAAGTGGTCTTGGTGTGGCTTCCATCATGAAAAGAAAATCGCTGATTCTCTTCAAACGTGAAAATGCTAGTTATTTTCATCTGACCAAAAATATTTATATGGCTTTCTCCGAACCCTAGAAAGATTATGGATCATCAGAACCTCTTGATTAAAAAAAAAAAAAAAAATTCAAATAATGCACATTATATTACTTTTTAGTTAGATGTACTAAACGTTGATAGTATTAAATTTTTTAAAATGATAGTAACTACTTTTTTGACAAAATAATACTAACTACTTAGATAGATTGATCATTTATTTTGAAAAGCTATAAATTTAAACGGAAATGAATTCCATCTAAATAGTTTGTATTATTATGTAAAAAAAGGAGTTAGTATCATTTTCAAAAATATGGATGAAAGAGTCCATTTTATATGTTAAAGTATGTTAAACTACATTTTTACAACCAAATATCAGTGGAATATATGTTTATGCCATTCAGAATAACAGTGGAAAAAGAAATATTAAGTTATGTGTATAAATTCCGTCTGAACATTTTAGATTTTGGATGTAAGTGACTCGATTCCAAGTTCCGACATCATCCTTTCTGCATCAACTTCCCCTTTTTCATAAAAATAATTATGCTGAAAATATTGGAGTTAGTAGATTTTAGATAAGGCTAGATTTTAATTATTAAATAATAAAAGAAATTAAATGGTACGATGCCTTTTGATATTTTGAACTTGGACCAAGCCCACAGAGAATGAAAGCTACTTCCATCGTCAGTCATCATCATATTCGTACACATACTACATGGTGAGATCACTCATCTAAATTATTATGTATATTGGGTAGCTATATATATAAGTGTGCGTTAAGTTATTAGCTTTTAGTTCAAAATAAATTGATGATGAATGTGTTGGTCTATGTCTCTTATATTATTTTAGGTTTCTATTAATTTTTGATGTGTGATCATCATAACATGGTTTTTTCAAGATAATAATTTTCGTTAGCATATCTCAAGCCAAACTTTATTCAAAGATTAAAAAATAAATCATATGTTTAGGTAATCTTTGTTAGGTATGATTAGCTCATGTTTCTTACATATTATTATAGAGCTTTACAAATTTTGATGTCAAATTACAATACGCTTTATCATCCCATCTTCAACAAATCAAATTAAGGATCATCTATAAACTCTATTTTAATCCATCCTACTTTGGTACCATCTAAAATTTTATGGGTTTATTATATTTCAAAATCAAAAGGTATTAGTAGATTGATTCATGTTTCATATATATTATTTTTGTTTAGTTCTAAAGTTCTAATTTTGGATGTGTAATCCTAACATTGAGTGCATACATACCTATCCTATTTTATTTATACGAACTAAGAAAATAATTTAATTGGAAGAAAATCGTATAAACGTAAATTATGCAACATTTATCTTTTGGTTTAAGAAATGTGGAAAATTCTAATTATTTTCTCCAATCAAAAGGGGGAACTTATCTTCAAATCAATGTGCCACATGTAATATATTGTACACCATATATGAAATTGTATATATATACACATGTAATACAGCGATTCATACTTTCTAACTGTATAGTCTATCAGTACATTATATAATAGGGAAGGGGAGGATTCAATAATTGTGGGGCATGACATCCTAAAAATCATTATTAGATAGATGGAACAATATTTAATGACGGGAGACCCAATGCTCATGGAACCCTACGATGTTTGTTCTCACTTATTCCATATGTTTCGAATAGTGAAACTAATATACGAAAATGTACACTAATCACAAAATAAAAAAAGGGGAAATTTTTTATCAAAATATAAAAGGGGAAGAAATTATAGAAAGTAGCTAACGTTTGGGCTACAAAAAAAAAAAAAAAAAAAAAAAAAAAAAAAAAAAAACCTAGTCTGAGCCAGAAATTATGACATTATTTTGGATACAGTTTTTCCATTTATTTAAAAAAATTAAAAGATACAATGTCCTATCAGAATTTGAAAATCCTTAAATATTATACAAAGGCTTTGGCAGATCCTTCTAGAAAAACAGGTAAGAACATCTCACCACAATCATTTAATACCAGTGAACTCTTTTATTAATAACGAACAAAAGAAAACATAATCACACCATAAATCGTAAAGAAGATAAACTTTGAGGTTTGAGACATAAATTTGGACTAATTATGCAAATTGGAAATTAGCCTTATAAACTTTAAGATAATCACAGATCAAGCTTAACCGGGTATTTGGCAACACAATGTTCCCAAGGACTATTAACCGAAGGCTTCACATTGCATAGAGCCACCCAAACCGCACTGTTACACTTAAACCCTGACCCTAAAGCAATTTGCCAAGCTTTGTTCCCTTTCTTCATCCTACCTTTAGCCTCCGTATAAGCTAACTCATACCAAATAGAGCTCGAAGAAGTATTACCAAACCTATGTAAAGTTGATCTCGATGGCTCCACATCTATAGGCGATAGTCCCAAGTTCTTCTCAAGCTCATCGATCAGAGCTCTCCCACCCGCATGGATACAAAAATGATCAATGGCACGCTTGAAGTCAGGGACGTAATGCTTAATCTTGTCGTTAAATAATTTCTTGCGCATGTAAGTAATGAAAAAGAGAAGCTTCTCGCTCACGGGCAGAACCAATGGACCTAAAGTGGCGATGTTTTTAGTAATGGTTTTTGAAGCAACATAAGTTATATCTTTGGTAAGTGAGACTCCTGTTTTGCCCTTCTCATCATCTTCTTGTTGTACACATCTAAAAGATTTGTCATCCGCTCCCGTATGAGTACGAACCGTGTGGAGTAGTTTGTACTTGGAACGTCTTCGGTCTCCTGACTTGTTAGAGAGCAAGATCGCAGCTCCACCAACACGGAACAAACAGTTGGTGACCATCATAGATCTGTTATCACCAATGTACATGTTGCGGCTGAGATTCTCTGTACTCACCACAAGAGCATAAGTGTTCTTATGAACTTGTAACAAGTCCTTAGCAAGATCGATGGCTATGATACCCGCGCTGCAACCCATACCACCAAGATTGAAGCTTTTGATGTTTCTCCTAAGCTTGTACTTGTTGACAACCATCGCTGAGAGCGAAGGAGTAGGGTTAAACATGCTCGAGTTCACGATGATTATACCGATATCGCGTGTGTTGACTTTGGTATTGGCTAAGAGATTATCAATGGCGTCGAAGATTACTTGCTCTGTCTCCTCTCTTGCAGCGGCCATAGTTTGAAGAGGCGGGACGTTTAAAATTGCGTCTGGAAGGTATGTCTCGTCCCCGAGACCAGAACGTTCTAGAACCCTTAAAAAGAAGTCCAACGATGACTCCTCAGCCTGTAAAGACTTAGAAGGACCAAGTTCTCGATTCTTGTTGATATTATCTAGGATTTTTTGGACAGTGATCTTTTGATGCGGAGGCGGTAGATGACAGGAGTAGTCAAGGAGATAAATAGGTTTAGGTCGGGTCACAAAGTAAACGGCTGACCCAAAAGCAAGAACCATGAAGAAAATGATTAGGGTTAGGAGATTTTGTTGAAGATGGAAACAGAGGTTAAGGACATCTTCTTGGTTTAGGCTTGATGATTTAATGGCTACAAGTGCCATTAAAGGAAGCAAGCAGAGCTTAAAAAAGTGGGTTATGAGGAAATGGTAAAGAAGCTTTACGTTAGCCATTGGAGAGTATGTGAGAACGAATTAAGAAGGAAAGAATAGGTAAGTACTCTATGCTTTTTTATGTCTCTCAACAAGCAAATATTTATAGAGACGAATATCGTCATGCAACACTTGCAAATATATTTATATTCCTTCCGTTTCATTATATAAAAAGTTTTGTTATGTTTCAAAATATAAAGTGTTCTCACATTTTTATCTAACTTTTTTTACTTTATTGAATATTGTGTGATTAATAATAGTTTGCAGTTTTTTTATAAAAATAATTGGTTGAATTATTTTTATTTATATATTAAATAATATTTCTTTAAAAATAAAAATAATTTCTTAACATACATGTTTTAAAACAAACCGTCTTATATTTTGTAACGGAAAGGGTATAATATTTTCTAGGTGTATAGGTGTATTTGCACGACATGTCAAGGAATCTTGGAATTCATTACTCTCTCAGAAACGTAATCAAGGATGCACACATGAAAAGTTTTCCTTGAGAATCAACAGATGCGCACATGACTTCTAAAGAAATATAAATATTAATACTCCCTCCGTTTCAAATTAATTATCGTTTTAAGAGTTAATTTTTGTTTCAAATTAATTGTCGTTTTAGGTTTTCAATGCAAATATTTGGTAGAATTTCCAAATGTATTCCTATTATATTAATGTTTTGACCAATAAAATAAAATCAAATATAAATTAATTAAGGGTAAAACAGAAAAATCAATTATTTTCTTAATCTACGTAAAATAACCTAAAACGACAATTAATATGAAACGGATGGAGTATAAAATTTGAAAGGCAGTGATTAATCACGTGGTTTTATCCACGTACAACGCTAAAAATGATAAAAACAAAACCAATAGAAGCATAACTATGTTGAGAGTTTTATGGCGACAAAAAAAAAAACCTATGTTGAGAGTTTTATACCCTATTGCACATGTTCCTACGCTGTTTTTTCTTGCATGGAAAGTTCCCCAATAACACTCTAACGCATATAATTGATCTTTAAAAAACTGTTTTGTCCAAGATATTTGGGTTTAGACTCAACCATTTTGGTATCCTCCTTCCAAGAAGTTGTCTCCTCGATTTCATAAAATTATTCTTTATTCACTTGCTCATTTTCAATTAAGAAATTTGGGTTTAGGCTCGAGATATGAGTTAAATTGACAAATATTTTTTAAAATTAAATGTTATTGAATTAATGAAATTACTAGAATAATACTAATTTGTGATTTAAATGCTAACTTAACATAGAAAAAATTAGTGTTAAATGAGTTCTTTTTATCACAAAATACCCTTAAAACCATGAGTAAAAAAAAAGTTTTTTACAAAAATGCCATTATGAATTAATTCCACATCAGCATTATTTGCATTTTTTTTAATGGAAAAATCTTAAATTTAAGCTCACATGAAAATCTACAACATAAATCTGCGATTCCACGTTTGCTCAGATTTTTTAGAATGGTAGATTTAAAGTTTTACCACAGATTTATTTTGTAGATTTATTTTAGTGAAATTTGTCTAAAATGACTCCTATTTTATATTATACTAGGAAATGTCCCATGCATTGCATGAGTTTGAAATTACTATAATGAAATATGTAATATTTTATAACTAAATATATATTGAAATATGTTTAGTTACTTTTAATTTAAATTGATTATTTTAAATATTTTATATTACACAGTTTAGTTATTTATAGTAAGCAATTTCTATATTCTCAAAAACTAACTTGCAATACTTGTTTCAAGGAAACCAACTTAAAAAAAGAATGACTCGTACAATAATAATAATTATGTCTCCTCATAGATGTGTGAATCAAGTGAGCTGTTCCATTTTTCTGTAACAATAAAGTAATAGTTACATGATTAAAAAAAAAATCTAGAGAAAAGATTAATGATATTAATGGAGAGAGTGGTGTATATTTGTTAGTTTTTACCTTCAGGTTATTCGACAAAGAGCTAAATTCTGTTACCATGACCCGAAATTGTCCATTTTCTAAAGCCTTCAACCTCCTCTTCTCAGCCTTCTTTTTGCAATTTGAAAAGGATTGTCGGATCATGAGTCGTCTCGTCCTGCTTTTGAATAAACACAGACCTACACATAACAATATCCAAATATCTCAAAATAATATATCAATATACAATTCATATATTGTGCTTTAATTAATATCAATATCCAATAAGAAGAAGCTAATGATAATATATAAATTGGGTAGCTAATATACTAACATCAAACATTGATGCCAATGATAATAGCTCTATCATTATATACTTTCAAATAATGTTACATATGTTTGAGTCAACCTAATGGTGAGTTATAATTGCGTAGGTAGTATAAAAATATACTTATTTAATATTTCTTTAATTGTTTTTATGAGTTTAGTATGAAAAGAAATAAACTAAAAATATTTTATCAAGAAAGTAAGAGATTAAGAAAAAAAAATTAATCTTTTTTATATAAGAAATAATATTGTCTTCTAAATAATCTAGTAATAAAAATATTAAAATTTCACTATGTGTCCTTAACTTCATCAACATATTGTCATTCTTCTTTGTCTTCTTTGCATACTCAAAAAATAAATAAAGATAGAACAAATAGAGATACACCAATTAAAGATAACATGAGTATGGTATTTATGGATTTGAACATTCTGTCGAGAATAATTACGCATCGTCACCAATGGACGTTAATAACAACAGAAAAAAATATGAGTATGTACTTACAAATTGTGCCGAGAATAATTATGCATTGTCACCAATGGACGTTAATAATACCAGAAAAAAACTTCACATTTCTTTACCAAATATTTGGAATATATTTAGAATTAAAATTTATAGTTGGAGTTAATAAAGATATTTTTTTTTTTGTATTTGGAGTTGAGCATTAGAGACACTTAGGGTTACCAATTGCACTTATCAAACCACTCTTGTTCTATAGTTGCATTTTAAGCCATTTTCAGTTATTTGATAAATGATTTTCATTATGTACAGCAAAAAATTATACATTACAAAAAATCAGGTTTTTTACGAAAAAATATCAAAACCAAAACAATTATGTCTTTTACGAAAAATTAAAATATTATCAAAATATATCAAAATATATATAAATATTCTAATATTTATTTATTTTTTGGTTTTAGTTAGTATAAGATAAAAAATATTTAAGAAGATAGGAATATTAAATTTGGTTTTTTCGGTTGAGTTAGAAAAAATAAGAAATAAAGAAAAGTTAGAAAAATGTTGTATTTGACATGTGTTAGCGTCTCATGAAGAGTTAGAAAATGGGTTGTAAGTGACACGTGTCAGCGTCTCAGAGCTTCTCAGAAAAAACTTACTTTATTATACTCCCTCCGTTTCAAAATATAAGTCGTTTTGGTTTAAAGCACGCATATTAAGAAATTAATTTTTTTTTTTTAAAAGTATTAGTTAATATATAGAAAAAAACAATTCAACCAATTAAAAGAAAAACTGTAAATCATTATTGGTCACATAATATTCAATAAAGTAAAAAGCTACCTAAAAATATGAGAACGTCTTATATTTTGAAACAGAACAAAAGTTCTAAAACGACTTATATTATGAAACGGAGGGAGTATAAGATTACTAGAATGACTGTTTTTCTAAATGGTTAACTATAAAAATGGGTAAAAAATAATATTATCTATTCCATCTAAATATTACCATTGTGTAAAAAAAAAAAAGATTAAAAAAAAAAAAAATAAATAAAAAAGATTAAAAAAAAAAAATAAATAATAATAATAAAAATAAAATAAAAAACTAAAAGAATAAAAACAAAAATTTATTAAAAAAATAAAATTTTTTTATTAAAAACAAATAATTATGAAATATAACATATTAAAAAAATTGGGAATTTCAAAAAATAATTTTTTTAAAAAAATCTAAACTAATTCAAAAATATCTTATTTAAAAATAAAAATTACTAACATATTTAAAATTATCTTACATAATTCATAAATAAAAAAATAAACATAAAAATATATTATACAAAAATAGTTCAAAATAACTAAATTATTAAAATATTTTAAAAATACTTCAAAAATATCTTTAAAATAATTTATTAACATAATTTAAAAATAAATAAATAATATCTTATTCGAAAATAAAAATTATTAACATAATTTCAAAATATCTAACAAAATTCAAAAATAAATAATTCAAAAATAAATAATGGAAAAATAAGTCTATAAATAAAATAAATTTGCGATGACGTTAATAAATCTGTGATAACTTTGTAAGTCTAATAAATCTGCAGTAATGGAAAAATAATTTTCTGATAAAAATAAATCTGTCATGACGTTAATAAATCTGTGATAACTTGGTAACTCTAATAAATCTGCAGTAATGGAAAAATAAGTCTATGATAAAAATAAGTCTCTCATGACGTTAATAAATCTGTGATAATTTGGTAAGTCTGATAAATCTGGAGTAATGGAAAAATAAGTCTATGATAAAAATAAGTCTGTCATGACGTTAATAAATCTGTGATAAGTTGGTAAGTCTAATAAATCTGCAGTAATGGAAAAATAAGTCTATGATAAAAATAAGTCTATCATGACGTTAATAAATCTGTAATAACTTAGTAAGTCTAATAAATCTGCAGTAATGGGAAAATAAGTCTATGATAAAAATAAGTCTGTCATGACGTTAATATATCTGTGATAACTTGGTAAGTTTAATAAATCTGCAATAATGAAAAAATAAGTCTAAAACGTAAAATATATCTCTCATGACGTTATTAAATCTGCGATAACTTAATAAGTCTAGTAAATCTGCAATAATGGAAAAATAAGTCGGCAAGTTGAATTAAGTCTGCCATGACGTCATTAAATCTGCGGTAACTATTTTTGTTTAATAACTCGGTGACAAAGAAAAATAACTCGGCAAATAGAAATAAGTCTACCGTGACGGTAAACAAGTATGCGGTAAGTAAGTTAGTCAAATAACTCTGCCGTAAAGGAAAATAACTCTGCAAGGAAAATAAGTCTGTCATGACGTTAAATAAGTTTGCAGTAACTAAGTTAGTCAAATAACTCTCCTGTAAATGAAAATAACTTGAAAACTGCAAATAAGTCTGCGATGACGTTAAATAAATATGTTGTAACTAAATTTGTTTAATACATCTGCGGTAAAGAAAAATAAGTTTGCGAGAAAATAAGTCTGCGATAACAGAGACGGAATAGCATTTTCGTAAATATCGGGGACGCTGGAATTAATTTATTAATGACATTTTTGTGATTGCATTTTTTTCTATCAAAGGTTTCAAGGGTATTTTTGTATTTTAAAAAAGCAAAAAACAGTGTAGTAATTAAAAAAGAATATATGAGTCATTCTAGTTATTAATCCACTTTTCAAAGTCATTCTAGTAATCCTCCCTTTATTTTATACCGTACATTTGCTTCGGAGATTTATTTTGTACCGTAGATTTATATGCCTTAGTTGTAGTAGATTTTTTTAGTTCGTCGTAGATATTTTAATCTCCGTAGATTTATTTTCCGAAACTCATAAAGAGCCAGTAGATTTTCTCATTTTTGTAAGCTGTTAAACTTTATACGGCAGATTTAATTTTTTACCGTAGATTTATTTTGCAGACTTTTTATTCCATCGTAGATTTTAAAATTTAGTTATAGCAGAGTTTGTTTCACATACTAGTGCCCGTAGATTTTATGACCAAAGTTTAATTGCTAGATTAACCTTTTAGTAACCGTAGATTTTTTGTGTTATGCCAGAGTTATTGTTCCTATAAACGTTAAAGATTAGATGCAATTTCCTTTACCGTAGATATTATTATTACTAGAATAATATTTTTAGTGACTGCAATGATATGAGAATGTGTGTGACGTAGTGGTGTATGATAAATGGTGTACATAACATAAACATTGTGATATACATGACATGAAAATTTACGGGCATAGTGGTGTACGAGACATAGTATATATAAAGTGTACATGATATGACCATGTGTAAAATGTAGTAGTGTACGATAAATATTGTACATTACATAGACATGGTGGTATACATGAAAATATATATGATATCATAGTGTAGGAGATATAATATACATGAGGTGTACATGATATACTATAATGTAAGACATAGTGGTGTACAAGAAATGATGTACATGATATAACAGTGTACATGACATAGTGGTGTACAGAACCTGACAGTGTACAAGATGGTCTTATCTGTCGCGAAGGCAACTTGATCATTTTGTGATGTCTATCTCACAAACACCTTTTGTATCACTGTAGCTATAAGAGACTTTTTTTTTTCTCTAATTTCAAATAGTATTTGACATATTTTACCAATTAAATTCAAAAAAATGACCAATATAGCAAATTATTCCTTATTACTATGCCATTTGTTGAATTTTAGTTAAACTCGTTCAATTTTAGTTAAACTCGTTCAATTTCATACATAGTGAAATATATTTTTGATTTCTTATAAACTCTTACTTGAACTTTGATTTAAATATATTTTTCTTATATCTCCAACAGGATTAGAAATGTAAAAATTCTAAAAAAATTTTAAATGAAGAAAATAAACTTGATTTAGTATGCATGAAATGTGTCAAAATTAAACTCTGTAAACTTAACAAAACTCTTTAGAAATTTAGCAAATCTCTCAACCTTTAAAATCAATCAACTCTATATAAATCCAACCCCACTAGCTCCTATATGTAAAGGAAAGCTAAATCTATCACAAACAAATAATTCAATACAATAATAGAAAGGGAAAGAGAGAGCCGTTGGTTATCGAGTTCTAATTATGGAAAGTTATCTTGTGGTGCAAGTTAATTGTTGTTGGTGAAAAACATCATAGATTTTCGAACAGTTTGTTGGAAACCAATTTTGATTTTGCAGTCCTTACACATTTTTTCACGACGAACCAATTCGATCTCATCTTAACATTTTTACCAAAAAAAAAATCAATCTGAAATAAGCAGAAAATATGACCAATACATTTTATATAATAGTTTTATTTTTCTCAAATATTTTTTTATATAATAGTTATGTGTCACAATATCTTAAATTATAACCATGCCATTTGTTGAATTTTAGTAAAACTCAATCAACTTTATATAGTAAAATATATTTGTTCATTTCGTATAATTTTTTTTACTTGAATATTGATTTTATATGTTTTTGTTATATTTCCAACTGGATTTTAAATTTCAAAAAAAATCAAATATCTGTTAAATAGAGAAAAGTAAAATTGACCATGACATATTTCTTCATTTTCCTTAGCTTTAAATAATATAAAATCTCTTTATTCTTTGAACAAAATAAAAATCTCTTTATTCATTGCATTTAAGATTCTACTTTAGATTTAGTGTTTTATAAAACTTATTATGTTCAATGGATTATAACTCTGAACATCTATATATTTGTTGAAAATAAAATTTCACCATAACATATTTCTTCATTTTCCCTAACTTTAAAACCTCCATAGCATCATTACGTGTTTCTCTTTACGATCGAAATCAAACAATGGCAGATTGGTCACAGCTTCCGACAGAGTTACTAGAACTAATTAGTTGTCGTCTCGAGACATCATTCGAGATCATCCACTTCCGATCCACCTGTAGCTCATGGCGGTCCGTTGTACCTCCGCCAGATAATTTCCGCTGCTTAGGCATTAAAACTCCCAATATACCTTTCACGTTCAACGGCGAACCACCGCTTGAGAAAGATGATTATTGCACACTCAAAAAGATTCCAGTTTTTCTCTTGAGATTCAATAAGACTTCCTTTGAATCTGATTATGTATTGTCAGAAATACGTGAGAGAAAGCTTGGGAAATCGATGTTGATGTCATCGCCGTTGATGTGTGATGGTATCACATATAGAAGAGGAGAGAAAATGTTTTTCAACTCTCTTACCACTCAGATTATCTCATTTGGAGATTACTACGAGGTTAGTTTCGATAAGTTCTTCATAAATATTCAATATATGCAAAATGATGGTTTTGTTATTATTACTTTTATCCGTTTTACAAAAATATTGTTTTAAAAACTTTTGAATTTATATAGCTATCACTTCTTTTATGATATAATAGATAGGGTTATGTTTTATGCTTTAATTTTTATTATTTTTAATATGCATGAATGTTTTTTTTTCTTGTGCCTTTAATTAAGCTATCATGATTTTAAATGCAGATAACCTACTATGAGAAGAAATTCAATTACCACTTTGGAGAACACTGTGAGAAGACTTCGGAGAGAGTTGAATTTCTTAAACTGGATGGTGAAGATTGCAAAGATTTTGTGGTGCTTTCTGGAATAAATAGATATCAGATGCTAATGTTTACTAGCCGTAACATGTGTTGGACTCGAATTGTGGGCCTTCCTGAAACATATCATTGGTTTCAAGGTATGGTTTCATTCAAAGGAAAGTTTTTTGTTGTTGATTCAAGTGGATGGGGACAAGTCTTTGCTATCCAACTTTCTTTGGAAGTTACCGAGATTCCATCAGTCGGAGGATCTCACAAGTCTGATCAAGAAAGTCTGGTGAAGTCAGGTGAGGATTTGTTGCTAGTGCAACGATTCATACCAGTAAATCATGATGATTATATGTATACATGGTTCAAAGTTTTTAGGCTTGATGAAGAAGAAGGGAGGATGACGTGGGTTCAAGTTAATGACTTGAATGACCGAGTGATCTTTCTTGGACATCGGTGGAATCTATGTTGCTCGGTACAAAAGCTTCCGGGTACAAAGGAGAACTGCATTGTGTTTATTGATTCGACTGATGGTATCATCAGTGACAATGAGTCAATCCTTATGTTTGATTTAAGAACCAGAAGGACAAGTACTGTGTTTAGTGAATGCAGAGGCTGCATGGGCGCGTTCTGTTTAAATCTTGAATATCTAGTGTCATGTGGAGTTGTGACCCTACCAAACGAAGCAACAAGCGCTTCTTGATGATATGATTTATTAAGTGAATCCAAGTTACTTATTTGATCTTGTCTCCAAAAACTATAACTATATATATATATATATATATTTTTCATTTGGTTTTCTCCACTTTTCCTTTTAAATATCCGAATTGGCGAAAAGCAGATATGCCAATGCTTTCTAGATAATATACCAAATGTGTAAGTGTGAGGAATGATTATAAAATTGTTGCTTTTCTGACATCATTAATAAGTGTCTTGATTCACTGAATTAACAAATAAAGCGACAAATAAAAATAAACAAAGACTTTCTTCTTTGCTTAAGAGCATAAACTGCATAAACAAAGACTTTCTTGTTTCTTTACCTTCATCTTCCTTATATCTACACTCTTCATAGTATTGTATTTACTGTGTAACGATTCTAACCATGGCAGACCTAAAGACATACTAGGACTAATAATAGCTAGTCGTTTTGACACATGTTTTGAGATGGTTCACTTCCGCTCTGTCTGCAGCTCATGGTGGTCCGCTCTGCCTCCTCAGGTTAATCTCAGCCACTTAAGCAAAAATACTCTACTTCCCATTTTCAATGATAACCCTCGGTTTGAAGGCGATAAGCATTGCGTACTAAAAACGATTCCGGTTTTCCTCTTGAGGTTCGAGACTCCCTTTGGGGCTGATTATTTGTTGGCAGGAATGAGCGTGAGTGAATCTGGTAAACTGAGTTTAATGTCGCCGTTAGAAAATGGCTACAATTATAAATACCGAGATGGAGTAACTCTAAACACTCTTAGCTCCCAAATCATCTCCTTGGGTTATTACTGCAAGGTTAGTTTTTTTTTACTTTTATGCTTTTATAACTCTGTTTCATTGTCGAACTTGGTTAAACTATATTTTTAATCTAGGTAGAATTTTATGCTGTAACAACGAGACGCTATACAACACGACGTGCGAGTTATTCCAAAAGAGTAGCGTTTCTTCCAGTGGATAGTGAAAACGGTAGAGATTTCGCAGTGGTAGCGGGAATATTTGGGGATTTAATGATGTACAGAAGCTGTGACAAGAAGTGGACTAATATCGAAGGTCGGTTCAAATCATATAGAGATATATATGGTTTCTTTCAAAGGAAAGTTTTATGTTGTTGATATGAGTGGACGGGGACATGTCTTTGTTATCGAACCCTCATTAGAAGTTACTGAGATTAGTTCAGTCACAGAGTCTCACGAGACTTTTGAGGAGATACTTGTTGTCTTGGGAGACGAGTTATTGCTAGTACAACGTATTACGCCAGGAAAGTATGGTGATGAACATATGCATTCGTGGTTCAGATTGTTTAGGCTCGAAGAGAAAGGCCAGAGGAGATGGATTCGCGTTATTGACTTAGATGATCGAGAAAGGCCAGAGGAGATGGATTCGCGTTATTGACTTAGATGATGGAGTCGTGTTTCTTGGAATTGACTGGAATCTATGTTATTCCGCAAAGGAACTTCCGGGTATGAAAGGGAACTGCATTGTGTTCATTGAATCGAAACTCGTCTTTGAGAGTGTCTGTAACATCCGTATTGCGGAAACGGAAAGTTGAATTTATTTTCAGATTAAGGAGCTGATTAATTTTTTCAGATTTTATTTGAAACTAATAATAATATGAGACGTTATAAAATGAGAATCAATAAGTTGGGGTCGAATTTATTAAATTGGAAAGTTATTGTGGGTTTAGTTGATACAATCAGAAGTTTGGGGCTACCGTATAAGAACTGGAAAGTCTGAGGGCTTAATGGCAATTGGAGAAGTTAAAATAAAACCATTTTTTTCCTAACCTGTCGTACTGGAAGTCGACTCCTAACTCTAAAAGCCTACGTCGCCGCCTAAAAAGAAAAGAGAGGAAAACTTTTTCTCCTAACCTCTCCTAGCTAGTTGTGTCGATTCCTAGCTATAAAAGTCTTCGTCGCTGCCTAAAGAAAAGAGAGGAGCGTTGAGTGTTGTTGGCTTGTGGCGTGAGGAAGGGCTACGTTGCTGTGGTAAGGATCGCGTGGTTGGGACCGATCCTTGGAGGGAGTTGTTGTTGTCGTGGGTTAGAGGGAAAAGGCTCTCACTCTCTCATCATTAGTCAACACGGTAAATTTCCTTCTCCTTTGTCTATTGGTTGCCTTAGCGTCCAAGTCACGATGAGACGTGACGGAGAGCGTTATGGGGGTTGAGATTGGGAGTGGTGGTGTCGTCGTTAGTGAATGGCCATGCCATCGTGACGTGTCCGGTGTTGTTGTCATCGAGTTTGGCGTTGGAGTTTGTGATGGGGTATGGCGGTGTTGACGTGGAGATCGTTGGTGTTGACAGAAGTTGGAGTTGTGGTTGTCGTTGGGTGATCGGAGCCCTGCGTGTCAAGTCTTCGTTGTGTGGGGGCTTGCTGTGCGGTGGAGTTGAAGCTTGACGGTGTGATCGGTGGTGGGGAACGCCATTGTTGCAGAGTTTGTACGAAGATGATAGTTATGGGTTTTTTTGTTGTTTTATTATTATATTAAGTTTTATTATTTTAATATGTTTAGGTCTCGCGTTCAGGAAATTTAGGGTGTATTCATCCCGGAGAGTTCTATATTTTTGCAGAATTTAGTCGTGAAAGTTTCTGCGTTTGGCAAAGGTGAGTGCAGTACCGTGGTCGGACTGAACTTACGGGAGTTTTCGGCTTAATTTATGCGTTAGGAATTAATTTAAGTGGTTGTGTGTTTTAAATTTTATTTTAGGTGTTTTGAGCTGTTATAAATTCCAGAAAAGATTGCTAAAATTAATGGCAGAATTAAATGGTTGTTTTGCTAAATTTTATTTAATTATTCCGGGATATTAATATTTTTTTAATTAATTATTAATTTGCTGAATTAAATAATTTCATTTGGAGTATAAATGAATTATTTAATTGCTGAAAATAATTATTTATCGCTACTAATTATTGCTGAAATTTCTGGGTTGATTATTTGTGTTGGTTGTGTTCAATTCCGAACATAAATTTATGCCGGAAATATTTTTTTGTATTTTCTGTCCGTATTGACCTAGTAGACGGGTTAATCGCCTCCTCAGTATTTATTAAATACTGACTGCGTCTATTCGTAATGGCGCAGGTAAAGGAAAAGGAAAGGAGTCTTAGCTGGAGCTCGTGGGACTACGGCTGCGGGATGAGATGACATACGGGGATATTGCATTGTTATCTATTTTGTTATTTACAAATTTATGCATTGCCGTAACCGTTAGGTTGCTAGATATTGCGATGTGTTCTGTTGGTTTTTATTCTATTGTTAAAGCTGATTTGGTTGTTGTTTATTTAAATAATCTTGTTGTTGGAGTTTTAATATTTATGAGAATATTAATATCTGTTTTAAAAAAAAAAAAAAATTGAGTTGGGTTGTTTCAGTGTCCTTGTGTTTGACTTAGAAACCAGGACCAGTAAGGCTGTTACCGAATGCAGAGGTTATATGGGCGCGCTAGGCGAAAATAAAGAATCCTTGATGTCATGTGGAATTTTGATGAAGCCAAATCCAGGAGTTGACACCTATGACTCATCAAGTGACTTTGAATGAGTTCCTTAATCCTGCCTTCAATATTGTTTATCTTTTGTATGGTTGATCCATAATTGTATTAGTTCCAAGAAATTTCGTTGGAGAGTTTCACTTTATTTCACTACCCATTCATAGACTTCTTGATTGGAAAGAAGCATCACCTTTTGCTCCTTTAGCATCCTTGCAACTTTTAGGATGCTAATATTCATTTTCGGTCAAGTCAATGATACAAGTACAAGGTCTCATGATTACGAAGATTTTGAACGGCTTATACTATTGCTAGGCACATTCCAATAGAAAAAAAACTGTTAGAGCGCCCTAATGTAGACCGTTAAGGTCTCATCTAATGTGGATACTTAACGGTCTATATGTAAACTACTCAACTTTATTTGTTTTGCTTTTCTAGGCTTAAAATGTTATTTTATCTATCTCAGCAGAATCTCAACAATTTCATGGAATAAAAGTGGTTGAAATTTTATTTTGTTGACACTCATTGCAACCAGATGACTTAAACTAATTATTACCATGCCTAATTCCAGTATAGTGTGTGTGATGTTAATTGTTTGATTGGTTATTAAACTTTAATTCGACTAACTTATTGAGTCTTTTATCAAGTCTACTCCCGGTTTTGTGTCTTTTGGTTTTATTTAGGGTCTTTTATAGGTTCTGAGTAATGATTAAAGATGAAGGAGGAATTGGACAAGCTTTGGACGTTTAAAAGCTTTAAGAATCAAGTGAAGATAAGCTGTGATCAATCCCCGAAGAAATTGGAGCCATGAGTTTTGGAACACGGATCGATATCCCTGAGGCGATTCTTTCTTTCCCTTATGACTTTAGTTTTTAATATATATTTGCTGCTTGCGACCCAGAGCAGATCCACCTGGTCTTATATCGCTTTTGCTTTTATTTTTCATAGCTATTGGGAGACAAAATCTATACTCCTCTAGAAGTGTTTCCCAAACCCCAATATCGTTATTTGGATATTTTATTCAATCATGTTAGTTTTTTTTATCATGATTTCATCTATGTCTTCGTAATTCACATGTTGGGTTTTTTTTTTTTTTTTTTTTTTAATCCAGGTATCCTAACGCTCCCCGATAAATCGATTTGCTCAGACTAGCCACGTGGGCGGCCAAATGGCACTCCACGTGTCGGCTCCTGGAATGCTGCATCCCGTATGTGAATACCGCAGTGGCCGGGGCTCGAACTCGTGATGGCGGGTACCTCAACTGAGGGTCCTTTACCACCAGAGCTAGAGGCTCCGGTTCACATGTTGGGTTTGAAGGCTATTAAAGAGGTTCATTGATATTTTATCGCTAGGTTGTTAGAATACATATCTTTTTTTTTGATAAAATGTGAATAATATATCTTCCAAAATGGAAATAGTTTTGTTTACAAAAGATGTAAATTCGGCGAAACTAATGGTAACAATTAGACCCAAAAAAAATATAAAAAAGTCTAATGGAATATGAGGGGAAATTTTTAGAGGGCAGACACTACTCATTGGTGAACCATTGCTGAAGCAGATTTCTAAATGCTGGAACCTCGCGACGAGCAAGGAGAGTGTCTCTAATAGTTCTGTCTATCTGTTGAAAGACTGTAGCAACTGTGGAAGAGACGTTGTTGTGTAGCCTATTGTTACGTTCTTTCCAGATCAAGTAGACGGTTACTTGAACTGCTAGTCGTTTCAGAGTAGTAGAGACCTGTGGTGAGTCCGAGAGGAGCCAAGAGATAAGAACTGTCCATTGCGCAAATACAAATTGTTGGTGCCCAAGACGATGCAACACAATGCGCCAGACCTGCTTACTAAAATCACAGTGAAGCAGTAAGTGATCACGAGTTTCAGAGAGTAGATTGCAGGTACAACAAAGGTTTGATGTTAAAATTTCCCAAGAAGCCAGGCGAGCTTTAGTAGGGAGCCTGTCAAGATTTGCAATCCAAAACGTGAAAGCCACTTTGGGAATATGTCCCTTAAACCAAACAGCTTCAGACCAAATTTTTTTGAGCGAGGAAGGTCGCAGTTGGGCCCAAGTTCTAGACGTACTAAAAACCAACTTTGAGATATTTCCAGTTTTCCATAAAGCATAATCAGCACCTTTAGCACTTGACGGTGGGTCTGTGTGACTAAGGAGGTGACAGAGGTTACTTAAAAGAGGAGATCTGGATCTGGAAGAAGGTAAAAACCAACCCAAGGAAGAGGAGGCATCCTTCACCGTAGCGTGAAGGTTGAAACCCGAGCATTGAGGAGCATCACTACAAGAAAACTGGCGAGAAACTGACGGCCAAATCCGTCGGGAATCCGTCGGAATGGCCAAAACCGACGGATTTCCGACGGATTCGTCCGTCGCTTCTATCTCGTCGGAAATGGAAAATCCGTCGGAAATCCGTCGGTATTTCCGACGGATTTCCGACGGATAATATGAATCAGAAATCTGTCGGAAATCCGTCGGTTTTCCGGTTCCGGCACGCCGTCGGAAATCCGTCGGTTTACGTGTTCCGGCGAGCCGTCGGGAATCCGTTGGTTTACGTGTTCCGGCAAGCCGTCGGGAATCCGTCGATTTTTCGGTTCCGGCACGCCGTCGGAAATCCGTCGGTTTACGTGTTCCGGCGAGCCGTCGGGAATCCGTCGGTTTATGTGTTCCGGCAAGCCGTCGGGAATCCGTCGGTTTTCCGGTTTCGTCAAACAGTCGGAAATCCGTCGGTTTAGTCGTTTCATCATTCCGTCGGAATATTTCCGACGGATTGACCGACGGATTTCCGACGGATTGGCTAAATTATAATAAAAAAAAAATTATTTAATAAATAATTATATATTCTGAATTTTAATTAAAAAAATTTTATTTAAAATCCAAAATAATTTAATAAATATTTAAAAATATAGAAATGAAATAAATATTAATAGTAATAATTTAAAACAATTACAAAATTCGTATTTTATATAATTAAAAATTCAAAAATTCAAAAATTAATTCTCAAATATTGAAAAAAAAAAAAAAAAAATTTACAAATATCCTATATAAATATACAAATCAAAGTTTAAATCTAACAATCGAAAATCTAAATATAAGATTTCAAACCTTAAACTAACATTAAAAACCAAAATCTAAATCTAACATTCCAAACCTAAAACTAAACATTATAGAAACCTAAAATAAACATTTCAAACCTAAATCTAATTACAAAACCTAAATCTAACATTATTATCCTAAATCTAAAATTCCAAACTTAAATCTAACATTCAAAACTTAAATCTAACATTCGAAAATCTTAATATAACATTATTATCCTAAAACTAAAATTCCAAACCTAAATTATGTTAATTGAAAACCTAAATCTAACATTCCAAAATATAAATCTAATAATTTTATCCTAAAACTAACATTACAAACCTTAAACTAACATTAAAAATCAAAATCTAAATCTAACATTCCAAACCTAAAACTAAACATTATAGAAACCTAAAATAAACATTTCAAACCTAAATCTAATTACAAAACCTAAATCTAACATTATTATCCTAAATCTAAAATTCCAAACTTAAATCTAACATTCAAAACTTAAATCTAACATTCGAAAATCTTAATATAACATTATTATCCTAAAACTAAAATTCCAAACCTAAATATGTTAATTGAAAACCTAAATCTAACATTGCAAAATATAAATCTAATAATTTTATCCTAAAACTAACATTATAAACTTAAACTAACATTAAAAACCAAAATCTAAATCTAACATTCCAAACCTAAAACTAAACATTAGAAACCTAAAAGAAACATTTCAAACCTAAATCTAATTACAAAACCTAAATCTAACATTATTATCCTAAAACTAAAATTCCAAACCTAAATATGTTAATTGAAAACCTAAATCTAACATTCCAAAATATAAATTTAAGAATTTTATCCTAAAACTAACATTATAAACCTAAATCTAACATTGAAAACCTTAAATCTAACATTGCAAAATCTAAAATATAACATTTTTATCCTAAAACTAACATTCAAAACCTAAATCTATAACATTCAAAAACCCTAAATTCACAAATTTCTTAAAATTCATTCAATATATATATATATACTAACCAAACTTAAAATCTAACTTTGAAAACCTAAATCAAACATTCTAAAATCTAAATATAAGATTCCAAACCTAAAACTAAGATTCAAAACCCATATCTAACATCACAAAAACTAAATCTAACATTCCAAAACTTAAAACTAACATTCCAAACTTAAAACTAACATTTATAACTTAAAACTAACATTAAAAACCTAAATCTAACATTCCAAACCTAAATCTAACATTCCAAACCTAAATCTAACTTTGAAAACCTAAAATTTATAAAATTTGAAGAATTTCCTCTCATTTTTCGTGTGAGCTCGCGGAGAAGACGAAGCTTATAAACAGAATTTTCCGACGGCATATCCTCTCATCTTTCGTCTTCCCTTTGACGTTTAAGACAGTGTTCATGATGTTCTCAAAGAAGTTTTTCTCAACGTGCATCACATCTAGATTGTGCCGCAATAAATGGGTCTTCCAGTAAGGCAGATCCCAAAAAATACTCTTCTTGTGCCAGTTATGAACTTCACCGGCACCGTACACAACTTCATGTCCATTACCCCCACAGTCAGGAGTCCTATCAGCACCAAAATCTCTCAATTGTTCTAATAAAGTATATCCGTCTATCTCAGGAGGTGGCGCATCAAACACTTTCTTAGACTTCGTAAACAATGTTCTAGACCGACGATACGGATGATCACTCGGTAGAAACCTTCTATGACAATCAAACCAACAACTCTTTCTTCCGTTCCTAAGTTGGAATGCATCAGTGTTGTCTTGGCAATACGGGCATGATAATCTCCCATGAGTTGTCCATCTAGATAACATACCATATGCTGGAAAATCGCTTATGGTCCACATAAGAACCGCACGCATGTTAAAATTTTGTTGGCATAAAACATCGTAGGCTTCAGCACCATGCTCCCATAGCATTTGTAACTCATAAATCAATGGCTGGAGGAATACATCGAGTGATCTCTTCGGATGATCTGGGCCAGGAACAAGAATGGAGAGAAATAAAAACTCTCGACGCATACACAGAGATGGAGGCAAATTGTAAGGAGTTACAATTACAGGCCACAACGAATACTTCCTTCCATGCTTCCCAAATGGGTTAAAACCATCTGTGCATAACCCGAGGTACACATTCCGGCGCTCGTACGCAAAATCCGGATAGGTAGACTGAAAATGTTTCCACGCCTCTGCGTCTGAAGGATGTGTAATATCTCCATCTTGACGATGCTCTCCATGCCATCTCATTGGCTCTGCCGTACGCTGAGATGTATATAACCTCTTCAATCTATCTGTTATTGGTAAATACCACATACGTTTATATGGAATTGGAACTCGACCACTCGTTTCCTGATACCGCGGTTTGCGACAAAATCGACAGCTGTTACAGTTTTCATCTTCTCTCCAATATAGCATACAATTGTCGATGCACACATCTATCACCTTATACGGCAAACCAAGACCAGCTACAAGTTTCTGTACCTCGTAGTACGATGCGGGTAAAAGATTATCTTCAGGCAATAAATCTTTCGCCCAGTCTGTTATCGCATCAACACACTCCTCTGACAAATTGTGGTCCGTCTTAATCGTCATCAATCTAGTGGCAGATGATAAAGGCGAATGACCTTCTCTACACCCCTTATAAAGTGGCTGCTTTGATGCGTCTAACATACCAAAAAATCTTCCTGCTTCTAAATTAGGTTCTTCAAACCTATCTCTCTCTTCACTGCCATACTGTACATTCTCTCTAAACGCATCATTTACCATCTCAACGGTGCCTACACCTACATCTACTTCCGTTCTATCTCCTACAAATTCCGAGACTGTTGGTCCACTACTACTACTACCATGATCATAATTTGTTTCCCCATGTAGATACCAAATCTTATAACCCGGCGTAAATCCATTGGTATACAAGTGATGCCAAACTATCTCTACCGCAACATTACGAGAATTTCTACAAATTGAACATGGACATTTCAACTTACCTGATTTAAGTACACGCGGTTGATTTCCAGCCAATTTCATGAACTCGACTATGCCTCGTGCATATTCCTCGTTTAAGAGGTTCGTCTCCGAATTCATCATTGGTTCGTCCATCCATGATCGAAAATATCTAGACATATCTTTCCACTTTTTTTTGTTTATAATCGCATGAATATCATAAGAAAATAGAGAGAGAGATGGAATTGGAGTAAAATGAAATGAAGAGTGTGGAAACATATTTATAAACTCGCTTCCGTCGGAAATCCGTCGGAAATCCGTCAGAATGTAACGGCACCATACAACGGTAACCTGCGATACCAACGGCTCCTTTAACGTTTATATTTTCCGACGGATTTCCGACGTTCGCCGACTATTCCGTCGGAAATCCGTCAGAATGTAACGGCACCATACAACGGTAACCTGCGATACCAACGGCTCCTTTAACGTTTATATTTTCCGACGGATTTCCGACGATCGCCGACTATTCCGTCGGAAATCCGTCGGAAACAGCCGGTGGTTTTATCCGTCGGAAAGCCGTCGGAATGTTCTGACGGATATCCGACGGATTTCCGACGGTAAGAAGTCCGTCGGAAATCCGTCGGAATTTCGGACGGATATCCGACGGATTTCCGACGGTCATAAGTCAGTCGGAAATCCGTCGTTTTACCGTCGAAATTTTCCAACGGACACGGGTCCGTCGGAAATTCCGTCGGTTTTCCGGCTGCTTTCTTGTAGTGCATCAGAACCGAGCTGCTCAATTAAGGGACCATTTGCATGCCAATAGTCAAACCAGAAACTCGTGTTTGACCCATCTCCAATGGAGACTCTGAAAAACCGCTTAGCAATAGGTCTGAGCTTTATCATACTTTTGATTCAAATTCTCATCGATTTCTTGCATTCGCATATAGGTGTTAGGTGCATTAATTGTTTGCATATCATTCTTGTTTTGTAGGTCTTTGAAGCGAAGCATACAACAAGGAGGGAAAATGGAGTTAAAGGGATCAAAAGAGGAGCATTTGATGAAGAAACAGAGGATCCAATGGTGTGTTAGAATGAGATCGTGACGTCGGCAGCTCTCAGCCGGATGGTTCAGCGGGATGACGACGCCAGTGAAGAATTGACGAAAAGCCTGGAAGTCTGGTGGGATTGTGCACCAGGATCGTGACGTCGGTGAAAGATATTAGTGATTTGAGTTTTAGAACGGTTTATAAAAAGATCCATGTTTAGTTTAACTAGTTTAGCAGTCTTGAATCCCTGCAAATTTCCTATGCCCAAGGTTTTCTCCATGTAAGTTACATCGATTTATTTACTTATTCGCAATTGATACAGGAACCCTGTTTTATTGTCTTAGCTCTACTCGTTCACAAATTTGTAGCATAGCTCTTGGTCGTTGTGGGTTCGATATCCTATCTATACTACTACGTGCCTTGTGCACTTGCATAGATAGTTAAGGTTAAAACCTCAGACATCAAGGAACACCAAGTTCCATCCTTATGCAAGATTCTTCTACATATGGAATTAGTTTTATGGTTGAGATTTCACCGGTTGGTCTCACCATGAATTAGAAGTGGTCAAGAGGTTGAAGAAGGTTGTGGTACGAAAAGCACGTATGCATATATATCGACCTAGTGTCATAATGCGCAACAATTATCATTTAAGAAAATAGCAGTATAATAACTATAACTACTACCTATATTAAAAATCCTAAAGAGGAAAAATAATACACTGGAATAAATTTTACAACTTTAGCAATATATTTGGTCTTTGTGATCCCTAAATAAAAAAATACAAAAAGTTTTCTTTCTAGTGGCCATTTTTCTCTCTTTCTCAGCAATGGGAAGAGTGATTTGATGGAGGATAAGAGAGATGCATATATCGAAGAAGAATCCTCAAATTTCCATCTATTTTCCTGTGAATATATCCGACGTCAGTTGCATCACTGTTTGGTTTGATTATTAACACACTTTAAAAAATGGAAAGGCAAGAAAATTTTCAATTTGGATCGTCCAAAGATGCGGTTCATATGTTCGTATTGCTTCTGTTTCTCGGCATTCTATCAAATTTGGTAGGCTCTATTGCTGCAGAGAGGGATGATCATGTTCTAAAGTATCTCAGCCCATGTTTTGTCTCTTGAGACACACATCGGCTCGCCTAGAGAGAATGTCTCTAGTAGTTGGAAACAGTTAAATTCCCGGAAAGTTTCTCCGATAGTGGTCTTGGATTCATCTCTTCTTCTCGATTCACAGGTCTTATATCGCTACTAATTGATGTCAAAGCTACCAAGTTAAGATGTCGATGGAGTACCGATTGTATTTGCTTCCATGTTTTTATTCTTTTTTTGCCATGGGACCAATCATTAGGTCAAACATTTTGTTTTCACAAATTGTAACACCTACACATTTCATTTTTCAATGATATTTACATTCTTAGCAAAAAAAAAAAAAAAGTTTCTCCAATAGTGGAGACTCATGGTTTGTCAAAATGGGTACAGTTTTTGATTTTGTTATCTCCGTTGGAATTTATGAGGCTCTCCCGATATCACTATACTATAATAATGAAGGTATTACGTTCAAAATCCAAAAAAATGTTTTTGTTTTATTAGACACCGAATATGGGATCTAGGAAAATAAAATTTACAGAAACGCAACAAATTAGTCAAAAAAAAAAAAGATACCAAGTATCATCCACGACATTATACTCCCTCCATTTCTAATTGATTGTATTTCTAAGATTTTCACACATATTAAGAAAACATATTAAAAGTTAGTTAATAATGCATTATTTTTGTGATCAACGATTTTCTATAACTCTAAACCAATAGATTTCAATTTTTTTTTTTTAGATTTACAATTTATCATCAATAACTAATAAATCATGCATAGAAAACCTAAAAATGTGATATTTTTGAAAAAAAAAATTCATAGAAATATAATCAATTAGGAATGGAGGGAGTATTTATTAATATATTAGCGAGTAAGGCTTTCCGAAAGCATCGTGTAAATTCACTTCTTTATCGTTTGCTTTTATGATAAGTTATGTATTTGCTAATGTAAATATTTGATCATGTATTTTTTTTTTGTACTATAGATTTATCAACTCTTGTATCCAATCACAAAAGAAAGAATGATTCAGACGTTAAAATATATATATATATATATATATATATATAAACCACGTTGCAGATGTTTTTTTTTTTTTGTGAAAGCCACACGCCACATAGAAAATCCATGATAACCAAGTGTAGATTGAAAATTTCAACAATATGGATCAAGCAAGGGGTTACATGGTTTGCCTTCATGAGCTGATTAGTAGTACGCGATCGTCTTTCTGAACTCGGTATCAGAGTTAGAGTTTTATTAAACCATGCGTTTTTTTTTTTTTTTGGTGGTGAGGCCGATGAAACAAGGGACCATTCTATTCGTCGCCCACCCTTACACTTTCACGATTTGAGTTGACATGGTTGGTGACCTTCTAGGTATCCCTATGGACCCAGGTTGGACATATCAACTCTACAACGTAACGACTCACTTCACACCAGTATGACAAACTAAACTATATACTTATCTTTTTGGTCTTCCAAACAATTATCTTCTATGTTTGGTGAGAAATGAACTATCGATGAGACGATGACATGCGCGCACATGTTTAACACCGGACCAGCCATCTCATTCGCATCACTGAAAAAATGATCAAAAATAGGATGGTTTCTCTTCGCTATCAAGACAACCCGAAGTTGTGAAGCCTCTTTCAAAGGTGGTTTTAAGTTTGAGGTTTCCAATAGTTTTACTTTTAAGTTTTTCTTTTCCATTTAGTTTCCTCCTATACTTTTGTACATAATCATTCTTTGGTTGATTAATAAATTTTAACATTTCATCAACAAAAAGAACTAATCCAAGCTACAATTCTAAACATTTGTTTTTAAAACCGTATGAATTTTTGAGACATGAAAAATTGCTAAACACATGTTATATCCATATTCATTTTATAGTTTAACATTTAAGTCAATATCATGTATTAACTAGACATATTCTAAACATTTGTTTTTAAAACCGTATGAATTTTTGAGACATGAAAAATTGCTAAACACATGTTATATCCATATTCATTTTATAGTTTAACATTTAAGTCAATATCATGTATTAACTAGACATATTCTAAACATTTTATAAAATTATAAATTATCACATGCACAATGTAACGCCTAGACTGTAACTCCCCGACCGCCACCAAGCGTGGGTCCCATCTGCGTCCAAAGGTCGGTGTGTTATCTACGGGAGACTCCAAAGAAATACTGTCTATACAAATCAACACATGATATTCTTCTTGTTTTGCTTCTTATTCACACGGTATCGAAAATAACTTTTCGATAGGTCATCCATCTTTGTATTATTTCAGTTCAAGCATACTTAACTCTGCCTTCTCTCTTGACAAGTGACTGAAAAGATAAATGCATTTTTGTAACATAGGTAGCCAAATCAATTATTTTTAAGTTTCTCTCAATGCACTACCATATACAAGAAATTGGGATGTTACACGCAACACAACATGAAACATTATTTAGTTAACATATTAATACAGAGGATACCATTGTAAACATTAAAGTCTAAAATATTCCATTAAACCTGCAAACATGAACTTTTTCGTATTTGTTTTAAATTTCATAAAAGTCTAAAATATTCCATTAAACCTGCATACAAGATTGAAAAAAAAGAAAAAGAAAAAAGCCAGAAAAAGTATACTCGTAACTATACCAAAAAACAACTAATATGTTGTCAACTACACCAAAAAAATTTAAAAAATACATAGCCAACCTCTGAATCTCATATAATATGATGATTATTAATATTTTGGATGAAAATGAAACTTTCGCCCAGAAAAAAAAAGAGATGAAAATGAAACACGAGATAACATTGTTTCTCTGTTTTAATAACTTTATAGTCTAATGAAATCATATGTGATAAACAAGATCTATTGTTCATCAAATAGCTTAAGCCCATCATCCATACGATCCTCACAATGTCTAACAAAAGGGACAATCTTCCCTGAATTAGTTCCCCAGTCGGCATCACATCCATGAGACGGAGGAGTAAGGAAACAAGGCTCCATTGACGTGGACCGAACACACGGTGGATCAGGAGTTGTGTTATCATTTGGCTGATAAAGTAACCATGGCTTTAATCCTCCAAGACTATGAGCAACATATCCAAATGTAGACCTTGCACTTGTGACAATGTTATCAGTTAAGCTCAGAAGATATATCTCAGCAAGCGCCTTTTGGTCATGAAGCTTCGTGTCTGTTTGTTGAAACCTTTCTCCACTTGGCTGATAGACATCAATGATCTCTCCTGTTGAATTAGGTTTCTCTTTAAACATGTTCTTTAAGCGCTCAGAGTACTCTGGATACAGAGATGCGACAAGAACAGCTTTAAGTTTTGGACTTATTATCGACATATTGGCTTTCGGTTCTTCTTGTCTAGTCAGTTCAGGCAACAGCTTCTCTCTTTGTGTACATGATACGACCTGGTCCATGATGTGTTGAAAATATCCAGCGTCACCTCTGAAAATCCGTATTTGAATCCCGAGTCTCTCGTCCGCTCTGGATAAGTGAGCATGGTAGTACCTAGTGACCATACCCCAAACTTGATTTGTAGGGTGAAAAAGATACCGAGCCAAGTGGTGAAAGACGGTTTCTTTCTGTGGGAAAAGCTTAATTAGTTCGGTTTGGAAAGTTGGATTGAACCATAGAGATGGAACAAAGTAAACATTGGATCTAACAATCAACCAAGGAACTTTGTCAATCATGCTTTGATCATTTTGGCAGAAGAACATCTTATCATTATCCCTTGAATCATGGAAGATACTAAGATATAGATGTGGCGGGAATGAAGTCGAGTTGATGGCATGATTATTCAACATGGTTCCATAACAACGAGAATATTCCGCATTGTAGCCATCAAATTGTTTCACCAATGGGAAGTCAAAAGGAAGCAACCATGAAGTACCTGGAAATGGCTCGCAGAAGAGATCACTAACGTCCTTGCGGTTGTCAAGAAGAATGATTCTCTCTGTCAAGAGAGCGTAGAGGAAAAAAGAAGCAATAGTAAGTATTCTGTTTCCAAGCCCGCTCTCCGCGATCCACACAACGTATCTGCATTCACCAACATATATCTCATCATGACCAAGACTCTTTGTTGCTTCCTTGTAAGCTTTTGTGCCTGGACCGCAACGCTTGTGAAGCATCTCATAGCTTCTAAGCTTAGAGGCGAGATATAGCGAAGGCTTGTATGGCGAAGGCTTGCGATACAACAAAGATTGATGATACCTACTAAAGCAAGAACCTTCATCGAAATCCGCGGTTAAAAGCCCTCCTATCAGTTTATCGGATTTCCTTATATCTATATCTATTACAAGAAAGTGAAAATATTAAGTCAAAGACCATAATAGACCAAATTAGTAGATAAAAAAAGATGGATGATTTTTTTACCATCGGTTGAAGCATTAAGAAGTTGGTTGCTGAAATTGTTTGAGAATGACAAAATTAGTAAGATACTAAAGACGACTGTTATCAGAATTTTTATCTTCAACCCCAAAGCCCTGAAAACCTCGCCGGGGATCTGAAATATGTGATACATGGTGGCTTTAGTTTGATTGGTTATAATTAGGAGATGATTCAAAAATATTATTCAACTCTTATCTAACGTGTTTATATAGTGAATACATAAAGTTGAAGAAACTAGATATTTTATCAATAAGACTTGGAATATTCTAATGTGTTATAGTAGTTAAGTCTTAACTATCAACAAGTTCCTAACGCGAGTCCACTTTTGTTTAATGTAAAAAAGTCTTAACGAAGAAATTTCCAATGGAGAGCTTTTTTTGACTTCTGAACGAGCGTTAACATTTAGAATAGTTGATTCGTTTACATACTAACTTTTCTTGTAGACTTTATATTTCCGATAAACCCATCCACTGATATTATGTAAACATTGATATTTAGTTCAATATAGATATCCAAATTTCAAAACTAAGATAATTATTATTCAAAACTAAGTTCTTCTTCAAACACAACCTAACATATAAATATGATTATTTCGGATTATAAAAACTTAAATAATACTCTTTCCATTCCTAATTGATTGTATTTGTAAGAATTTTGTTTTTTTTTAAAAAGATCACATTTTTAAGTTTTCTATGCATGATCACAAAAAATAATTGAATTCTATTGGTTTAGAGTTGTAAAAAATTATTGATCACAAAAAATGATGCATTATTAATATGTTTTCTTAATATGTGTGGAAATCTTAGAAATACAATCAATTAGAGATGAAATGAGTAATATATAGACAATTTGAATATATAAAGTCAAAACTTAAACGTGTATATTCATGTTCAGGTATTTCGGGTAATTACGAATAAATTTTACTAATATATAAAATTTTGGTTTGTAATATTTTAGATAGTATTGGTAATTTTAAGATTTTTTAGGTAATTTAAGTTTTTTTTTTAGTTGAAGAGCATATGTCAAATTCGAGTTGGGGTATTCTGATTACAGTTTAAAGTTATGGTTCGATTCGATTCCTTTTTTTTTTTTATCACGATGTTTGACAATTTTGTCAAATAATTTTTAAATAACTGAATAGACAACAAAATGACTATGAATATCTAATTTTACCTTTAGATGAAGTGTTCGAAAGGCAAAACCGAACGAAATAAAACAATATGGATGGGTTTCGGTTATACTATCCAAAACTGTACGAGAGTATAGTTTTATAGACGTCAGATGTATGATTTCGTTTTTAACCAAAAAAAAACCCATTGAACCAGAAATGATGAAAAGGCTGTTGCGTACTTGAAAAAAAAAAAAAAAAGTATTATGTAATCTTAATTATTTATTTATTTTCCATGATAATTATGTTTGTTAAAAGTATTTCAAATAAAAAAAAATTTTAAACATTGTTTTTAATTAGTCTGCATTTTCTAATGAACTTAACTAATTCATCACAAAATGATAAGGGGTCGTGCTTAAATAGTTGCTAATTATTTTGTTAGTGAGCTAAGTTTAAACTCCAAGGTAAAATTTCCGTTTGGTAACAAAAGTACAAATTTTCTGCCAAATTCTCATAGGTTATACTTTTACCATCTAGATCTACAAATAATTTGGCTGATTCTACCAGAAATCATTATTAAATATTTAAATTTCACCAAGTTCTACCCTAAACTCCGCCGTCATCATTTAAACCTTTGCAAACGTAATTGCAAAAATAGCACTTTGTCAAAGTAAACTTTTCCAATATTAAGCAAACTTTCTCTTGATTATAAAAGACTTATTATAACAAGAAAACTTAATCGTTACAAGAATAGCATTTTGTTTATTGAAAACATATAAGTATAACATATTTATTGCGTAAAATAATATATTCCTAATCCAGGAGTTTACACCTAAGACACCAATGAGTCATAGGTGTCAACTCCTGAATTTGGATTCAACAAAATTCCACAAGACATTAGGGATTCCTGATCTTCGCCGAGTGCGCCCATATAGCCTCCGAATTCGGTAACAGCTTTACTAGTCCTTCTGGTTTCTAAGTCAAACAAAAGACCTCCCTCAAAGAGGATTTTCAATTCAATGAAACAATGCAGTTCCCTTTCATACCCGGAAGTTCCTTTGTGGGATAGCATAGATTCCAGTCCATTCCAAGAAACACGACTCGATAAGCTAAGTCATCATTAACGCTAACCCATCTCCTCCGTTCTTTCTCTTCGAGCCTAAACAATCTGAACCACAAATGCATATGTTCATCACCATACTCTCCTGGCCAGGGGCGGATTCAGGAGAGAAACATAATGGGTGCAAAATAGCACTCTAAGGGATTCGAACCTTAGAACTCTAGGTAACTGTGGGTGCATTACTACCATTTTGCCACTATTATTTAGCATGTCTCATATAAAAATAACAGTTATTTATAATTTAACGGGTGCACGTGCACCCATACCCACTTAAATGGATCCGCCCCTGCTCCTGGCGTAATCTGTTGCACTAGCAACATCTCGTCTCCCAAGACAACAAGTATCTCCTCAAAAGTCTCATGAGAATGTGTGACTGGACTAATCTCAGTAACTTCTAATGAGGGTTCGATAACAAAGACATGTCCCTGATACGGCTAAGTTTTATAACCCTATAAACTACTGTAAGTGCACAGCATATGATGTAGTAAATTAGGTGTCGAATCTTCAGAGACCAAGTGTTACACTACAATTCCTTAGAAATGAAGTTAAGCTAAGACAATGCATTTGTTTGTGGTTTTTGTTAATTAATTGAAACAGCAGTTTAAAACGGTGTAAATTACGATTAAAAGAGATGTTAAACCAATGATTCTTATCGGGGAATCAAGTATCTTGAACTAGCCAATTATTCAGGGGAACCATTCTCGAACTCGAACATGAATGAATAACTAATCCACTTTCGTGGCATCAATTACATTATCTAGCAAGTTAAGTGTCTAAACTGTCGTTTGAACTTAAACTTCTAAATAAGCATTAACGAGAAGGTTTGATTGGTTCATGGGATGCCTTAGCATCAGCTTTCGTTGGCTAAGGACATACCACTCATCTATAGCCTAATTCAGATTCTCTAACAAGCACTTTTGGTGAGTTAAACAACCTAGGCTCTGAAACTAGTTAGCTACTCAAGTTTCAGCTTTAAGATCAACAATAGATGAAGAATTCTATAAGATAAACCCCTATCTATGTCAAGTTCAATAGATCATGAAGCCCCTTATGAATCCAAGGTTCAACAAAAAGACTACTCAAACATATTAGCAAAGAAAACAGAGAAACTTAAATAGCAAGTACTGAAGATCATAGACATGAATAAAATTACAAGAGAATTAAGAAATCTTCTCTAAATATTATGGAATTAGCAAGTTGTCTCTTCAAGTTCTTGAGAGGTGATGAGAGAAGTCTGAGATATTTCTGAAAAATCAAAGTATATCTCTAAAAAGGGCTAAAGTGGTGGCTATAAAGAGAAAACAAGAGTAGGTAAAATATTTAAGTCAAGTGGATGGAGAAGTTGTTGGTGACAGGAACGATCGTTCTTGGCATGGGATCGATCGTTCTCCGTTAGATCTATCGATCTTGAGATTACTGGTCGTTCACTTGGGTATCCGCAAAAACGAGGAACGATCGTTCCAATTAAGGATCGATCGTTCGTAACTTGTCATGGTCGTTCTTTGCTAGGAATGGTCGTTCTTTGCTAGTTTCGGCCTCCACGCATTTGAGATCGATCGTTCTTTGTTGAAACATGGCCGGTTCTTGCTTCTAGATGCACTTGATCATTCCTTAAACCTCTCGATTCCATCAAGACACTAATCAACCTGAAAGCACACTAGAAACCAAACAAAAGCTCTATATACAAACTAAAACACTCATAGTTATATAACCAAAAGTTGATATATCAGTCCCCGTTCTTTCGTATCAACAACATAAACTTTCCTTTGAATGAAACCATATCTCTATATTATTTAATACGACCTTCGACATTAGTCCACTTCTTGTCACAACTTCTGTAGATCACTAATGCATAGACTACAAACAATTTTATACATACGTTAATTTGCATCAATCAAATAAATGATATAAATTTGAGTTACTTATTAATGATCGATACAAATTTATGAATTAGCATCAATTATAATTAGTGATGTTATTACTAGTTATTTGACATCATCTAAATAAAATTAATACTAATTTATTTTAATTTGCATCAGTTAAAAAAATTACACAAAATAAAAATCAACACCAACTTTTTAAATGATAAAAATTTGTATCATTTGCAAATGATGCAATATTTTTTTTATATCTGTCCCACATTGGCAAAACAAGTTGGGAGGAGAAACTTACTCCTTTATAAATAAACTCATCGTTTTTGTATAAGTTTAGCAAGAGGTTAAATGAAAAAATTCATCACCATATAATTATTTTAGCATATTTATTTTATCTAAATATTAAATAATATATGAGACCTTTTCAATAAATTTATATTATGTCGTATAAATTTAATAATATTTTAACTAACTAAATTTAATTATGAAAATCAACTAATTACAACCATGCAATTATAATTATAACATAAGTTATAAACAAATGATACAACTATGTAATATAACTATAACAAATACTAAGATCATTTATATTACTTGATGCAAACTTAGCATCAATTGTTTGTAACTGATGCAAACTTAACATCAGTTACATGCAAATTTAACATCAGTTGTTTGTAACCGGTGCAAACTTAACATCAGTTGTTTGTAACTGATGCAAACTTAACATCATTGTTTTCTTTAACTTTACATAGTATAAAATCTCTTATTCTTTGAACAAACAAACAAATCTCTTTCTTCATTGCATTTAGATTCTACTTTATATTTGGTGTTTTACCAAACTTATTATATTCAATGGATTATAACTGTGAACATCTATATATTTGTTAAAGGGAGGAAAATAAATTTTTTACCATGACATATTTCTTCATTTTCTTTAACTTTACATAGTATAAAATCTCTTTATTCGTTGCATTTATACTTTAGATTTAAAATTATTTTATTCAATAGATTATAACTTGAACATCTACATATTTGTTAAAGGGAGGAAACTGACATATTTATTCATTTTCTTTGACTTTACATAGTGTAAAATCTCTTTATTCGTTGCATTTAGTTTCTACTTTAAATTAAGTATTTTATCAAACTTATTATATTCAATGGATTATAACCGTGAACATCTATATATTTGTAAAAGGAGGAAAATAAAATTTATCATGACATATTTCTTCATTTTCCTTAACTTTAAAGCCTCCATAGCATTACTTGTTTCTCTGTAGGATCAAATCTAACAATGGCAGATTGGTCACGGCTTCCGACAAAGTTACTGCAGCTCATGGCACTCTGTTGTGCCCCGGCCAGATAATTTTTGCTGCTTAGGCATCAAAAATAATATACCAGATCCGTCTCAACGTCGAACCTCCGCTTGAAAAATATGATTATTGCACACTAATAAAGATTTCAGTTTTCCTCTTGAGATTCAAGACTCCCTTTGAATCTGATTATTTATTGGCAGAAATACGTGAGAGAAAGTCTGAGAAACCGATGTTGATGTCGTCACCGTTGACATGTAGAAGAGATAAAAAGTTACTACGAGGTTAGTTTTGATTTGCCCCTACTATTATCTTTAATAAATTCTATATAAATCAATGAATGCAAAATGTTGGTTTTGTTATTATTATTCTATCCGTTTCGCAAAAATATCGTTTTAGTGACTTTTGAATTTATATCACTATCACTTAGTTTATGGTGTATTAGATAGGGGTTATGTTTTTGATGTTTTAAAAATTCTTTAATCTATATGAAATGTGTCAAAACGACTTTTTATGTGAAACGGAGGAAGTGCCGTTATTTATTGTGCCTTCGATTAAGCTATCATAATCTTAAATGCAGATAACCTACTATGAAGAAATTGAGTTTACGATTTGGAGAACACATGAAGAAAACTTCCGAGAGAGTTGAATTTTTTAAAATGGATGGTGAAGATTGCAGAGATTTTGTATTGATTGCAGGAATAAATAATTTTCGGATGCTGATGTTTACAAGCCGTAACATGAGTTGGACTCGAATTGTGAGCCTTCCTAAAACATATCATCGGTATCAAGGTATGGTTGCATTCAAAGGAAAATTTGTTGTTGTTGTTGATTCAACTGGATGGAGATAGGTCTTTGCTATCGAACTTTCTTTGGAAGTTACCGAGATTCTCTCAGTCGGAGGATCTCACAAGTCTGATCAAGAAAGTCTAGTAAAGTCATGAGAGGAGTTTTTGTGATTCATACCAGAAAATCGTGATGATTATATATATACATGGTTCAGAGTGTTTATGCTTGATGAAGAAGAAGAGAGGATGAAGTGGGTTCAAGTTAATGACTTGAATGACCGAGTAGTTTTCCTTGGACCTCGATGGAATCTCTGCTGCTCCGTGCAAAAGCTTCCGGGTACAAAGGATAATTTCATTGTGTTCATTGATTCGATTGATGGACCAGTGACAATGACTGGTTATAAAATCAAACAAAAGGATTGACTCATTGCCACTGATGATTCCATTAGTCGAATCAATGAACACAATGCAATTCTCCTTTGTACCTGGAAGCTTATTTACCGGGCAGCAGAGATTCCACCGATGTCCAAGAAAGATCACTCGGTCATTCAAGTCATTAACTTGAACCCACTTCATCCTCCCTTCTTCTTTATCAAGCCTAAACACTCTGAATCATGTATACATACAATCATCACGATTTCCTGGTATGAATCGTTGCACTAGCAATAACTCCTCTCCTGAATTCACTAGACTTTCTTGATCAGACTTGTGAGATCCTCCAACTGATGGAATCTCGGTAACTTCCAAAGAAAGTTGGATAGCAAAGACCTGTCCCCATCCACTTGAATCAACAACAAAAAACTTTCCTTTGAATGCAACCGTACCTTGATACCAATGATATGTTTCAGGAAGGCCCACAATTCGAGTCCAACACATAGTCCTGGGCGTCCGATTAAGCCCGATTAAACCGAACCGAGAAAACCGAAATTTTCGGTTTTCGGTAACCGATAATGATTAGTAGACTAAACCGTTCAGCATAATTAATTTGAGAATTCGGATTGCGGTTTGGTTCGGTTCGGTACTCGGTTTCCGATCGATTATACCTAACCGCAAATCGAGAGACATATATAAACATTGTAACTCATTAACCCTCATTTTTCTTGCCTCCTCTCCTCTCCACAAACGATTTTCTCTCATCTTCTTCTTCGTTCTTCTCTCTTATCTTCTTCTTTAGTTTTTTTTGATAACATCTTCTTCTTCTTTTCCATCTCTCTTCTTCGTTCGTCACCATTTCTCTCACTTATCTTTTTCGTCACTATTTTTCTTCAGCTTGAGTCACCATTATCGGTGTTCTCATCACCAAACTCTCGGCTAGATTCACTGTAAGTCATCAGATCTGACATATTTTCACCGAAAATGTAAGAGATAGTCCTCAATTAATCTATATTATCAAATCAAATGGGATGAAAGAGATTTTTTTGTTGTGAAAATCTGAAACCCTAATTTATGTATGTGTAATTTGTTTCATTTGCAGAGGAAGATGCTAAGAACTCGAGGTTGAAGTCTCGTCGAAAATCTGACAGCCAAGAGCGCTCGCCGTAGCAGCTTGCCGCCGCCGCCGCAGCCACAACCACACATCTCTTTAACCCTAACCCTAATTGTTTAATGGATTTGATTTGGGCTTGTAATTATTGTGTAATAGACATGTTATAAATTTTATTGGGCCTATTAGTTTATTTTGTTAATTAGGTTTATTTTTAATTATTTGTAATCGTAAATAAGGCCCAATATAATTAGTATTTGGGTCTATTTCGGTTTGAATTAACCGAAATAGAAAAAAATCGGTTATTTTTCGGAATAATTTTAAAATCCAATAACCGAACCGAAAAAACCGATTACCGAACCAAACCAAACCGATTTAATATTCGGTTCAATTCGGCAAGATTTTTTGTAAACCGAATTTTCAGTAAACCGAATAAACCAACCCGAATAACCCGAACAAACCGAACGCCCAGGACTACCAACACATGTTACGGCTAGTAAACATTAGCATCTGATAGCTATTTATTCCAAAGTTATATAAACTCCCAAGTCTCTATATTTTTTGTGAAACTAATAGAGTAGTAATAACAAGGCGACCAACAATTACTTATAGTAACTCTGTTGGAAGTTGTGACCAATCTGCCATTGTTAGATTTGATCGTAAAGAGAAACCCGTAATTCTATGGAGGCTTTAAAGTTAAGGAAAATGAAGAAATGTGTCATTTAAAATTGAACAATTCTTGGATTCACTTTTAGGGGTGAACCCCTTTATTCACGTCCTTTAAGTTTAACCAATGAGAGTATCACATAATATTACATTTAAACCTAAATAATAAATTAAAATTAAAATTAAACAAATTAAGAAAGAGAAATACAAGAATGTAAAAACCCAGAAATGAACTTTAATCAGTTTTAAAATCTAAGAAAATTAGATTGGAGAACATCAAAATTGAAGCAACCATGTTTGATAGATCATTTCGGACGTCAAAATCTGCCAGCACTGAACTTGATATGTTCTTCACATCACTTTCATTGTCAACATCTCTAAAAATAGCCTCTCCTTTCCTTTCAAATAAGAAGAGATGGAAGAAGTTAAATTTTAACATGAAATATCGACTCAGACCAAAGGATCCAAAAATGCAAGAAGACCGGGTTATCAAAAGCGTAGCCATCTCCGCAATGTGACCCACACACAGTCAAAAGTCGAGCCTGCTCAGAACTGAGCCTTAGCTCTCTTGTTCTCTCTTGTCTTTGTTCTTTTCAAAGATGAAAAGTAGAAAAACGTTTTAGAAATATAGAGTGAAATTGATGGAGAAAATATGAGATTAGAAACTGATTTTTCCGTATATTACACAACTTCTCTACTTGCTGCAACTCATCATCGTGAGCCTAAAATATTTAACTTAATTAGTCTTAGCTTATAGCTAAGTTAATACTAAAACATACTCAAAATACATACTAGATAATGATGGACTCCAACAACTCTTTTGTCATGCAGCAACTTGTCTTCTCTTTCTCCCCACGTTTATTTGATTTTCTTAAGTTAATCTGTTTTTCTCTTTTGCAGGTTTAATCGAAGGATGAGATTCCAACACCGTGGTGTGTGAATCTGTTAGTTTATATTGACAATGAAAGTGATGTGAAGAACATATCTAGTTCAATGCTGGCAGATTTTGATGTCGGAACTGATCTATCAAACATAGCTGCTTCAATTTTGATGTTCTCCAGTCTAATTTTCTTAGATTTTAAAATTGATTTTTGTGTTTTTTTTTTTTTGTAGTCATTTGTACATACTCAAAGATCGTTTACATGTCTTGTATTTCTCTTTCTGAGAAAGAATTAACAACGACATTACCAAAAAAAAAACTGATACTGAATCTTAATGTTTTTATTTTTTAATTTGTTTAATCTTAATTTTAATTTATTATTTAGATGTAAATGTAATATTACTTGGCAATGTTTTATTGGCTAAACTTAGATGGGATAAATAAAGGGGTTCAGAGTTATTCTCCATTGAATATAATAAGTTTTATAAAACACATAAACTAAAGAAGAATCTTAAATGCAATGAAATCAAGAGTTTTTTTTTTTTATGTTCAAAGAATAAAGAGATTTTATACTATGTTAAAGTTAAGGAAACTGAAGAAATATATCATGGTAAATTTTACTTTTCTCCATTTAACAAATATTTGGATTTTTACATTTAAAATCTAGTTGGAAATATAACAAAAACATATAAAATCAATATTCAAGTAAAAATTTATACAAAATGAAAATATAATTTATTATATAAATTTGATTGAGTTTTACTAAAATTCAACAAACGGCATAGTACTTATAATTAGGCAAGAGCATAATACTGGACCCGAGGAACCGACTCAAACCTGATCCAAAAAAAATTGATCTGAACAAATCGACGCGATGCCGAACTCAAAATTTTAAAATATTCGAACGGGTCTTAAATTTCAAGACCTGAAAATCCGAAACCGAATCCGACCCAAACCTGAACCCGGACAGGTACCCAAAAATATTTGAAATATAAGTACATACAGTACTAATAATATACTCCCTCCGTTTCAGATTAGTTGTCATTTTAGGAATAAAATTTCGTTTCAAATTAGTTGTCGTTTTAGGTTTTCAATGCAGATGTTTGGTAGAATTTCCAAATTTTTCTCTATTATTTTAATGTTTTGACTAATAAAATCAAATCAAATATAAATTAGTTAAGGATAAAATAGAAAAATTAATTGTTTTCTTAATTTACATAAAACAACATCGAACGACAACTAATATGAAACAGAGGGAGTATTAGTCTTTGTTATACTTGTAATAAGCCATGTGCCCAAAATATTCAGGGTTTTCGAGTATTTTATATATATTTTTGGTATTTTTGGTTATTTTTGAATAGGTTTAGGTAATAATACTCATGTTTTTTCTTTTTTTTTGGAATTTTGGATATTTTCAATTTGGTATATTTGCATTCAACTTTTTTTTATTTTCATATATTTGGATAAACCCAAACCGAATCCAAACCCAAACGGAATCCGATCCAAAATTTTAAAATACCCAAACGGATCCTAAATTTCTAAATCCAAAAAAGACCCGAACCCAACTCGAATACCAAACGTCCAAGCCTAGTTATAATTTAAGATATTGTGACACCAATTATTATGTAGAAACAATTATGGTTATGCTTAGAAATTCTCATACTAGTTGTGTTCCTTGTAGGGACCCTGGGCTAGTACAGATGACGATGACCCAAGAGAATCTATGTTTGGATCGTAACGATGAGATAAGGACACACCAAAAAAGACATTTAGATCTTTAGATTGCCAGCAAATAATCAAACTGTCTTCTTTTGGAAATGTCGGTATCTATATCATCTATTAAAAGATTCTTATTGCTTGGATACAAAACAAAGTCCTCCTAATAACATGTGTTTGAGATCAATCTAGGGTTGTCAAAATACTTTTACCCTTTTAACTTTTTTACCGTAAAAATTTACTTTGTTTCATTGTCAGTTTGGATTTGAGATGATTCTTGTAAAGAATCAAATCTTTAGTATAGATAAAGTTCTACGCAACTGTATCGATTCGAGATGCCATAGAACAAAACTTAAGAGTAATAATCCAAGAAGCATCACATTCAAATTACAAGAAACAACCGAACCATTTAAAAAAAAAAAAAAGGAAGAAAAAACAATAAACAAGGCAGAGGTTTAGTAGACTAGGGACTAACCAAATTAATGGTTTTTGATTGAATCAGAGTTCGAGCTTTACCGGATATCGATCGATGCAATGTTCCCACGGACTACTAACCGAAGGCTTGACATTGTGTAGAGCCACCCAAACCGCGCTGTTACACTTAAACCCACTTCCAAAAGCAATCTGCCAAACCCGGTTTCCTTTCTTCATCCTTCCTTTAGCTTCTATGTAAGCCAATTCATACCAGATCGAGCTCGAGGAAGTGTTTCCAAATCTATGCAACGTCATCCTCGATGCTTCGCAATGTCTCTCTGAAAGCTGCAGATTCTTCTCAAGCTCATCAATCACAGCTCTACCACCAGCATGGATACAGAAATGATCGAAAGCAAGCTTAAAATCCGGGATATAAGGCTTCAGCTTAGAGTTAAACAATTTCTTCGCAACCAAAGTCGCGAAAAACAAAATCTGCTCGCTAATCGGAAGAACCAAAGGACCCAAAGTAGTAATATTCGCTTTAAGCGCTTCACCAGCAATAGCCATAAGATCTTTCGACAACGAAACACCCGTCTTCCCATTCTCATCTTGTTCTTGATAAACACAGTTAAAAGCCTTCTCATCAGCTCCTTTATGAGTCCTAACCGTATGAACCAACTTATACTTAGACCGTCTTCGATCTTTCCCTTTATTCGACAACAAAATCGCCGCACCACCAACCCGAAACAAACAATTCGGAATCAACATGGCCTTCCTATTCCCGAAATACCAATTCTGAGTTATGTTCTCAGTACTAACCACAACAGCATAAGTGTTCCTATGAACTTGTAACATATCTTTAGCTAAATCAATAGCTATAACACCAGCACTACAACCCATACCACCAAGATTGAAACTTTTAACATTCCCTCTAAGCTTATACTTATTAACAATCATAGCTGACAAAGAAGGTGTAGGGTTAAACAAACTACAATTCACAACCAACACACCAATATCTCTAGGGTTAATTTCGGTATTCTCGAAAAGTTTATCAAGAGCACCAAACATTACCTGTTCAGCTTCTTCACGAGCAGCCACCATTGTTGGACTTGGAGGTATACAATGTAAAGCTTCAGGGAGATAAGTCTCTTCACCTAAACCAGATCTTTCCAAAATCTTTCTCTGAAACTCTAAAGAAGATTCATTGAAATCTTCAATAAGCTTAGAATGATCCATAAATTTCTGATATTTGACCTGAAGGCTCTCAGGGGGAAGATAACAAGAGTAATCAACGAGATAAACGGATCTGGGTCGGGTCATGATGAACACGGTTGACCCGAAAACAGCTAAAGCAGAGAGGAAGATGAAAGCTACGAGATTGTATTGGAGATGAAGCCAAAGCTGGTAAAGATCTTGTGGTGTTAATCGAGAGATCTCTGCAACTAAAACCGCCATTAATGGAACCAAACAAAGCTTGAAGAGATGAGTTATTAGGTAATGGTAACCTAATTTGACGTATTTCATGTTTACACTTTGTAAGAAATTTGGAAGCTTTCTTGTTTGGATCTGTACGGATCCGCCATTAACAGCTTCCATGGTGTGGTGGTTTCACAATTAAAAATCAAAACTTTGAAGTTTTTTTATAATGTGAGATTGAAAGGGAAAATAAAAATTTGGGGTAAGTGGGTTTGATGGGACTAAAATGAGTAAAAATACGCCATTGATGAACACGTATGAAGAAATAGTTGATCTGTCGAAATGTTGTGTGTTTATGATTCAGAAAGAGAGAAGAGGAAGAAGACGAAGAGGAAGAAGAAAATTGTTTTTTGGTTTTGTATTATTAGATTTGTTTGTTTCTTTATAACTTTTGTTGTGTGTTTGTGTGTGTATAAATAGGTTTTTTTTTTTTTTTTTTTTGACCCCAATAAAAAAAAAAAAGAGGTATATTTATTATTTAATCACGAGTCATAAAAAGGATGGTGTAAATCATAAATGTGTGGTTTTAAAAGGGTTTTAATTTTTTGTCCCCAGAAAAAAAAAAAAAAAAAAAAAAAAGTACAGTATATTTATTATTTAATCACGAGTCATAAAAAGGAAGGTGTAAATCATAAATGTGTGGTTTTAAAAGGGTTTTGATTTTTTGTCCAAAAAAAAAAAAAAAAGTTTTAATTTTAAGAAAAATAGAAGTATGAGGCTGGAGTTTTGTTAGTGGTCAAGTCCAAGTAGGGAAGGTGGGAAATGTTAATAAATTTGCCAACTCGGGTATCAAAACAAAAACTTGACAATTTGACATGCTTTAAATTTACTAAAACCTTTATGTGAGTTTGTTTGGTAGACTAGTTTTGTAAGGACTGGGGGATCAATAATAGCCAAATATAATCTGAACCATGTGAATCTAGTGTGCTTTTTAAACTTTTTTGGAAATTTGGGAGATTTTTTTTCTATTGGTTTGTATTCAAGTGCTATCTTCCCAACTATCCCAAGAGTTCTAGTTTAAACTCCACAACTACACAATGCAAAGTTATTTTAAGAATACTGTCTTGTCAAATTAAAATCCCTCAAAGCAAAATCTCAACTTTGTTTTTGTGGTCTCACTTAGGAGTTAGGACCCATGTTTTAAAATTGTTAAGCGTTGGTTGGACAGTGAAAGTGGGCCTACCTTCTAACCAATAATTGGAGATTAAACGGGATTAATCAAGAACTAGTTTGTTTTTTTATTATATTTTATTAATGTAAAATTTAATTATTTACAAAATATAAATTATTACAATGAAATTATGTATTATCATTACTTTCCACTAAAAAAACTAAATGATATATTTATTATTAAATTTATATTTTATAAAAGATCCCAGATTAATATTTTTAATTTCTAAAAGTTAGTAAAGACACCAAAAGCAAACTGGATTCTTTTCAAAATTTTAACATGGCCCAAAAAAAAAAAAAAGGACAAAATATTTGTATATTGACAGAAAATTGGTCATAAGTGGCATGTCATCTAGTGATTTTAAAAATATTTTGACAAAATGTCCCACATCATGGGAGAGGAAGGAACCTTAAGGATCATTTCTAATATATATACCATCTATTCTAACTTTACTTGACAATTAAGTGGGTTTGATGGAATTGAACTCAATTCTTTTAGGCCCAATAAAATAAATTTAATCGGCGATTTTGGTTTATTTTGGCCAATTTTGAACGTTGAAGTACTATAGACGGCTGATTTATAATATAATGATTAGTGTGATAGATTTGTGTAAATCACTGCATATAATTTCCGATTGCTGATTAGGCGTCTGAATAATCGGTAGGCCTCCGATTTTTTGAACAATGCTTAGGACTCTTTTTGTGTTAAGTGTTTTCAATGATCACCACTGTAAATGCTACCAAGCTGCCTGAAGATTGGACACAAAAATTTGATGGTTGTTTCCATGTTGTGTTTATTTTTTGGCCGAAAATGGATTAGAGGAGAGGAAATTGAAATGCCTTCACTTGAATACGATGTAAATACCTACACAGCCTTGACCAAGGCTGGATTTAAGGTGCACGTGATACTCAGTAAGAAAAACCATAAAGTCTTTGAACTTTTCAAGAAATTTCTCACGTCTACCTTACCTTGGGTTGGTGGGAAGAAAAATGAGTTTCTAGGGGTTTTTATGATAAAAAAATGTTTTATTATATATTTTCTATTAGCTTAAAAATCTAAGAAACTTGTAAGCTTAGCGATGAATTATTTTTTCTTCATCGCTAACATGGATGATGACCAAGATCTAATAGTCGTGATTTAGATGATGATTGTAGTGAATCACATAATGAAAAAGACGCTCTTTCTCGTAGGGAAATAGTTGGCATGTACATCCCAAAAAACACTGGAGTGCTCCCTATAAAAATATTTTGGGATATAGAAAATGTCGGTGTATCAAATGACTTACTATTGAGAAACCTTTACAATAATTTGAAAATATTATTTAAAAAAATTTATTTGTATGAGACGGTTCTCTTTTCTTCTTTCTCTCCTCTCAGTGCACTGCTCACAAGAAAATTTCAGAATAGAGAAAAACGGATCCAAATAAGTAATATAAAGAATATTTTAAAAAAATAGTTATTGCTTCTTTGGTATATTTCATAGTAATAATTTTCTAACATTATTAGTAATACTAGATCATATGTGTGACTAAAAGTGAGACATACGGGTGTACTAATGATGTGCTGGATTTGTACATTCAAATTTGTTCTCACTCACTCTTTTAGGATCTAGATTTTTTAAATTTTAGTTACGATTTTAAATAATGTCATTTTTACATATAATAATTAATTCTAAAATTAATACTGAATCAATTATAAAAATATAAATAATCCATGAGAAAAAAGAAAAATTCAAGTTATATCTAATAAAAATTTATTTATAATTAATGAATTGAAATTATGATGTAGAAAATTATATTCTAGATTTTTAATTTAGTCAACATATGTAGTTAATAGAAACATGTGTTAGTCAAGTGTATATATATTAGAATGATCATGGTTTTATTTTTTGTTTATTATATTGATGTTGATATTTTAGCATATAACTCGAACACCGGTTTTGCTTAATCAACTTACGATTTGGATTCTATGGAGAATTTGAAAAACTAGGAATTTATTGGTTCATCAAAGGAAGAATACTCAACATCAGAAAGATATTGATTATGCAAATATTGATGCTTTTGATTGGATTCATGCTCAAAAATAGATATAAGAAAGTGAAAAAGTGCATAAGCCATCATCCTAACATCAAAGCTACAAAGTATGGAAAATACCTTGGGTAGCATGGACGTCGCTGTGCCGCCATAAAGACTTAGGTGGCCTTGGATTCCGAGACATAGGTCGTTTTAATCAAGCCTTATTAGGCAAACAGGCTTGGCGGATCTGGGATCGTCCTTCCTCTTTACTAGCTCAGATCCTAAAGCATAGGTATTTTAAGAAGAAACCTTTTTTGGAGTGTGGTGTTGGATCTAGACCCTCCTTTGCTTGGCGCAGTATCTTATTTGGTCGTGAATTGCTGAAGAAAGGTTTGCTTAGGAACATTGGAAATGGACAGAATACGAAAGTATGGTCGGATAACTGGATTGTTGATGAAATCCCGAGGCCCCCAATTTCCTCCTCAGACTCCTGTGATGAAGAGATGAAAGTTTCGGATCTATTGTGGCATAACTCTGCTTGTTGGAATGTCCCTCTCCTCAGACAGCTTTTTGTTGATCATGACATCAAGAGAATTTTGAAGCTGAAGCCCTCCCCTGGGGTACTTGACTCTTATGCTTGGCATTTCTCCAAAACAGGAAGCTATACGACACAGAGTGGATATAAGTTAAGCGAGCTCATAGTCGAAAACTCAGAATTCCAGTCCCAGGAAACACCACAGTTAGAGAAGAAACTTTGGGCAAAGGTTTGGAAGCTGAAGACGGTATCTAAGATTAGACATTTCATCTGGAGGGCGTTGAGAGGAGCTCTAGCTGTTAAGGACAGGTTACAAACAAGAGAACTTTACTCAGACATGACATGTGTATCCTGTAATTCGGCTCCAGAAACTATCTGCCATGTCCTTTTCACTTGCCCAATAGCTCGAGAAGTCTGGAACGAAGCAAAACTACCTATTCCTAGAGGTGGTTTCTCTAACTCATCATTGTTCCTGAACATCCATCACTTAGTGTCCTGCACGGAGAAATCCTCGTTAGACCCATATATCCGCAGAACTCTCCCCTGGATTATTTGGAATATTTGGAAAGCAAGGAATCTTCTAACCTTTGAAAAGACCAGATCTTCCCCAAATAGCATAGTGCTGAAGGCTTCTGATGAAGCAGAGGAGTGGTACGCTGCCAATTCAAACCACGATCATTCTCTGTCACAGCAACAATCTTTGGATTGTAGGCGGTGGCGACCTCCTTGCCGAGACTTCAACAAATGTAATGTGGGAAGCGCCTGGCTGTATGAGTTTCACAGGTGTGGTGTAGGATGGTTACTCCGTGACATTAAAGGTAAGAGTCTCTTCCATAGTCGGAGAGCCTTTTCCTCCGTTCAATCTCAACCACAAGCAGATTTGATGAGCCTATTGTGGGCGGTGGAGAACCTGGGGAACATGAAGCAACGAAAAGTGATCTTTGAAATTTCTTCTCACCTTGCCATGGAGGCGTTTGGTGACACAAGTGGATCCAACCCATTTGGCGAATTGGTGGCCGAAATTCATCAACTATTACTCAAATTTGATGACTGGAAGCTCTTGCTCTCTCACGAAGATTGTAACATCCCAGCTCTTCGTATAGCTAGGAGTGCGGCAGATGGAGGGAGATCCCAGTCTTATATAGCACAAGGAGCCCCTAGGTGGTTGATGTCTCAAATCCAACTTGAAGCTACTGCAATCCTTGGTCGAAGGTGAAGAATGGAGAAGATGATCGGAAACTCATCTCTCGCTCCCTTTTGTTTTTGGGCTGCTGGACCCATCCTCACTTTTAGTTATTTGTTTCCTTTATTTCAATTTATTTCCCTTGCTTTCTATGGCCTTTTTGTCGTGGGCCTTGTTGGATTTTTTGTCTAAGGGTTTAACCCTCTATTGAATCTTTTTATCAGCGGAAAAAAAAAAGGATGGATTAAATTTAATTTTGATGCAGGATTTAATAAACAAACAAATGAAGCCAAAGCAGGATGGATTATAAGAGATTATAGTGGAATTTATTTTGGAACAGCTCATAGTAACAGTCAAGATGTTAATTCATCTCTTGAAGTTGAATGTCAAGCTCTTATTATGGCAATGCAACATATTTGGAGTAGAGGATATAAGAATGATCTTTGAAGGTGACAATCACATCTTAATGGAAAACAAAAAATCTTTGGTGTTCACAACTGGATACGGGAAGTTCAAACATGGTCATTACGATTTGTTGAAGTTTATTTCAACTGAGTTTCTCGAAAATAGAATTCTCCAACGGACACATTAGCAAAAATGAATTTCCATCAGGATTATACATTTGAATATTTCTATTATGATCCTTTGCTATTGATAATTTTCTCCATAAGGATTATGTAAACTCTGTTTTAAGTTAATGAAATATGCATATGTTAACAAAAAAAAAAAAAAAAAAAAACTCCCTTGCCTTTTAGCTAAAGCAAAAAAAATTCAATATAAAAGTTAGATCATTCAAAAATAGTGGTTTGTTTAAAAAGTACTTATTTGCTTAGTTATTACATGCAACTCAATACTCATTTGAATTATATTATAAGCACAAATTAGGTTAAATCTAGTTTGTACGGATTTATAAACTTGCTAGAGCTTTCATAATTCCCTTCAAATGTATTATTCTAAAATGCTTGTCAATTGTTATAAAAAAATTTCACAATTTATTGAATGTTTTGTGTTCACACTAGCGAACAATAAATATATATAAATGTTTTGTTACTCCCTATATTCAATTTTATTAGATGTCTTAGCTTCTTTTTATGCAATACTTAAATTTTAAATGGTTAAATGAATTTAAAATAAAATTTTAAATAATACTTTTGTAAAGAAAAAGTAAAATTCTTAATATGTGTATTTTTAACCAAAACATCTAATAAAATAGAACACGGTGAATCAACACTATAATAACATAAATGCCTCTCTAAATATTGACACATAAGATTTTTAAGGTTTATGGTGATGACATGTCAATTAATGAAAAATTCTGAGGATCCAATCAAATTATTTAATTAAACACATCAGATTTAATTATACACATCATATTTAATTCTTTATTTTATAAATTACAAGTTAATTGGCCAATAAAAACATACCACATGAAGTTTTTTTATAATTTAAAATTTTAATAAAAATTAACCAAAAATGCAATTTTATCAGATTTTATATTTTTCTACATGTAGTTTGAACAAAAACATTTTTTAAAAAAAAAATCAGGAAAACAAATAACCAACTAACCCTAAAATTTTTCACACACCATACTTTGATAATATGATTTTTGGAAGTTTGAAAATATTTCAAGATTTTTCAAACCTTTTTTAACTTTCTCTAAAAATCCAATTCATGTTAGACTCAAATCCGTCTCTCATCCTCTCCCACTTTCTAGCACTTTTTCTAATATTTCTCTGATCCGTCATAAACATAAATATGAAATTACAATTATAGTCAATCCAAGTTAACATCACTTTCATTTTCATATATCTTTATTTCAGATTTATTATCTTTTTATCCTGAAAGAACATCAAGTTTTTTTATCTTTACGGATTTGAAAAGCACGATGCGAGTTTCACTCACCTCTCTACTAAACATATATTCACTCACCTCTCTACTAAACATATAGCTCAGAGTTTGAAACTAATGCAACAATTAAAAAATCAACTGCAGAAAAAAATCTAATTGCACCTTCTATTGTTGAAAGCTTCTTATCAAGACCATAAAATTAAATTGTCCCACTTATCTTTTCTTCCACGTAAAAATGTATTTTTATCTATCTTGCTTTAAGTTCTAAGCATGCAATCTTCAGATGAACCATACAAATGTTCATAAAATTCATTTGATGGTTCAAAAAATTCAATGCAATATTAGAGAGCAATACAATATTACTATTCATAAAATTTATTTATTTTCATTTAATATATGTTCAATTGTGTATATCTTACATGATCTTATGGTGAGATATTCATCAGATCTATTTGTTTTATTTCTATATTCATTATTATAAATCTCATCATTGTGTTATCACTAAAAAACTAATTTAACGAGTTAATTTAATTTATTATTGCATCGAACATAGAATAATATGATTTTTTATATTGTTACAGAAATCATCACAATTTTGATTTTTTGAATTTTGATTTTATCAAAAAAATTTACTTTAAATAATAATAAAAACAACATTTTTATTTTGTTTTACCAAGTGGGGATAGCTTACTTGATTTCAAGGATTCTCTTAGAAAAAGATTGAGTTTTTGATCCAAAGAAAAAAAACTTTCAACTGTCCAACAAAACTATTTACTAAATATAAATATTTTATATATTATAAAAGATGAGTGTCATGAGTTGTATGATCGACACATGTCCTCTTTTTTTTTTAAGACAAAAAAATGAAAAGTTATGTCTCTTAAGTTAAAACAATAATTTGGTTCAATATATACACAAACCTTAAAGATATTTAATGCATCGTATATTTGGTTCAATGTATACACAAACTTTAGAGATATTCAATGCATCGTATATTTGGTTCAATGTATATACGGTTATATAAACTCCAAAACGTCGTAACTTCTCAATATCTAAATGTATGGTAGCAAAAGATACTCTTTATTTCTCAAAATATTTTTAGATATTTTCTTTTAAATAATAATTTTATATTCTAATATAAACATATGAAGTTTTCTTAAAAGAACAAAAAAATTGATTTTTTCTCACAATTGTCTTTCTTTTCTCAAAAACTAATCTTCTAAATAAATTTTTCTCCATCGTTTTTTTCTTCAATGTTCATCTGCCGGCATCGACTCTGGCATTGGCCATATTCTTTTTAATTATAGGTTACTTAATTTATGTTTTATTTAAATAAAAAATTTAATATTTGGAGATGTAAAATTGAAAAAACACGAGTCTCGTGGCGGTATCTTCTTATGTTCTTGATGAATTTCATTAATTTTCATAATCATTGTTAAGCGCCAATACTTTAGCTATGGTTATATGTTTCCACAAATTTCCAGTCTATTGTATGATTGACACGTGTTGTCCTTTTTTGTAAGAAAATAAAACCAAATGTTGCAATTTTGTATCAGTGCTTTGTCACTTTTGACCAGAAATTGTGTATTTTTCCAAACGATGCACATGTTCTAAGATTTAAAAGGATTTTTCCATTTTGTCAATTTCAGTTAAGCCATTTCAAAAAAGTTTATGATATATCAATCATGGTGATCGTACTTTCTTCATCTCAGATTTCACCAGTTGTTATAGTGATGAGATGCCAGTGAAATGGTGATAGCAACAAAGGCGAGGGCATATAAAGACAAATATGGGGGAAAAATGAGAGATCATTCAACATGAAGTAGATTTTAGTTAATTAGCAAGTTCTATGAAATATAAGAATACAAGTGTTAGGCAATGACAAATTTGAACTAATAGAAAATCCAAAAATACAAGAGACTTGCCGTCATAGTTCATATTCGCGTTGACGTATGTCTAAATTGTATTTTTTTCATGGGTATAAATAAGTCTAACAACCATGGTCGCTTTTGCAAAATATTATTCCGAATTGGTGAAAATAGTATCAACACCGGTTTTGTGATGAGTGTTATATTGTTGTGTGATTGACACGTTTCCTCTTTTTTTTTGTAGAAAAAACAATCAAAAGTTATGTTTATTGGGTTTACACAATGATTTGCTTTAGTGTATAAAATCCACATAACCTTAGAGATATTCAATGCACCGTCGACATTTTGTTCATTGTATATACAGTTATATAAACTCCAAAACGTAACAACTTCTCAATTTTCAAATTTATGGTATCAAAAGATACACTCTATTTATCAAAAAAAAAAATAGGTGGATATTTTCTATCAAATAATAATACTCTACTATAATAGAAACATTTGGAGTTTTCTAAAAAGAAAAAAAAAATTATTTTCTTCTTACAACCATTTTTTTTTCTCCAAATGCAATCTTCCAAATCAACTTTTCTTTTACGTTTTTCTTCAATGTTCACCGGTCAGCGTCAACTTCAGCATTGGCGATACTCTTTCTAATTAAACTTTACTTAATTTAGGTTTCATTTAAATAAAAACTTCAATATTTGGAGATGTAAAATTGAAAAGACACGGGTCTTGCGACTGTATTTTCTTCTTCTCTAGAAAGAATTTTATTGATCTTCATAATGATTGTTAAGCACCAGTACTTTAATAGTGGTTCTGGAGTTTCGACAATTTTTTACTCTATTGTATAACTGACATTCAATGATTTTGAAATCTTAAAAATTCTTATAAACTAATAAAAATTTACTCTCCGCGTGTATGCGCGGGTATTGCCTTGTAAACAAAACAATTTACTAAATATAAATATAAACATCTTCATGCTGGAAAAAAAAAATAAACATCTGCATATTTACATATTTACCTAGAATTATGTAAATATGAAGATTGTTACTGACAATAATATGCCTTTGGGACTTCAATTTTCTTTAAAATATGTAAATGTGAAGATAATATCAGAGGGAAAAAAACATGTTTTGTGATTATTATAAAAATATGTAAATATGAATTCTGATCTTACTAAGGAGATTACAGATGAAGAAATTCAGAGAGCAGTATTTGATATTGGCCCGGATAGAGCCCCAGGACCTGATGGATTGACCGGAGCTTTTTATCAACAATTCTGGTCTGATATAAAAGAAACAGTGATTGAAGATATTAAGAGTTGCTTCTGTCAAGGTTATATCCCGGAATCCCTTAATCATACAAACATATGTCTCATACCAAAAGTTGAAACCCCGCGGCAAATGAGTGACTTTCGGCCTATTGCATTATGCAATGTCAGCTACAAGATTATTTCAAAAATTTTGGTTGGCCGTTTGAAGAAGCATTTATCCACTATCATATCGGAAACACAATCTGCTTTTATTCCTGGACGGAACATTATGGATAATGTCATCATTGCACATGAGATGTTACATTTTTTGAAGGCACGTAAGAGATGGGCAAATTCTTATATGGCAGTCAAAACAGATATATCAAAGGCTTATGATCGATTAGAATGGTCTTTCCTTCGAGAAACAATGGCGCATATGGGTTTTGATGATAGATGGATCAACTGGATCATGATGTGTGTTGAATCAGTCAATTTCTCAGTTCTTATAAATGGTGCCCCCCAAGGAAAGATTGTGCCAGAACGAGGTATACGTCAGGGTGACCCATTGTCTCCATACATATTTATCTTATGTGCTGAAGTATTGAGTCATCTACTCACAAGGTCGGCAGAAGGAAAAAGGCTTAAAGGTATAAAAATAAGCAATACAGGACCGACAATCACTCATCTTCTTTTTGCGGATGATGCACTATTTTTCTGTCACGCTCACCCAAGATCAAGTGTTACAATCATGAGAATTTTGGGAGAGTATGAAAGAGTTTCTGGCCAAGCAGTTAATCTGAATAAATCGGCGATTACTTTTGGATCAAGGGTCACACATCAAATGAAGACACGACTTCGACATACTCTTAACATACATAATGATGGTGGTGGTGGTAAATATTTGGGACTCCCAGAGCAGATAGGAAGTAAAACAATCGAAACTTTTAATTTTGTGGTTGAGAAAGTTAAAGAGTCGCACACAGAGTTGGTCTCATCGTTTCCTTTCTGAAGCGGGTAAAGAAATATTGCTGAAAACTGTTGCGATGGCGCTACCGGTGTATACAATGAACTGTTTTAAATTACCGAAAGGAATCTGTGATGATATCAATGGAGTGATGGCAAAGTATTGGTGGAGCAAAGGTCAAAGGGATAAATCAATGCATTGGTTGGCTTGGAAACAAATGGGTTTTCCTAAGAAGGAAGGAGGTTTGGGTTTTAGAAGTATTGAAAGCTTTAATTTGGCATTACTTGGTCAACAGAGCTGGAGAATCTTACAACATCCGGATAGTTTATTGGCAAGGGTTTTGAAAGGGAGATATTTTTTTGATACCAATTTTCTCAATGCGGAAATTGGTTATAAACCTTCTTTTATTTGGAGATCTTTGGTAGAGGGGCGAGATTTGATGAAAAAAGGATTATGTTTTCTAATTGGTGATGGGAAAGAAACACAAGCCTGGATAGATCCATGGTTGCCAACACATCCGCCACGACCACCGCGGAGACTAATGGCTACTGTTCCAATTGATATGCGTGTTGAAGATCTAATGAATGATTCTCACTCTGATTGGAATATAGAAAAGCTAAGAGCTACAGTTGTTGCAGAAGATGTTCCTCTAATATTACAATTACGACTCAGTTCAACCTCGGAGACAGACCTTTTAGGATGGAGTTATACACAAAATGGCATTTATACAGTGAAATCTGGATATTGGTTGGCTACTCATCTTCCTGATTATGTCAATGAAGCAATACCCCCGGAAGGATCGACAGTATTTAAAGAAGCAGTTTGGAAACTGAAAACAGCACCGAAACTACAGCATTTTCTCTGGAGGATGCTTTCAAACGCTATGGCGGTAGGTTCTATTCTCAACCATCGAGGTATAACCACAAATTCTCAATGTAGAAGATGTTGTGAAGAGGAAGAAACTGTGGATCATTTGTTTTTTAGATGTCGGTATGCACAAGCGGTATGGAGAGGCATGGATATTCCTAATCCAATAATAGCGGATAATATAAGTTCTTTTGATGTCAAGTTTCAAGCTATTCTGGAATGTCATAATAACATAAATTTGTCTTCGTTGACACGACAACTTCCTTTGTGGACTCTCTGGCGAATTTGGAAGAGTCGAAATCTGTTGGTTTATCAAAGGAAAAGCAGTGATTGGCAGGAAGATATAAGGAAAACTTTGATAGAAGCAAAAGAGTGGACAACCTGCTGGCATGGGGAAAACTCAGATGGACGATTGAGTCAGCCACAAAATGTATCCCTCTCGTCTTGGACAAAACCAAAGGAGGGGTTTATAAAATGCAATTATGATTGTAGTTTTGTCAACAATGGTGTTCCCTCAAGAGCAGCATGGATCATGCGAGATGATGAAGGTTTTTATATTGAAGCTGGTCAGAGTATAGGTAAAACATGTCAATCGGCAACTGAGGCGGAACTACAAAGTCTTCTCATGGCAATGCAGCATGTTTGGTCCCGAGGATATCAGAACGTAATTTTTGAAGGGGATAATCAGATGGTGGTATCATTGGTTCAGGGTAAGCATCAAAACTTTAAACTCCATAATTGGATAAGAGACATTAATCGGTGGAAGCAAAAGTTCAGGTCTTTTGAAGCTACATGGATTGGACGGGCAAGTAACAAGCCAGCAGATTGTTTGGCTAAAGAGCCATTTTGTGAACTTTCTCAATTTAAATTTCATTTTTATGTTCCAGCATGTATTGTACAATTCCTCCATGAGGATCATACTTTGTCCAATTAATGTTTAAGCAGATGTTAAAAAAAAAAAAAAAAAAAAAAATATGTAAATATGAAATCCTCTTTAATTCAATTTATTTATCTAACTAATTATGTCTAAAAAGACTTCGTATTCATGATTAGTTCAGAATTCAGATCCTACATTTTTTGAAACACCCTTTTTAATATTTATCCCCAACGGTCGAAAATAATCCAGCCGTCGTCATTTAAATCCTCAGATCCATCTTTCCCAAAATCGCAAGTAGCCGTTACAAATCTCTCTTTCAAAACTCTTCATCTTTAGGATTCTTGATCTTCCAATTTCTATGTTCATTGTTTCCTTTTAACAACCCAAAAAAGATCTCAGATTTGTTACCAAATTAAGATTTTCCGAGCAACTTTATCATCAGTCATGGCTTCTCCTACCAACAACAATTCCTCTTCTTCTCCTCCAATCCCTAACAGACCAAACCCTAAACCCAGAAACTCTGAGGCCGGTGACCCATTACGCCGGAGTTTCAAAGACAAACCCTTTCCGGCCAATTCTAAAGTCAATATCGCTTCAGGTTAGTTCTTCTCTATTCAAAGTTTTGATTTTTAAGTTCGGATTAGATTAGTCTTTGCATAAAAGTTTTCTCTTTTTTTCGAAATTGATTAGGGTTACTCTTGCTGATATGATTCTGATTACTATATGTTGTTTCTCTATTCAAAGTTTTGATTTTTAAGTTCGAATTAGATTAGTCTTTGCATAAAAGGTTTCTCTTTTTTTCGAAATTGATTAGGGTTAGTCTTACATAATTGATATGATACTGATTACTATATGTTGTGATGTTTGTGTTCCTTAGATTTTTCTCGGAGGAACTCTTTTGGTGGTGATAAAGAGAACGAGAACAAAGCTGTTCTAACTCCAAAGTGTTCCAAGAACTTCATGTTACCAACAATCTCAGCAGCTTCTAAAATCAATGCATCACCAAGGAAGAAAGTGTTATCTGATAAAAACGAAATGTCTCGATCTTACTCTGATGTTAAAGGTGTAATCTTGGAAGATCCTAAAAGCCATCATCACCGAGCTAAGTCATGTGTTTCGTTTTCAGATGTTATACATACAATTTGTATTGATGAAAAGAAGCATTTTGAGGAATCATCATATGACATGACTGTTACTGATTATGATGAAGGGATTACATATTCTGATCCAAGATTTAGGATTAGTCCTCGTCCTTCGGTTGTGTATACATCTCCTGAGTTTGCAGCTTGTGAAGTTGATTCATCGTTGCCTCCTTATGATCCTAAAAAGAATTATTTGTCGCCGAGGCCTCAGTTTCTTCATTATAAGCCTAATCCAAGAGTTGAGAAGCGTTTTGATGAGTGTAAGCAGCTTGAGGAGCTTTTCATCTCTGAAAGCTCTTCTTCAGATACTGAATTGACTGTAGAAGAATCTGAGAAGTGTGAGGAACAAGAGAAGGATGGAGCTGAGGTTGTAGTAGAAGAAACTGAAGATGTTAAGAAGCGTTTTGATGAGCTTTTCATGTCTGAAAGCCCTTCTTCTGACACTGAATTATCTGTAGAAGAATCTGAAAAATGTGAGGAACAAGAGAAGAATGGAGCTGAGGCTGTAGTAGAAGAAGAAACTGAAGATGTTGAGCAATTAGAAGCAGAGAGTGATGAAGAACTGGTTTGTGAGAGCACTGAATCACCAAAACAGTCTGGTTTCAGGAAATTCAAGTTCCTTGGTTGGTTTTTGGCTTTGGCTTTGGGGTTTATGTTGGTTTCAGCGACCTTTTCGCCACCAGCCGAATCACGTTTCTACGAGTTCCATATCCCAAAAGAAATCACAGAGTTTGCAAAAGCTAGCAACTTGGAGCAGTGGAGTGAAAAGCTCTGGACTTTGACAGGATCATCATTTGTGTACATTGACAAGATGATCTCATCTCTTGGAGGAGGAGAAACGGAGTATGGTCCATTGCAATTTTATAACTTGACATATACTCTGGAAGATGAAACTGTTTTCAAGCCAACAAGTGTTGAAATCAATGAGGAACCATTACAAGAGAAGAGCATTGGTGAGAACAATGTTGAAGATGTCTATGGAGAGGATGGTTCTGTCAATGAATTTGAGGAGGAGAGTGGAATAGAAGAAAACTCAGAAGTGGTTTCTGAAACAGAAAATAGAGATGTAGAAACTACTGAAGTTGATGAACAGACTGAGATGAAACCGGTCACAGATGTAGAGTTGAATGAAGCTGAAGGAAATTTGAAAGCTCTTTCTGAAGATGGTGTAGAGTGTAACATTAAAGAACAGAGAGAGTCTAAGGTGAGTCCTGAAGAAAACTATGATGCAAGAGGTAGTGAATCTCAAAAAAAGCTTGAAACTGGATCATCAATAAAGGAATCTGAAGATATCTACATAAACCAGGATGATGTTGAATCAGCTGTCATCAATGTACACCAGCCAAAAGAGAGTGAGGTAGCTGAATCAGAAGAAGGTTTTGGGGAAATTGCTGCAGAAACTAGTGATGATCTTCATCTTAAAGTAAGGTCTTCTAACAAGGCTGATAATGAGTTAGTCAAAGCTGATGCTGAAAGTGGATCAGAAGAAGGTTTTGAGGAAATTGCAGCAGAAACTAGTGATGATCTTCTTCCTAAAGTGAGCTCTCCTAGCAAGACTGATAATGATGTATCGAAGGCGATGCTAGTATTGTCCTCGAGTGTTCTGGTTCTACTTGCAGTGTCTTTCTTATTCACTAAGAAGCCAAAATATGTGGCTGCAGCTACTCCTGAACCAACCCCTAAGACCACCGAGGAGCCAAACTTGAGTCATGTGCCAGTAGAGAATCTGATGAAAGAAAAGCTTTCTTCACTAAATTTCGAGGCGGAAGAAGTTGATGACAGCATGAGTTACAGTTTCAATAGGAAGAGCTCATTCTATAAAGATCCTCAAAGCGGAGGAGGCAAGAAGAGTAACAATAACAACAGCAGCAGCAAGTTAAGAAGAGAATCATTGGCATCTTCAGCATCAGAATACTCAGTAGGCTCCTTTTCTTATGGAAGTTTCACAACCTACGAGAAAATACCAATCAAAACAGTAAGTAAAATCAATCAATGATCTCAAAGCTAAAGTTTTTTTTAGAGTTTTGCATAATATTAACACCAACACATTTATATTTGCAGGGTGATAGAGAAGAAGAAATGGTTACGCCAGTGAGACGTTCAAGCCGAATTAGGAACAAACAATAAAGAAAGAGAACACTTTTAGTCTTTTACTATAAAAAGACTCTTCATTCCAATTATTGCACCACTCTGCTGCAATCTTTTTAGTTCCTCTTATGAATTAGATTTTTAGCTTTTGACTTTCTAATCTCCTTGATTTGTACTAAACTTTGATTCTTCAATCAAAAAGTTTGTTTTTTTAATGTCAATTCTTGAAATGTTGAACAAACAAAAAAGCATCACCATTTATTATGTTTTTTTTTTTTTACATATGAAAAACCAAATCAAACAACGATCAAAAGAGACACACACACACACAAAACTCAGTTTCTCCAGTTTCCTCCATCAGATCTTCCACTATAACCTCCATCACCACCGTAACCACCACCGCCGTAACCTCCTTCACGACGTCCACCTCCATAACCACCACCATATCCACCTCCACCGCCTTGGCTATAACCACCGCCTTGACTATAACCACCTTGATCACGTCTACCTCCATAACCACCACCACCACCATAACCACCTCCTCCTCCTCCACGGTTATATCCACCACCGTTACCACCACGACTACCACCACGAGCTTGAGCTTCGTTAACAGTGATGTTACGACCATCAAGTTCTTGACCATTCATTCTCTCAATCGCAGTTCTCAACGATTCTTCATCTTTAAAAGTCACAAATCCAAACCCTTTTGATCTCCCAGTCTCACGATCAATAATGATCTGATCCACACAAACAAAACCCAAAAAGTTCAAAACTTTAAATCACAAAAAAAAACAAGAAATTGATAAAAATACATCAAATCGGACGATCTTCGATGATGAACGTACCAATTGAGGTTAAGAAGAGTAACAAAATTAGTAACAAAGAGAGAAGAAGGAAAAAAAACACGGATTCGGGTCAGAATATTTCGGATCCGGGTCGTCTTAAACGGACCTTGGAATCGAGAATTTCACCAAATTGGCTGAAAGTTCTTTCAAGTGATTGTTCATCTGTAGCCCAAGCTAAACCTCCGACGAAGCACCGGAACTCGCTATCTCCAGAAGCCATCTTTAAAATTTCGAGAATTACGAGGAAGATGATGATGATGATGATGACATGTCCGAAGCTCAAGAGACGACGGTTTCTATATAGACAAGCGCGAAACTGTGGTTTACACGTTGACTCAGTGAATAACAAGTGTGTTTGGTTACAGGGATAAAGATATTCCTAAGTATGGTTAGATTTATTACACGTCATCGGAATCAAAATAAAATCTTGGTTGATCCAATGGTTCAGATTTGATCGGCTCCATGTGTAGAAGTGGTTGTATTGAAATAACTTTTGGTTTTGAGATATGTGGGTCCTATTTAAACACGTGTTATGATCTTCGAACTGGAAAAGACAGCTTCAGTAGGGAATTGGTTTTTACACGTCGGATTTGTTATGATTTTTTTGACTACTATTTGATATTATCGATAAAGAAATGACAAAAAAAAAAAAAAAGAACATAAAGGAGCTTATTATGAATATATGGTTAATTTGTTGTTATGACAAAATAAAATTTTGTGTTTATGTCATATAGTTACTTTCTCTGTTTAGAATGTTTTCCTAGTCATCATCCTTTTTTTTTTTTTTTACAATTGTTATCACTTCCAGTCAGTATTTACAAAGCTATTTAAAAAGCATTTATATGCATACATTTTAAAAATGATACAATATAAGAGACGAACTTAAGAAACAAATTGATATAATATTTATTTTTAGAAGTCTTTTACTCGCTAATAAATAAATAAATTTATTATTTTCTTTTTCCATACTTAACTCAAAGTATTGCAAATTTTTGCTAGCATCCGACTATAAAAAACTATATTAACTTCGTAAATTTCAAAATATTATTGCATGATAATTTCGTACTCTACATCCAATGGTTGCTTTTCTAATACTTTGTATTATTCGCCTAGGGTTTAATAAACAAACAGAAAAATCGGTAAAACCACCGCATACAATAACTTCGCCGAAATCAAATATACCAAAGAGAGACATAAATAACTAACAAAAAAAAAATACGATTCATTTTCCATCTCAATCTAATATATCAACTGTTATATATGATAACGTATGTACCCTTTAATCAAGAATCTCAAATTTCCAACCGCTTCCAAATCTGAAGATGGTTGTGATTTTGGTTAAAAAATATACCATACCATCGGAGTTCATAACAACTGTCAACCATAGAGGTAATGCATAGCCGGTTTTTAAACTGTTCACTAATTACCAATTCCATTGAAGGAGAGAAAAGAAAATTTTCCGTAAGGTAGGAATGCCGAAAAAAAAACGTTTTGAAAAACTATCGGGAATCCAGAACTACCGCTAAAGTACCAGCGCTTAACAACGATAATAAAAATCAATGAAATTTTTACAAAGAAGAAAAAAAATATATAGTCACGAGACTCGTGCCTTTTCAATTTGTCATCTCCAAATGTTGAAGATTTTATTTAGATCAAACCTAAATAAAGTATTTTATAATTAGAAAGATTCAGCCGACGCCGAAGTCGATGCCGACTGATGAACGTTGCAGAAAAAAATAAAAGAGGAAGGTTGATTTGAAGAGAAGATAAATAGTATTTGTAACAGATAACAGTATTTGAAGAGAAGATAAACAGTATTTCCATAATACTGCACGAAGAATCGTCCATTATAGATATGGTGAAAGTATAACCGTCAGTCGGAAATTTGTGTGTTGCGGTGAAAGTTGCATGTTAGAGAATTGTTTGTGAAGTCGTTCATCATAAAATCTTATAATGATGTGAGATACAACCAAAAAGAAAACATAAATCTAAACCCATTATCAATTTAAAAATTATCCAAACAAATCCAACTCAATTCAAACAAATCATAGATCTAAGTTACGTAAAATTATACCATAACCAAAGAATAGTACTTTCCAAACATATTTTTTTTATAAAATCGATGACCAGATGAAGGCAGTGAAGTAGTCATCCTTCTCTGTTGGATATCCATATGTCACTGTCACCATGGCTAATCTTATTGCCCGGCTAGTTGTTCTGTTATTTTGGATTTTTTTTTGTTTTTCAATAAAGTTTACTATACAATAAAACAATAATAATAAGATTTACTAGATATAAGAAAAATATATCCATTTTATTATTTAGATTTTTTTATTGATTTTCCTTTCCCATTAATAAAACTATACATGTTTTATTCGATCAGTGGATACATATTTTAATAATGTTAAATTAGAATTTTGACATATGTCGAACTCTCGTAAGAAATATCAAGATTTATATAATAAAATATGTTATTAATTCGATTTACTAAATTATTTTCGAAAAAATTAAAATACGATTCGGCCCCCAAACCTAATACAGTTAAACTTCTATAAATTAATACTCGATAAATTAATATCTTGCTAAATTAATAATTTTCTCTTGTTCCAAATTTATAATTTCACCCAAATATCACCTCTATAAATTAATAAACACGATAAATTAATAAAATTGCGTAAAATACATAGTTCCCAATATTATTAATTTATAGAGGTTTTACTATAGTAAACATGATTATTTACTTAGTACTCTAATATTTACTCTCTTTTTAAATTAAACCCCCCCTGAATATTTACCTTGCCACGTATTCAAAAATCAAATCAATTACAGATAGCAAATTTACCTCATTCGGCCAAGAATGGTAAATACAGGACAGGGGGATATATTACTCTATAATTATGCAAAAACATTAAATTCAGAGATAATAAAAAGATGGAAATAAACAAAGAGAAAAAAGGAACTTTTGTTTTCCAAACCTTTTATAGGAATAGTAATTGCGGCAACAGCTTAGCTGGCTTAAGGCGGGATTACCGGGAAAGTCAAACATATATTGAAACGACGTCACTTTACCCCACCTAGGTTTTTAATTTAATCTAATTTCAAAAATTAAAATAATCACTCACAGTAATTAAGTATTTTATTTTATTAATTTTTTTGAAGTTTCTTGCAAAGACGAGAGAAGAGTGTCACAGTCTCTACAGTTGTTTTCTCAACAACAATCTCGATCTTCTTCTTCTTCTTCTTCTTCTCTTTCTCTTTTTTTTACACAATCTCTTTTTGTTTTGTCTGATTTTTTAAGGATTAGTGATGATTTTTTTCTTATAAAGTGAAGAAAGCTTTAAGAATTAGAAGAGAGAGAAAAAGAGAGGTGCTTTAATGGGAGCTGTATTTGGATCCAGATACAGAGTAAAACTAGTTTGATATCTTCTCTTTCTTTTCATCTTCAGAGATCGAAAAGATTTGATTTTTTCTTTTAAGGGTTTTTTTTTTTTGGCTGTAATTCTGAGAAAAAGAAAAAAAAAACCTAAACTTTAATTCTCTGGAAGTGAGTTTTAGTGATGAGGTGTTGATGGGTCATTGGATTGAGTTCGATAAGCAATGTCTGATCAAAGAAGAAGCGCATTGGGTTTTGTTCTGTTCTTGTTGTGTTTTGTATTGTTCAAATGTGTTGTTGGACAAACACGGACTCGATTCAGTGAAAGACTTACTCTGTTACATCTGAGGTCTACTCTAGGGTTAAAAGGAACAGATTGGCCAATTAAAGGTGACCCTTGTGTTGTTTGGAGAGGGATACAATGTGAGAATGGTAGTATCATTGGGATCAACATTTCAGGGTTTAGAAGAACAAGGATTGGTAAGCAAAACCCACAATTTGCTGTTGATCCACTTGTGAATCTCACTCGTTTGGTTTATTTCAATGCTTCTGGATTCGAACTTCCTGGGAATATTCCTGATTGGTTTGGTGTTTTCTTGTTGAGGTTACAAGTTCTGGATCTTAGTTCTTGCTCTGTTAGTGGTGTTGTTCCTTTTACTTTTGGGAATTTGACTAGTTTGAAGACTTTGAATCTTTCTCAGAACCGTCTTACCGGTTTGGTTCCTAGTAGTTTAGGGGAGTTGTTTAATCTATCTGAGCTTGATCTGTCTAGGAACTCACTCACTGGAGCTCTTCCTTCATCTTTTGGTTCAGTGAAGAATCTGTTGACTCTTGATGTTTCTTCCAATTACCTCTCTGGACCAATCCCTCCAGGTTTAGGAACGTTATCGAAGCTTCTCCATTTGAATTTTTCAAGCAATAGTTTCTCCTCTCCGATTCCTCCAGAGCTCGGTGATCTTGTTAATCTGGTTGATCTTGATCTCAGTATCAATTCATTGTCTGGTTCAGTTCCTCAAGAGTTGGGAAAGTTGAAGAATTTGCAGCTAATGTCGCTTGGCGATAACCTCTTGAGTGGGACGTTACCAGCTGATTTGTTTAGTGCTGAGAGCCAACTTCAGACTTTAGTTTTGAGGGAAAATGAATTCTCCGGTACTCTACCTGATGTGTGTTGGTCGTTGCCGAAATTGCGTATTCTTGACATTTCCAAGAACAACTTCACAGGAATGTTGCCAAATTCTAGTTCTGATTCAAACCAGTTAGCTGCAATGGTTGATATCTCCTCGAACACATTTTATGGCGAGCTCACACCGATTCTTAATAGGTTCAAGGCTATGGAACTCTCTGGTAACTATTTTGAGGGTAAGGTTCCAGATTACGTGCCTCGGGAAAATGTGTCTGTTACCAGAAACTGCCTTGAAAATGAGAAGAAACAGAAGCCGTTAGCGATTTGTGCAGCATTCTATACATCTAGGGGATTAGTTTTCGATGATTTCGGACGCACCAATTCTACACAACCTACATCAAAAAAGGCTTCTTCAGGGATAAGTCGCAAAACAGTAATTATATTAGCATCAGTGGCTGGTGGAGTTGGTTTTATTCTGATTTTTATTCTCTTGCCAATTATTGTGGCTCTATGCATACGCCGAAGAGGCAGAAGAGCTCAAAGAGGAAATGGTGATAGGCCTAAACCTGTCACTGAAGCTTCACAACAACCTAAAGGAGCACAGACTTTTGATTTGTCTCGTCTTGGTAATGCATTTACGTATGAGCAGCTTCTCCAGGCAACAGAGGAGTTCACTGATGCTAATCTGATAAAACATGGCCATTCCGGGAATTTGTTTCGTGGTTTCTTGGATAATGGTACACCGATTGTTATTAAAAAGATCGATGTGCGTGAAAGTAAAAATGAAGGCTATATATCAGAACTGGAGTTGTTTAGTAAGGCTTCACACCAGAGGCTGGTTCCATTTCTGGGACATTGCTTGGAGAATGAGAGCCAAAAGTTCCTGGTCTATAAGTTTATGAGAAACGGTGATTTGGCTAGCGCTTTGTTCAGAAAATCCGAAAACAAAGGCGATGGATTGAAGTCCTTGGATTGGATTACAAGGTTGAAGATTGCTCTTGGTGCAGCTGAGGGACTATCTTATTTGCATCACGAGTGTTTGCCACCTCTAGTTCATAGGTACTACTCTTCTGTTCAGCTTCTCGTAATAAATTTTTGATTCTGATGAAAGCATTGTCATAAACGAAACACGATTAATATATAGTAAAATGTAACACATCTTTGAACTAGGAGTGAAGAATTTACATTTGCTAATTTTGCTGATTCGGTTTCTAGTATTGTTAGTGTCTAGTTTCATCGCCTATTGATATTACCTGCTCTTAAACTACTTGTTTCTCTATTGCTTAGTAAGCACAAAAGCAAGAGTACTCATGCGTGTGTGTGTTCAATGTTATTATGTAGAGATGTACAAGCAAGTAGCATACTTCTTGATGATAAATTTGAGGTACGTCTGGGAAGCTTAAGTGAGGTATATGCTCAAGGCGATGCTTATCAAAGCAGGATCTCTCGTTTACTTCGGTTACCACAGTAAGTCCTCTATGACATTAACAAGCCCTCTGCGGCTTTTGTATGTTGTCTAGGCACTACAGCATTTTAGAAAACGCTTTCGAGTTTTACTAATAATGCTTCTCCTTATTCTTTTCCTACTCTTGCAGATCGACCGAAGCATCCTCTTCAGGTATGTAAAACCTTCCATAACGATATAAACTTAGATTAAATATATCAAAACGTATAACGTAACATATGTATCAAAGGAGAGCCGGTTTCGTGGATATATTTGAGGGGACTTGTAAATTAGGATCTGAACCAACATAATAACCATATCTATTACATACCTGATTGATTTAATCTCTTCAGGTGCAGCAAATGCAACATGTAGCTATGATGTCTACTGTTTTGGCAAAGTGTTACTTGAGCTAGTCACGGGAAAGCTCGGTATAAGCTCACCAGACAACGCACAAGCGAAAGAGTACATGGAAGAAGCTTTACCATACATCAGCACAAACGAGAAAGAACTAGTAACAAAGATCATAGACCCATCATTAATGGTAGACGAAGACCTTCTAGAAGAAGTATGGGCAATGGCTATCATTGCAAAATCATGCCTAAACCCAAAACCAACAAGAAGACCATTAATGAGACACATTGTAAACGCGCTCGAGAATCCATTGAAAGTAGTAAGAGAAGATACAAACTCTGGTTCAGGTTCTTCAAGATTGAGAACAAACTCGTCGAGAGGGTCTTGGAATGCTGCTATATTTGGTAGTTGGAGGCAAAGCGCATCGGATGTAACAGCGGGGCAAGCGGGAGGAGGAGGAACAAGTGGTGGTGGTGGTGGTGGTGGTAATGGTTTGAGAAACTCGGGCTCGCAAGGGAGCAGTGGAAGGAATAACAATGGGAACTCGTCGTCGAGGAGGCGGCAGTCTAGTGAGATTGTACCGGAACCTGTTGGTGCTTATGGAGTAGAAGATCATTTATGATTTGTGTTTCATCGATTCTTTTGTGTCGATAATAACAGAGGGCTAAGAGAAAGTCCTCAAGGTAGCATAATGTTAGAAGGGAGGATTTTTTTTTTTTTTTTTTTTTTTCTTGTTAGGATTGGTGGAGTTAGAACTTTTTTTTTTTTTTTTTTTTTAAATTTTGTGGTTTTGGGTTCAGGATTTTGTAAATTGTATAATTCTTGGGGATTGGTGTTTTTTTTTTTTTTTTTGGTCTTCGGTTTCTTTCTTATTGAAAGGCCGGAAAAAAAAAAAGAAGAAAAAAAAAGGGAAGGCTGGGTTCGTTAATTACGTTGTTTCATTTCCATTTTTTAATTTCGTACGTGTGAAATCACGAGTGACTGTTGACTGTTTCATTGCCACGTGGGAAACTTGAGATAGTGTTGGGAATTAAAAAGGATGATGATATGGTAAAAATGAGGTTCTACCGAGATTTGAACTCGGGTTACTGGATTCAGAGTCCAATGTCCTAACCCCTAGACCATAGAACCATTTCTGTTAGGCTATAAACATATATATATATATATAATTATAAATATATATATAATAACTAAGAATAGCCAAGATACCATTAATGGTGGTAGCTTTTGAAGTTGTTTTTGGTTTTAGTTTGTCTTAAAATCTATTTTATAGCCAATCATGATTGTGAAAAAGTGGTTTTTCTAAAAAAATAGGAAATCCAGATTTTGATAGTTTTTGTTCGTTTTTAAAAAAATCCAAAATCTATGTTTTACTAGTTTTTCACTTTCTAACGTGATTATTTGTTTGCATTTTAAATTTTAAATTTTATTTTTAATACAAATCTAACCATAATCCAAAAACCACTTAAAAACTTACAAAGATTCATGACCTAAGTTACCAACTGCTTTCTTCTTCTTAGTTCTTACTGCGAATTTTATTTTCAGAAATTACCTACAATTTAGTCTAAGGTACCTATGTAAGAGCATTTAGTCATTTATTACACTTTTGACGGGAAAAAAAAGTTATTTATTTCATTGATTTAAGTGAGTTAATTTTAAAATTTGCAACACTAAAAACATAAAAGATATATATATTCTTTGGAAGAGAATCAAAACTATGTTAATTTCTCTGAATTTTGATTAGCTGATATTTTCTTGACCAAAAGTTATGCTTCTAATATAGATTACAAAAGAGAAATAGCTCCAATAGGGGTGTCAAAATGGTTTGATTGGATTGATCCAATTCATTAATCCATTAAGTTTAGAGTTAAATGAGTAAAATGGGTTGGGTCAACCCATTATCCATTTAATTTCATGGGTTAATGGTTAAATGGGTCAACCCATTTAAATAAATAAATAAATAAATTATTTAATTTAATATAATTTAACATCATCATCATCATCATCATCATTATCATCAGCAGAAATATGTCACGTGCCATCTGAATCAACAGTTTGACTAATACTATTTTGGTCAAAGTTGATTTCAGCACTCATATGAAAGTTCATGTTGATTTTTTGCAAATTTTGTAAGTTCAAATTGAAAAACGCATTGGATTTTAGTTCATGTATAAAAAGGCACCGTGAAAAAGTTCTTTTTGATTTTGGCCTTTTTCCCGATCATATTGCCAATAATGTTACAAAAAATGAAATATTCCAGTTTTATTTGGTTTTGGGAAGTCATGCGTGGTTATTGTCAATCATTAAAGACGAAAGTCTCTCTTAATACTTTTGTTATGGTTGTCTGTTTTGATGTTGTTTCGAGCGGTTATACTCTATTGTTTTCGGATTGCAAGCCATAATGAGTTACGATTGTTGTGGATTTCTTCAAAAATTTATGGTTATCTCGGGTCTAAATATAAATGCAGCAAAATTATATATATTTTTGGCTAGAAATAAAATCCAGAAAAAAAATTCAAACTAAAACCATATTGAATATCCCTAATAATAAGATTATAAAAATTAATATATTACATTTCACCATTTAATAATAAGATTATCAAATATCACCATTTAAATTTTGCAACAAGCAAACTTTTTAGATCAAATATCACATCAGTTTGATTATAAATATCATTTCCATGCTATAATGCGGAAACAAACCTAATTCATAGATTCTTTATGTTAATCTTTTTTTTTGTTTTTTTTTTTTTTAACTTCAATTGTTAAATGTTTATTTGACCAGTTTAACACACAGATTATCCACCTACCAAACATAAAACTTGAAATAAATCTCTATTAATATAAAATTATTGTAATAAACTGTGAGACCCGTGCAAAGAAGACATCAAGTGGGTTTGTAATAAAATCTAAGTAAATCAACACATGTGATGTGAGCTTTGGGATTCTGTAAAAAAAAAAAACCATCTCCATATAATTCATTTAACTAATTAATTATTTCTTCTGAACCTTACACTAACCTAACCCTCATATCTTTAATTACTCTTTTAACATTTTCAAATCTCACATTCCTCTCCTCTCCCATGGCTCTCTCCATCTTCTTCCTTCTCTCCATTCTCTTCTCCGTTTCACCGTCAAATGCACAGTCGTTCATCGGAGTAAACTACGGCTTACTCGCCGACAACCTCCCACCACCGTCAGAAACAGCCAAACTTCTCCAATCAACCTCCATCCAAAAAGTGAGACTCTACAACGCCGACCCCTCCATCATCAAATCTTTAGCCAACACCGGCGTTGAAATCGTCATCGGAGTTGCTAACGGCGATCTCCCATCTCTAGGCTCCGATCTTAACGTCGCTTCTCAATGGATAAACTCCAACGTTCTTCCTTATTATCCTGCCTCCAACATCATTCTCATCAATGTTGGTAACGAAGTGTTGTTGTCGAATGATCTGAATCTTGTAAACCAGCTTCTTCCGGCGATGCAAAATGTCCAAAAAGCCCTTGAAGCGGTTTCACTCGGTGGGAAAATCAAGGTTTCTACGGTTCATGCTATGACGGTGATGGGAAACTCTGAACCGCCATCGGCCGGTTCGTTTGCTTCCGGTTGTCAAGCCGGTTTAAAAGGCATTTTACAGTTCCTTAGTGATACCGGTTCGCCTTTTGTTATTAACCCGTACCCGTTCTTTGCGTACCAGAGTGACCCGAGACCTGAAACGTTGTCGTTTTGCCTTTTCCAACCTAACCCTGGACGGGTTGATTCCAACACTGGAATCAAGTACATGAACATGTTCGACGCTCAGGTAATTTATTTAATTAATTACAGTTATAGTACCTAAACTCTCACAGGTCGGTTCTGTATTTAAACAAATTAGTCATTAGAAAATTAATTAATGCGATATTTATAACGTTAAAATTTGAGTTTTTTTTTTTTTTTATGACTATAAATTTATTAGAACAGTTCAGATATCTAAATCGGGAGAATAGAGTTTATATGAATAACAAATTACAAATAAATTATGGTACTACGTGCTAAATTATCCGCTTTTGAGTTTAAAATACAAAAAATTAAAACAAAAAAACAAATTTTTTAAAACGTTAGAATTTGAGTTAGCTATAAACATTTGTTTGAACTTGATTTTCAAACTGTAAAGTAGCTCAATCTTTGGTTTTTGTATTTGGTGGACCAATTTTATATCTACTCTGAGTATTCTCACAATCCAGCTCAAACACATGATATATTATATAGTATTATTACTAATTATTTAATCAAGTTGACAGCAAATCATTGTTTATTTTGGTCTCAATCTCATGGTATGATTCATCTATTATAAGTTATTCATGCACCGAGATCTTCAATTATTTATTGTACTTATATAATTGTCATTATCAATCATGTGAAAACTCTGTAGTTGAACGTTGGAGATTTAATTTATCAATAACTCCATCTCAGTTAAATATTAGCAATAGATTTTGTATCAAAGAACTTATAAGAAATCTAATAAACCTCATTATAGTAAATATAGAAGAAGCATTTGTTTCTTGCCACACACGTTACTGATTCTTTTCTTTAGGTTGATGCGGTGCACTCAGCTTTGAAATCGATGGGGTTCGAGAAAGTGGAAGTGGTGGTTGCTGAAACAGGTTGGCCATCGACTGGTGACATCAATGAGGTGGGTCCGAGTGTTGAGAATGCTAAGGCTTACAATGGGAACCTTATTGCTCACTTAAGGTCTATGGTTGGGACTCCACTCATGCCTGGCAAATCCATTGACACTTACATTTTCGCTCTCTTTGATGAGAATCTCAAGCCTGGTCCTTCCTTTGAGCGATCTTTTGGCCTTTTTAAGCCTGATCTTTCAATGGCTTATGACATTGGCCTTACGAAAACTACTAGTAGTCAGGTACTAAGATACCATCACCAATGATTTTAGATTTCGAGTTTATTGTTTTGGAATACTAAGAGATCATGGGACTTTGGCCATAACTGGACCGAGAATAGGAAAAAAGTAAAGTAGTATTTTCTTCGAAATCAAGATTGGAACCAGTGAGTTTCTTTGGAACAGAGCCCATACATTGATATGAGGCAACCGAATGGGCCCCCTAGAGGAAGAATTATAGTATTCGAAGAGTAATAAGAGGATATATTAAATTTCTTTTACATTTAAATTATTGCTTGAAAAAAATGTTGTATTTTTTTTTTCCAGAATATATAATTATAAAGATATTTAAAATATTTGAACTATTATATTTTAATATTTTTACTATCTATAACATTTAAATTATCATATTATTTCGTGTGATCCCAAAAATTTCAGAACCGGCTCGTTTCTATTTATCCCAAAATACATAACCATTTCTAATGAATGTTGCGTTGTTTGTGATGATAGGAGGCATCACAATCTCCAGCGTTGGGGAAAGCAACATCCATGGGATGGTGTGTGCCAAAGGAGGATGCGACTGAAGAGCAGTTGCAAGCGAGTTTAGATTGGGTTTGTGGGCAAGGAATTGACTGTGGCCCGATAATGCAAGGAGGGGTTTGTTTCGAGCCTAATAATCTTATATCTCATACAGCATATGCCATGAATCTATATTTTCAAAAATCTCCTGAAAACCCTACGGATTGCGATTTTTCTAATACCGCGAGGATCACTTCTGAGAACCCTAGTAAGTTATTTTCCTCTTCATCTTTCATATCCTACTTGTTTGATATCATGAGTTGGTAATCACAATTCTGCATTTGGGTGGACACAAATCTTACTAAGAGACTGACTGAAACTATTACTTTTTTTTTTTTTTTGTGGTTCAAGAAAGACATAAATTATAATCCCACACTAGATACATTCATGAGTTCAGTAGATTCTTGAGTCATTACAAGAACGAATCAAAAAGCCATAAGTTAATAGATCAAGGGAAATCAAACCAAATACCAGCTTCCATGAGTTACTAGATTAGCAGCATATTGTCCAATATATGATATTACGTTTTTTAGTTATATATCTAGCTAATTTTTCTCTTATTTTTCCTTTATACGTTTTGGTAAACAAACTAACATTTTTCTCTTTTTTTTTTTGTTTTTTGTGAAACTTTGTGTGTTAGATAGGACGGTAAAATGTTAGATATGAATATGGTATAGATAAGTTTGATATGATTTGTCTTTAAACTATAGTTTTCTAGTTATTTATATATATATTAAGAGTTATAGATGTTACACATGTCCATTTTCTAAAACTTGAATGGATAAAAAAAATGTATTTAATTTAAGACTAAAAAAAATCTCTTACATTTTCTTCTAATAACACACTAATATTTCTTTTGGATTTCCTGTTTTTAGGTTATAACAATTGCATCTACCCAAGAGCAGGAAATGGAAGCACAAGAGAAGACATAAATAAATATGTGAATTCAGACGAAGCAATGGCGAAAAATGGATCAGAATGCTTCTCTTCTCTGTATTTGCATCTCTTTATCATCTTAATTTCTTTTTTCTTTTGTTTTCCCTCCTTGTGAATTATGTAGCAGACTTAGCAGTTGCCTCTTTTGTTAGCCTTTAGTTCCTAATTCTTTTTTTCCCAATTCATCTAGTCATTTTGTTTTTTGTTTTCTTCCAATTATATATTATAAATAATTGATTATTAATTCTGTATCATCAATCTTATTCTTTGCGAGGTCATCTTAAGTTTTTTTCAAAATTTTGTATTAAGAAAAAAATTTAGATCTTTATAAATTATACATGGGATTCCATTTTCCATGTTCAGTGTTCATTCGTTTAGCTTTTGATTTGAGCTCTTATTGTTCTGGTCAACTCCTCGTTACTTAGGTTTTGCAAATTTTCAGAACCTTGGTTCCTTAATTTCATACACCTAAGAAAAAAAAAGTGATCAAATTGGATTAGTAACAAAAATTAACAACAAAGATTGATCGATCTTTTAAGGATCAGCCAATCTCTGATAAAAAAGTAAAAACTGAAAATTAAACAGAGATCGAGCGATCTTTTAGGGATAGGTCGATCTCTGATGCAAAAAACTGAAAGTAAATCTTAGACAAAGTCCAAAATAATATGTAGACTCAGTACCAGCCTGCTGGAAAGTGGCTATCTTGTTCTTGAGTGCAGCTGATCTATATTTGATGCAGAACTGTTGCAGAAAAACGGTTCTGCACTATTCCCAATTAGTGATAGACCATGGTCATAAAGACTTAAGCCACATGTGATCTTTGTCAGTCAAGGAGAACGGGAATAGCTTAGTAATGTTAATATGGGTTTGTAAAGTAGTAATGTTAATATGGGTTTGTAAACCCATTTAATAAATAGGTATGTTAAAAAAATCCGAACCCATTTAAACCTATTTAATAGATAGAATTATATGAGGTTAAATAGGTTTACCCATTTAGACCCATTTATTAAAGAGTTAATTGGCAGATTGGGTCATATATTTGAAAGTAATTGGTAGATTGGGCCAGATACTATTCAAAATTAGAGGAATAGACCAACAGCCACTATTCACGGCTCTCGGGGTTCCAAGCGTGCTCTCTATGAATTGTCAAAATTACAAAATCTGCGACTCGTGGAAAACACCATTCAGGACATATGTTATTTACGGGAATGCCACTCTTTCCTCTGATAAAATTTGAGCGTGGCAATAAACTTCAAATTTGAGAGTGACCAAAAAAAAAAATTCTCTCTTACTTTTTCCGCCAAAAATCTAATAACTTGATTTTCTTATAAAATTTTTATTTTAAAATTATTGCAACCAAATATTAATTCATAACTTTTTTTGTGAATCTAGGAAGTTCCATTTTGTTATACTTTATAGATTTGTATAGTTTTATTTTATTTTATCATAATCTCGTACACCACCATATCTCGTACACCACAAAATCTCGTACACCATCATATCTGTACATTGTTATATCATATACACCATGATGTCATGTACATCTTGTACACCAATGGCGGTGTACGTTATGTAAAAAATTGGTGTACAAAGATCATTATAATATAAATAATTTTGAACTTTTTTTTTTTAAATAGTTACAAATGCTATAACGATTTTTAGAAACATTATATTTGTAGCCATCGTGTTCAACCATTTTAATGTACACCAATTCAAATTGAAATGTACACCATTTTAAATTTAAATATACACCATTTTAAATTAGAAACATAAATCATTTCAAAATAGAAACTTACACTATTTTAAAATAGAAATACATGTAACAAATTGTGCATTGTCGAGTATATTCAAAATAGAAACACACATATTTTCTAATATTTTTGACCCATTTAAATTATGAGACACATGAAATGATTGAAATTAGATTGGTTTCAAATACAAACGTACACTCTTTTAATGTACACCAATTCAAATTGAAATATACATCATTTTAATGTACACCAATGACTTTTAATGTACACCAATAATTTCTAATATACAATATCTTTTACATTGTCGTATCACGTACACCATCTTTTACATCTTGTACACTGTCATACAAAAATGTCGAAATGGACCTAATTTTGCATCAGTGTACAAAAAAAAACACTGTACAAATTGTGAATTATTGTATGAAGCGAATCAGTGTACAAGACGATATATAGATCGGTGTACGATATTTTGTACACCAGATATTTTATAGATATAATATCTTCGATGACACCTCGTACACTAATATGTATACTATTTCGTACACCCGAATTATGTACACCAACTTGTTTTGTATACCGACTCGCCTCGTAGACCATCTTGTACACCGATCATGTCACATACATCATCTTGTACACTACCATATTTTGATATCATCTTATACACCGTCATATCTCGTAAATCATATTGTGTAATAAATCATGTTTTTCGGATAAAGAAAAAGAAAAAAAAAGAAAAAGAAGAAAGAGAAAAAAAAAAAGAAAGATGACACAAATGAGTTGAAATTGTTAACTACCCCTGAGTCATTTGTCAAGAGGAGAGAACTTTGTATTAGAGGGAGGAGCTCTATTAGAGAGAAAATGGGTCCAGTCCTGTTTTGCCAATTATAAATAGTAATTGTCTAATCTGCCAATTACTTTTCAAATATATCTCATTCCTACAATTATTTCTTTATTAAATGGGGTTTAACAAAAATAAAGGGGTACCCGTTTAAACCCATTTATGTTTAGTTAAAATAAGTTGTATTTATAATTAAAAATTAATTCTGCTGGAAAAATATTAGTTTGGCGGAAAAACATAATTCCGTTATTTGACGGAAAACACGATTTTGACAGAAAACATAGTTTTAACAAAAAAAAAATATTGTGGAAGATACATAAAACATAATTTTGGCGGGAAAACGTGGTTTTAGCGGAAAAACGCGGTTTTGGCGGGAAGACATGATTTTGGCGGGAAAACGTGATTTTGACGAGAAACCATGATTTTGACGAAAAATGTGATTTTGGCGGGAAAAAATGATCTTGACGGGAAAACGTGATTTTGACGGAAAAACGTGCTTTTGGCGGGAAAACACGATTTTGGCAGAAAAACGTAATTTTGGCGAGGAAACGTGATTTTGGCGGAAAAACATAATTTTGGCGGAAAAACGTGGTTTTAGCGGAAAAACGCGGTTTTGGCGGGAAAACATGATTTTGACGGGAAAACATGATTTTGACGAGAAACCATGATTTTGACAAAAAAGTGATTTTGACAGGAAAGCGTGATTTTGACGGAAAAACATGCTTTTGGCGGGAAAACACGATTTTGGCGAGGAAACGTGATTTTGGCGGAAAAATGTGATTTTGACGAAAAATCATGATTTTGACGTAAAACATAATTTTGGTGAGAAAACGCGGTTTTGGCAGAAAAAAACGTGGTTTTGGCGGGAAAACGTGGGGTTTGGCAGGAAAATGTGATTTTGGCGTGAAAATGTGATTTTGACAGAAAAACGTGATTTTGACGGAAAAACGTGATTTTGGCGGAAAAATGTGATTTTGGCGAGGAAACTTGATTTTGGCGGGAAAACGCGATTTTGGCGGGAAAATGTGATTTTTGGTGGGAAAACACGTTTTTGGCGGGAAAATATGATTTTGATGGAAAAACGTGATTTTGACATAAAAACGTGAATTTGGCAGAAAATATGGAAAACGTGATTTGTTACGGTAAATATAAGAAAACCGTAATTTTGGCGGGAAAATTTGGTTTTGGCAGGAAATCCGAAAAACATGATTTATTACGAAAAAAGAAAAGAAAACACGGTTTTGACGGAAAAATGCAGTTTTGGTGGAAATGCGTTTTGGCGAGAAAATGCAGAAATCATGGTTTGTTATAGTAAATATAGAAAAAAAATTTAAAAAAAAAAAAACAATTTTAGCAAAATTTTTGGTTTTGATATAAAAATGAGATTTCGCACTTTTAGCGAAAAATTTTATTATATAATTTTGGCGGGAAAATTTTAATTTTAAACTATAATAATGAGTAATTTATTTATTATATATAGTTTAATGGGTTCAAATGGGTTAGTGTTACTTAAATGGGTTTGATTTAAATGGGGTGGGTTTAAATGGAGAGTAATGTTAAATGGGTTGGGTTTTCGATTAATTCAGCAGTTATCTGGCTAAGTTCGCGAGAGAGAAGGGTCCTCTCAAAACTCTAGCCGCCTCCAAGAGCTTTCCTCCGTTCTGGCCTCTCCGGTGGTCGGTGCTTCTCACTAGAACCATGAGAGGCCCTTAGGTGCTTAGTTTTTATGTCTTCAGTCCTGTTTCTTGTCTGTATCGGTGGTCCTTTGGTGAGGAAGAAGTGGTCAGAGCGTCATTGCTTTTGTCAGCTAGGGTTTTTGTCGAGTTGCAGAGCCGGATCTAGCTTGATGGTGGCTTCTTCTAGGATTTCGGTGAGTGTGGATTCAGATCTGGTTCAGTGAGACTTGTGATGTTGCTTCTGCTCATCATCGGTTCGGTTGGGTCATTTCTGCTTTGGTCTCCTTGCCGGGTTCCTGCTTTCTCCCTTGTTTCTCTTTATTGTTCTTGCTAGATGTAGTCTTTAGTTGGTGTTGATAGGATTTCATCGTCAGTTTTGGCTTGTTCAGAGTTTAGTTGGGTTGATTAGGTTCTGTCCCAACGGTCTCTTGGATAGATGGGTTGTGCAAGCTGGAGATAGCCACCTTCCTCCTCTTCTTTCTCTGTTCTGGGTTAATTTCGAGGTTCCTTGTGCTTCTTCGCCTTTTTGTCCGCTTGAGTTTTGAGATTCAGCTTTGGTTTAGGTTCTGCTCTTGGGCAGGGGCGGACCCACCATGTAGAGTATGGGTGCACGTGCACCCACTAAAATATAACCATTAAATTTTTTACATAGAACAATATGTGTAAAATGGCAATTTGGTTCATAGTGCACCCATTAATTCTATGAGGTGGGAGGTTCGATTCTTCTTAATAATATTTTTGCAAACATTGTTGCACCCATTAATAATGTGGGCTGGATCCGCCCCTGCTCTTGGGGTTCGTCTCTTGGATGGTATTATGCTGCATTGGCATCTACTAGTTCTCCTCTGAACCTCTTTGAGGTTTTGTGTTGATTTCAAGACTTGCAGTGGTTTCGATCTTCAATTCTTCTCTTGCGAGGAGGTGGCTAGGTTTTGTCTGTAGGTGGTAAGGGCTGGTTTGCGAGGGTCCGCATGTAAGAGTTGCTGGTCCTTTTTGGCGTATCCCCTGTCGGAGTTCAAGGTTCTCTCCTTGAGCCTTCGTCGTTGCAAAGGTTTCGTCTCTTTAGTTTGGCTGAATTGGTGTTTGCTTCTATGCGTCTTTCTAGTTCAAGACTGCTTCTTCTTCTACTGGTGTCTCTGCTTGGCTCCAGCATCCCCATGGTCTTTGGAATTAGATGCAGAAGTGCTCTGGTTTGGAGTATCAGTTTTAGTACTTTGGCTCTTTGGCTTTAATTCTTTGTGTCATTTCTAATGTTTTGTCCTTTGTTAGTCTCTCCGTTTTGGAGCTTTTGCCTCCGGTGATCCATCCGACTATGTCTCTAGAAGGATCTTGATCCTTTTTAGCTTTGTGTTTTTGCATTCCTCTGTAATTTTTTTGTTTCGATATGATGGTGTTTGTGTTAGGCTTACACTTCATCATTAATATATCCAGATGAAAAAAAAAAAAAATGGGTTGGGTTTAAATGGGGTGGGGTTAAATGGGGTGGGTTTACCCATATTAACATCACTAAGCTTAAGTAGTCATGAGGTATCCCATTAGAGCTAGTGGTTATGCAATCTCCTCAAAGATGTCGATGTGATCCATCAGATTCTCAGTGGAAACCTCAAGGAACTGATTTTGCTTCACCAATGCGATGATCTGAGGCTTAATCTCGTAATCATGCCTCTGTAGAGCTGAAGGAGCAATTGCTGAACGGTTCCTGTAATTAGCATGGGGCGCATCTTGCACACCTAGGGTAACTCGGCGTTGTGGTCTGTTCTGACCCCTTGGTGGTTCAGCAATATCTTTCGGCTCCCTCTGATACGCAGCTTCAGCCTCTGCGCGTTGCTGCTCATCCTCAACCCCTCTCTCTGCCGCAGCCGCAACATTCTCCTCCTCTTCCTGAGGATCATGTAAACCAATTCCAAGATTCCCGCGTTCGGGTTTATATTTTTCACTTGTCAGATCTTCGCTTTTGATTACCAAATCCATACTAACACAGCTGGATATGTATTTCTTCATATCTTGATATATTAAAGCATTTGTTAAAAAAAAAAAAAAAAAAAAAAAACATAAGCATAAGCATATGAATACACTAGGAGAGTTTATTAGTTCATCAAAGAACTTGCTTACTAAATTCAAAAACAAAACAAAAAATCATTTGTTTTATGTTTGGTTTGTTAGTTGATAATAGTTGTTATAAGTAAAAATAGGAAGACTAGAATCGGCGTCAAAATGTTACTAGTTTTTAGTATTTATATGTTACAGTATTAGTAAGCAAACTTCTGTATAATCGACGAAGGAAAGAAATGAAAAATAACGACTGATCCTCAAATGCTCAAAAGAATATTTATACTAGTGGTAAAAAGTAGCAAAACCCCAAAAATGTTGAGAAAAATTGACAGTAAGAAACACTTTCAAAGATCAAAAGGGAAAAGGAAAGTTCCCTGTGAATCTAAGGGGAAAATAGTTGTATAAATGCTCATATCTTTCTCTAGCAAAGACACTTTAAAGTTTAGCCGCAGGACACAAGTGCGTGAATCGCTTCGCTAACAGATTGATTCTCTGCTCGAACAGCCAGTTTCATTACAATTTCCTTTGTGTTGTCCATTCCGAATTGTGCCTTCACCAACACTTTCACGTTCCCTATGTACAAACCTGATAGTAAACATGTGTGTGACCTTGCGTTGCTCGCAACAGTCTCCGTCCCCTGAACCCAAAAACAATGAGTTAAGAACGATAAGGCGAGAGCTTCAATGATGCTAACGAGAAAAAAAAGTATTAAAGTAGGGAGAAGCAGTGAGCCTAACCTCACAAGACTGCATGCCAAGAAGATCAGTTACAGCTTTTACAGCTTCTGCTAAGCTATCTCTTGGACCAAGCCCGTACTCATCTACAAGCTCGTTCTCTGGTGCCATGTTTTCCCATGCGTTCCTGAAATTGGAGACACCTACGTTCACCATGTAGTCAGCAGCAACAATCTCATGATCCTCGAGCTGGTATTCATCTTCCACACCATCATCATCTGGTTCACCTGTGCTTTGGTCAACCTGCTCATACCCATGTCAAGAACGACGGCGATCATGTGATTACTACGTCAGTCAGCCTAAAAGTGGTAGAAAGAGAAAGGCTTATCATGTATGTACGTACCTCCCTAACAATGAAAGTCAATGTGTTTGAGAACTTTCCAATAGCAGGTTCGCCTTCTGGCTTCTCAAACACCACAAAGGCCTGACCAGGGGAATCGTAAGGGAGCGAGTTTATTGGCTTCGAAGATACTTCACTGAACTCCTCTGCTTCTGAAGCATCCACAATGACATTGACCTATAAAACAAGGGAGGTAGGGGAATTGTCAAAAACAGTAGCTTTTTTACTGATCGATCATGTGGTACATTTTCATGCTCATTACCCTCTCCAACAATTGATCTGGTACTGTGTTTGTGCAGTTATACTGAAACACAACGTGACTCTCGAAGATATGCTTTACAACATTGACAGAGTATTCTGTTTCTGCTTCAGTTAGCTCCACAGGTGAAGAAGACTGAGAATGGCACACGTTTAACCAATCATGATGAGTGAATAAGAGTAAACAGAAAAGAGAAGCAATGTGCAGAAAACTTGTGTACAAACCTTGAAAAGTTTGCCAAAGGAAGCAAACTCTGGAATAGATGATAGAAGTCTTTCATATGCATCGTTACCAGAGACAGGTGCAGGTGGTGGAGCACCGAGACCAGTGGGCTTTTTACCCTTGGCTTTCTTCTCTGCAAGTGGCTGCGATTTGACTTCCTTAGGCACAGAGTCAACATCGAAAGCTTCTTCAGAGGGCTCCTGCAGAATCAAAGATATCTAAGATAACTCTCAAAGAGTATACATATAGAGTAGAAAATATAAATCTGCGAATCTCACATAGTTTTTCAGACTTGTCTCCAGGTTGACAAGAGGAGCCTCCAGGGAACCAAATAGAAACTCTATGCTATCTTTGTCAGTGTCAACGAGGCCATCATTACCAAGTAGACTCAAAAAGAGTGTTGCTCTATCACGAACCTGAAGATAGAAAAGAGGGTGAAACTCAAATTAGAGGTATCATTAGCAGCAGCTTGTGTCTCTACTCAGAAAAATGTTTTGCCGAAGCAGAAACATGCATGCACACACAGAAACTCATGTATACAATGAGACATACAGATATCCACAGATTTACTACTGTAACAAATGACTAGAAGGAAGTTTTTCAATAAGACTAGGCACAAACCTCATCATCACTGTCATAGATGCAGCGCTTCAACAAGACAGTAATCCGGGGCTGCAAAAGGTTTTTTTATCATTGTCATCAACTGGGATGAAAAATAAGAAAAAAAAATCAATGATGCCTGATAAGATAACTACTATACCTTCAATGCTTCAACCATAAACCCAAACTTTGCGAGTGTGCAAACAGCAGCAGCTCGAACAGTTGCATTCTCCAAATGCACACGGTTATAAATATACCGGATATACTTGCTAGGATCTGAGGTGTTCGGCCCTTCAATTCCCAGGAAATGAAGGATCTATGCCAACCAAAAAAAAATAAAAAATAGATAACAATGAAAACACAAATCCAATTACAACTCTAGGTTAATTATGGAAAAGAAAAACAATTTACCTGTGTTGAAAGGTATGTGAATTCACAATCTTCGATGAACTCACAAAGATGGAGCAATCCATTTTCTTTTGCATCTGGAATATCTCTAATAATGGTTACAATAGAATCTACAATTGCCCTTTTATACTCGAATCCACCTTCTTCTCTAAGAATGTTGCTTAAGAAGTTCATCCTACAAATGAAAGGGTGAGGCAAATTTATTATATGCCCCAGTGATGCAATAAATGTCTTAACATCTTGAAGCCTTCAGAAAGAATAGCAAAGCTACAAACTGAAACTACCAATAACACAACTTAAAACTTCACTTACAGTGATCTATACTTCAGTGGAAATTTTATACACAATGATCTTATGGCTTCCACGACCACAATTTTGAACTCATCGGCGATATCTGACATGAAATTAGTTATCTGCTTCATCAACCGTTCCACACTAGATTCATTCCCTGTTTTCAGGAGTGTGGTGATAGCAAGTGTAGCGATACTTCTATTCTGATCAGAAATTAAACTCTCCATATCGATGTTACAGTTGGTGACAGCCATGGGATGAGTCATTGCAACCTGTGTAGTTCAGACCTCCATTCAGTATATAGTGTAGAAAGAGAAGAGTTTTCAAAGTCTGTCATTTGTGCAGTATCTCAGTAGCAGGCTTTTAATGTTTGGCAAGAAATAAAGATAATTCTTTTGTATTGAAATGTTTCCGAGAAAGAAAGAAAAGCATTGTACACCTTGTTCAGAGTCCGAACAGCAGCAAATCTTAGCACTGGTTTAGGGGAACTCAAGAAGAGCTGGAGCACAGTAATTGCTGGAGTCAATTCTCGGCTTGTCACACCATCAAGCTCCGTGATAGCCCTGGCAGCCTCAAGGATCACCATTTCTGCCTTATGGCGGAGACAACTCTCTAGAAAATCATAGAACGGACGTTCCCTAGACTGGCCGTGGTTGGACATGTCTCGGATTATCTGAATAGTAAAAACTAAAGTTAAATAACATAAAGACTTTCATCCACAATCTACATGTAATATTATCATATTATATATAATACAAACCTGACTGGTGTAACGTATCAGGAGACACTGGGCCAAAGGAGATCGTACAGCTCCCTTGGTCAATGTACCAACCAACTTGCTGACAGCCAAGCGGTCGTTTTGGCGTATCTGGATACGATAATCAATATAACATTTCATTAGATCAGTTCTCAATTACCTTCTTAGTAAAGAAGGGCAGGCATTTAGTTGGAAAAACATCTACATCGGTGTAACAGCAGCTAAGCATATATGATTTACAAGACTCTATAGCAGAATTACATGATATGTAGTCACTGGGACCTAATAGTAATTCACGAATGCACGACTAAGCAGAATCAGTGAGGATGCCTTCAGATGCAGATTGAACAATACCGGTTAATAAAGCAGCTCAAGATGTCAACTCTACATCTGTGGCATGGTCTCATGAAAGAATGGCAGAAAAGTGAAGCATGCATATTGACGTGTCCACATAAACATGTGAAAAATTTGCAGCAATGACCGTATTATATATAAGTATTTAACTACAAAGCAACTACAGAAGCTTATCATTTATGTTTCTAGTAAATACATATAGTAGTACGCTCCAAAACTTTTGGCATCAATGATGCTACTTGTTAATGAATGTTTAACTAAATCCCAAGATCAGAAAGAGGAAAGAATTTACTTCCTGGTATTATAAGATCAAGCAATGTACCTGATGAAGTAAAGCCAAGCCATGAAACTGAACAAGAGCTGCTCTCGACTGGACAGCTTCTTGAACCTCGTTGCTCCATCTTTTAACAATTTCTGGGTTTGTCTGGAAACAAAAATGCAAGTGTATCAGTCTAACCTCACACTAAGAAACAGCCTAACAATATGTATGCTGCGTAAAGCAAACCTTTAGCATGTGAAGTCCGCTGACTAAAGCTGCACTTGAAACAACAGGATTCTTATCCACAATAGCTTGTTTCAAGTACCGCTCAATTTGTGTAAGAAGGGTCCCGTCTATAATTCGGCATAGCACACGGATAGCATTTGCACGATACATATCAATCTTGCTATTCATGTCCTTCATCAGGGAGCTTGTTACAATAATAACCTATAAAGACAAACAAACAAATTATACCTAACAGTAAAGTGTAGGATTCCGCTTCTAAATCAAATCGAGATCACAAACCTCGTCCGCTGATGGAGATAATTCCTTTATGATCAAGTACACCATTCTCCTCAAACCAGTGTCTTTCGATTGAAAAAGCTTTGTAACGGAAAAGAAAACTTCTGTTGCTTCAACCTGCACATGAATCAAAAATGTCAAAAAAAAAAAAAACACAGAAGATTATAACTTCACCACACCAAATTCCAGAGAAAGGATAAATGTCACACTATAAAATGTTGAATGAGCATGAATAAAACTGACCTTGGTGAATGACTCTCCTTGGTTAAGCAAATAAAGAAGTTTGGTGATGACCTGAGAGCACCTTCTAGGATCAAGCTGAGGATCATTGAAGACTCTAGCTTCTTGAAGCACTGCTCCTTTTTCAATTCCCATGAATGGAGAATACTCCACTGGAGCCACAAACATTAGCAACCAAATTAAAAACCGGATCCAGAATCATAGCAGCAGAACCAAATTGACCAACATTCTCCATCACGATTCCGGATCACAAATCGATTCGTAAACGTTTGAACATTGTAACAGTCCTCATCAGATTTTTGAAGGTCGTAGATCTCTATATACATCAAATTACAATCGGAGAAAAATTTCGAAACTATGCAGATCTAGAAACTAACCTAACTGATCTGAGCATTTGTAAAGTAGAAATGGTGGAAACGAAAGAAACGAAGAGGGAGATGGTAAGAAGACATACGCTCATCGTCGTGATCGTCGTCTTTCTTAACGAGTGGTTGCGCCATTGCTGATTTTTTCCGAGATCTCTCTCTTTCCTTCAAAGGTAAATTACTCAGATCTCTCTCCGAATCGATTGAGACTCAGAGAACTCGGAAGCTGGGATCGAGAGAGCAAAGGTGAAAGGAGCTTGAGAAATTTTTTAGAAGATGGGAGAGAGCTGTGATCCTCTGCATCAGCACCAGACTAAGTACGAAATGATCGATCTAACCATTGTACGCCACGTCATATCTGTGGTTTCCTTAACTGTTCTTAAGTTTTAAAGGGATCAAATCATCAAATAGCCCTCGAGTGTTTTTTTTCTTTTTTCAATATGTTAACTTCGATTGTGAACATGTATGTCGAATTTACAGTTTTACTCATGAAAATTATAGTCTTTGTTCTTTGAAAGTTAATAGTAGTATTATTTGTGTGAGATTTTTAAAATAAAGCATGCTCAGCAAGTGTAATTATATGGATTTTTGAAACCAAAATATACTCGACCATCTTTTCTAGGTTTTAATCTCATAATTTCAGTGTTTTATATTTAAGATGATTATTTTTTATTGATTCTTATGGTGAAGTTGTTTTTTTAATGTTAACGTCGGATTCTTATGGTGAGTTACTTATTGGTTACGAATTACGAACGCTGTATATTTTATTTTATTGCTTCTTAATAACACCAATTTCAGTTACTATCTTTTTTTATAAATTCAAGCGTATTGTTTTATAGAAAAAAAATCTTTGAAATTCTTTGCTTTCAGATTATTTTAATTTATTGATAATTGTTGTATTATTGGAACTCTATGTATTTATTTGTGGTGGATACAAGCTTGAGTCGATTAGAGATGTTGTTGTGATCCCCCTTCTTTTTTCTTTGAAAGTTTTAGCATGAGTTGTGTGAAAGTTTAAAATTAAAGCATGGGCAAGGGTTTAAGAGAAGAAAACAAATTGATTACTGCAAGAAAGTCAAATAAATTTGCGATTTATTTGAGTATTGTAGAGAAAGAAAAATAAAAGATAAATGTTAGTTTTCATTACCAAAATTGTTTTGTGTAATGTGCATGATTATATTTTTGTTTATGTTCATTATTTTACTAATGAATATAAATTAGAGATGGTAAAATCATTTGTTAAAGAAATATAAGTTTAAGTTTAGATTTTATTTTGTAATTCTTTGGTTTTACCATTATTCATTTGCTTTGTTTTATAGAATATGACCATATCAAAATTCAAACAGATTGCAAAGACCTTGTTGAGATGACATCTTCTCCGGATATTTGGCCCTCCTTTGCCGCGCAACTCGATGACCTTAGCAATCTTAAACTTCTTTTTTCATCTTTTTTTATTTTTTATTTTTCATATCAAGATTCAAACAGATTGCAAAGACCTTGTTGAGATGACATCTTCTCCGGACATTTGGTCCTCCTTTGCCGCAGAACTCGATGACCTTAGCAATCTTAAACTTCTTTTTCATCTTTTTCTATTTATTATTTTTCACGTTCTTTGAATACCCATGCGGATCTTTTAGCCAAAAAAGCTCGAGCACGAGGTTTGATCTTTTTCAATGTAAACTCTCAAACTCCGGATTGGTTCTCTCATGAGGAGAACCGCTTCCTGAAAGCTTAATGGATTAACGTTTTTGTCGTATATGTCTGAAATATTTGAATAATGTTTAAAACATATAATTTGTAAATGAAATATATGTGTGGCAGAGAGCTAGAGACGATGTTAGATGAACTTCGTTTATGGTATTTTCTTTTGGTCGTTTATATTAGACATCCATATTGAGGTTAGCATCTTATGATTGTGGCTAAACCCCATTGGTTAACTTTATGTTTTATTCTGCTTATTATAGTATGTCAGCTTTGCTTTTAACTTTATTTTGTAACCTTTGTACGATCTATACAACACCACTGGCTTATAAAATTTGAGGGTTGTATTAGTTCTTAGAGAGACACCAAGGATGAGTATGTTTTCATGATTTCATCATATAAGAGTAAATTTTATCTTACGTATATTACATACTTTTGTTTTTATTATAATTAGTATAATTTATTATATAAATGCTATTGGTGTACCATTGTTGCCTTTTTATTGTATAATTTTATCTTACATGTTTGTTTGATATAATTTTATTTTTCTAAAGTTGCAATTCTTTGTAAAATGTTACATTAATTGGTTTTCAAATTTATAAAAATAAATAAATGAAATTGTCTTGTCTGCGACGATATGGATATGTTTTGTAGAAAAGAAAAGTAGTTGTATGTTTTTCGGTGTTTTAAGGGCTATTACTTTTGTTATTTGATTTGATGTAATAGGTTTCTGATGTTTCAATTGCTAGATTTGTAGAATAAGATAAGAGGCATATGTTCCTATACTCGACTTTCTCATGTTTCAATTTGAATTTTGACACATTCGTCAAACAAGTTTTCATCCTTTTGATTCTCAAAGCAACTGACTTTTTTTACTATCTATCAGTTTATAATTACAGCTAAACATGTTACAATACACAGATTGTAATCTTTACATGTTGAGCAATATATATATATATATATATATATATTTAATTGGCTATGCTTTTTGTTGTATCATTGGTGTGTGTATTTTTTTGGTTAATTATGTTGTTTAGAATGTCGTCAGAACTTGCATTAACATTATTAAATGATTTTGATTTAGTCTATTGTGTTATGAATGAATCATGGCTAAGCTTTAGCTTCGTCCTCAAAGTGATCATATTAAACACGATCACTAGAAGTACCTTACTTAGCTAACTATGGACATTTTTTTTTCATGAGGCTTGTGATATTCGTCATGAGAAAGGATATTTGAATTCAAACAATATTATAGAACGCGATTCCTTTGAATATATCATACAGATGGAGCAGAGTGGTAAGTTTGTTTTGATGGAGAAAGAATTATTTCAACTTTTGGATGAACAAAAAATTGGGTCCATGGCATACTATGATGTCATCCAAAAGAAAAATAAGATGTTGAAAGAAGAAACTGAAGAGAATGAGGAAATGGAAGATGATAGATCTTGTATGTTTTTTTATCAATCAAAATATCTACACATTTTTCTTGTACTTGCACAATTCTGCATGAATAAGCTTCAATTTCTATGATTGGCTTTTCTTTGATTTGATATGAACTCTCGGTTTTGTTTTCCAATGTTGCATACTTCACACACTTTTACTGCTTCATTCATTTGAAATTTCTGAACGTTACTAAAATAATTTAATAAGATAGAGAAATCCCAAAATACACAAAGTCTAAAATATCGTAAAAATCCAAATCTGAGAAATAATAGCAAATAAAACATAGGAAAACAACCACAGTCTCGCGCGACGAGCGAAAGCAACACTCTAAAACTCAGCTACAAGTTGCTTCTCCTCAAAACCGTCTGCACGGAAATCAGAACTTATGTGAGCGAAAAATCGTTCATTGAGACTACAAACTCAACATACATGTACCAATACGGTCTGATCTCGCACAAAAAATTGTTCACGTATTGGTACCAGAAAATTAATATTCATATTCAATTCTTTTGAAACTAAAGATAACTCAACATTTAATTTAACTGGAAAATTTATTATTATCATAACATAATTATATTAGCAGAACATAACAATATAATCATAACAGAACATACTCATCAGAATAGAACGACCGGGTATCTAGCAATGCAACACCGAAATGGTACAACCCCAGTCCCCAACATTGGTCGATCCAAACCATATACTAACAGAATATATACATAATATACTCGATTAGAATATTTTCCCCTAGTGAGGTGATAAAGAAGTACATGCTACGATATTAACAGACCTCAATATCACTAACAGAATATCTGAATATGGAATACATCTGTTAGCGATGTCGTCCACCACAGATTCCTTAATAGAGCTAGCTAAAATAAAATAGCATGCTGATACCGGTCTTAACATAACAACATATCCCATAATCAGAAAGAGTTTAGAATTCAGTGATCATGGGTTTTTGGAGTCGATGATGGACCACATGAGAGCATGGATCAATTGTCTACTACAGTAAAACCTTTATAAATTAATACTATTGGGACCAAGATATTTTATTAATTTAGAGAGGGTATTAATTTATCGATAAATTAATAATTATTAATTTATAGAGAGATTTTACAATTTTCACAAATTCTATAAAAATCTATTTAAAATAAGATTTTTTTTTGATAAATTTCACATTATTATAAATTTATTTTATCTAAAATTCCTTATACCTTATAATTTACATATATTTTTTATTTTTTTCATCTCCAAATTTTTGTCAAATTTCCTTTTTCTTTTAATTTTCCAAATTTTTTCATCTCGCATCTAGAACTCTTCATAATTTTTGGATGCAGTTCGAGAAGACAACACCAGAAGTTTTTGATGCAATAAGAAAGATTAGAGATGAGTTCCAACAAGAATGCAAGTTTAGGAATAAACAAACAACACTAGAGTCATATTTTACTAGATTATCTTAATTATATTTTTAATGTTATATGATTATTAATTTATGTTTTTAATGGGACTATATATTTACATAGGGATCTAAAATAAATTATTATCTTATTATTTTATCGAATTGTGTCATTTTTTACACCGGCCCAACTCGGGACCGGAAAAATTTATTAATTTAAAGAGGTTATTAATTTATAGAGTATTAATTTATAGAGGTTCTACTGTAGCTTGTATACCTGCAAGTGGAAGTAGAAATTTGATACCTTTTGTTGGTTCTTTATTCAGTTGGAACGGTATCTTGGGTCTCCCGAAGCACATACAATATCCTTCTCATGACACCATCTTTGTCAGAAATCTTCCGTTTTACACAAAAAATGATGAACTCAAGCATACGTTCTCTGTCCAACTTCCGATATGGGTTATTATTCTCAATAATATTTTCATGTAAAAGTAGAATCCATCACATGAGAGAAGAAGCTGAAGAGAAGGAGAAAAATGGAGGAAGATAGATCTTGCATGCTCTTTCTTCAATTAACATATATACACAATTTTCCTATAGTTGCACAAGTATGCATGAATAAGCTTTAGCTTATTTAATGCTCTACATTGACGTTTCTTTGATTTGATATAATCTCTCGATGTTGTTTTCTAATGTGGCATATTTCACGCACTGCTGCTTCTTTCATTTGAGGTAGGTCCTTTCCATTTATTTGTCATGTGTGATCTTAATGGACGTGTTGTTCATATGTTCGTAATATTTATGCCACATACCTGTTATCTATTTTTCAACCTTCAAACATCTGCTCACATCGAATTTCAAGATTGGAGACACAATGAACATGCAATTTATAGTCATTTTAGTGTTCACAATCAGATCTCTACGAAGATGAAAGATCTTGCATGCTTCTCCTTCAATCAAAATAGCTACGCCCATTTTTCCATTTCTAAAAATTTTAAATTGTTTTTCATCTAATTTTACATTTATTTCTTACAACAAAAACATGAAAAATAAAGTGTGCTAAAAAAAATGAACTGATCATGGAAAAGATAAAATTGCAACTTTTTCATCTTAATTGTTCATCATCATCAACTTCACATCTAGCTCTAGTCTTAACGATGAAGTAGAACGAATATATTACAACTAAATCACCACCCTCTCTTTCGGTGGGTGTGCTTGATGAACAAAAGCAAGTCTTTCACTCCTTAATTAAGGAGTCTTAGCTAAGCTTTACTTTCGTCCTCATAGTGACCATATTAAATATTGTAACTCGAAAGTATCTAAGTCAGCTAGCTGTGGACATTTTGTTTCCTGAGACTGGTGATATGCATCATGAGAATAGATTTATGAATGCAAACAATATTATAGAAGGCAATCTCTTTGAATATATCACACAGGGGGAGAAGAGTGGTAAGTTTGTTTTGATGGAGAAAGATTTCACCCAATTTTTGGATGAATAAAAAAATGGATCCATGGCATACTATGATGTCATCCAAACAAAGAATAAGATGTTGAAATAATAAACTGAAGAGAATGAGAAAATGGAAGATGATATATCTTGCATGTTTTTTTCTTTCAATCAAAATAACTACAACTTTTTCTTGTAATTGCACAAATCTGCATGAATAAGCTTCAGCCAAATCTGCATGAATAAGTTTCAGTTTCTTTGATGCTCTCCATTGAGTCCTTTTTTATTTATCTGATATGACCACTCGGTGTTGTTTTCCAATATTGCATACTTCACATACTTTGGCTGATTCTTTAATTTGAGGTAGGTCATTCATCATGATCTTAATGGACGTGTTGTTCGGATGTCTGTAACAGGTGTGTTATAGATCCGTTATCACTTCTTCTTCAACCACCAAGCATATGCTAACACTGGATTTCAAGATTACAGACATAATGAACATGTGATTTGTATTCATTTCAGTGTTCACAATCAAATCTCTACGAGAATCATAGATCTTGCTTTCTCTTTCTTCAATCAAAATAGTTACACCATTTTCTTGTGGCCTCTAAAAATTTATTATTATACATCAAACTTCAATGATAACTCCAATAGATCCATATTAATTTTTTGTTTGTGTCGCAGTAAACTAACTCTTTTAGCAACAAAAAAAATCAAAATACTATACTATTTAATAATACTTATTTGGTTCTTTTTATTCTGAAACCATCATTTTGCATACTATTTGTAATAATTATGTTATAATATTTTGATAAACTATATATGTTTTCTTTTAATAATTAATTATGTTTTTTAAAAGTGTGTTTCATGTACAGTGGGAGTCTCTAACTGAGTCACTCATTATTAAAATAATTAAAAAATATTAAAAAATAGTTTTTTTTGAAAAAGTAGGTTAGAATCAGTTCTGATTTGAGAGACTCTGAGAACCCCTTCTCTCATCCACATGTCATGTTATAAATGGTTCAGATTTTGTTATGATAAATCAAATCCACAATAGTTTATAAAGTTAATTAAATAGTTTATATGTTATTATTTTTATTTTTCTATAAATAATAAAATAAAATTATCCATCTAACAAGTTCCACTATGCATGATTTTAAATTATATATTAATATTATTTTAATTAATATTAGTTAAAATCACAATAAAACTAAAATAATATTATTTTAGTTAATACACTAATTTGAAATATTAGAAACAAATTATTAGATTTCAAAACTTTAAAAATATATTTTGATAATATTAAAATCAGGTATTATAATTTATCTATTTTCTCTATATATAGAGACTCATCTCTTCATCTCGTCACACACATTAACATTTCTTTATTTCTGGAAACACTACAAATCATTTTTCTTTTAATTAATGAAATTAAATATATTTAGGATGTAATTTGATATGATTTAAAATATATTAATTAGAAATCTTATAATTAAAAATAAAATTTAAAATAAATATGCAAGTTCAATTACATTAAAAATTAAATATCATAAGGATGAGAGATTTAGTGAGTCTCTCACCAATGGAAGTAGAAAACCATGAAAAAATTGTAATAGTAAAGCATATCAAAAATAATAATATTATAATGGTAAGAGACTCAGTGGATCTCTCACCAGATGCTCTAACCACCGTGCTCTTCTTCTTTTCTCCTAAATCAAAAGCCGCAACCAAACTTTAGCTTCTCTCTGTCTTGTCTCTCCGGTCACGGCGTCCCTCCCATGTGGCCGGAGAGAGCTCCCTTGCATACGCTTTGGCCATATCTGAACTCTAATTAGTCTCTTCTTGATTTCTTGAAGGGTTCGTCGAAGATTATATCAGCTTCTTTTGGGCGAGTTCTACTCTTACCATGTAGTGGTGGTGGCTAACATATCATGTATATATGTTATTGTATGACGTTGAATTATATTTTAATATATATGGTTTATTTTCTATTTAAAACAGTTTTAAAGTGTGATGTCCTTCACGATGGTCCTTATTTATAATCTATTTTTTTGTTTCCTTTATTTTTCCTATTTGTTTTGCTTTACTTTTTTTTTCCAATAACGTGGTTTTGTGTTATGTTTATGTGTTATTTGGCAACTTTGAATTGTATTTTAATATATGTAGTTTATTCTCTATTTTCAAGTTTGATTTGTATTGAGATAAGTTTAACTTTTTTACAAAAAGAAGTTCAACTTTTAAGCCAAATTAAAAAAAAAAATTTCCTAGATATATGATATGACATAAATTTTTCATTTAAAGTTTATTTATTTATCTCCTTTTTCATTATTTTCTTATATTTTATTATGATTTTGTTTTGTTATTTTCATATATTTTGATTACTTTATTCTTATTTTAATTACTTTTAGCAAACTCTATATTTCCAAATTTCTAGAACAACTATAACGTATTAATAGAATTATAAAACAAAATAAGTTAAGGATAATTTTCAAAAATACCACTTTATGATACTAATTTTCAAAAGTAAAACATTTCTAGCTATCTCAAAAATACCTCAAAATAAAAATTTACAAAATTTTATAATACATGCTATAAAAAGCATTTATAGAATTTTATAATATTTTTATAATACTTGTTGTAAAATTTTATAAATTTTTATAAGCTTTTATAAAATATTGTATTTCGGCCTGCCTTAATACACTAGTGTAGAAAATATGGCAAATTATAATAATGTGAATATTTGGGTTCTTATTGATAACATGCATAGTTGATTTGGATTCTGACAAATAATTTATTTAACCGAATTTTTAATTTTAATTAATTAATTAACACATGTTACAATCTTGTTAATCACAACTTCCTCATGTTTCGAGAAGAGATATGAAAAAAATGAAGAAATATTAAATAAGAACAAACATGAGGACATCTGTTTTATATGAAAGATATGTAGTAGATTTTCTTTTAACTACTAATCTAAGAAGACTATATATATTAAAACAGATTAAAGAAGACTATTCTAAAGAAGACTATATGTATTAAATAATTATTATGTGTGACTAAAACAGATTGATATGTGTGTGTTATTGATTAAAGATATGTGATATGTGTCTTCTTTAATCAATATATTAATTTGATATGTTTTATATGTGTGTTATTGATTAAAGAAGACTATATATATTAAATAATTATTTCGAATGTTCTTCCGTATAGAGGGGGGAGTATTTGTTCTTTAGAAAAAAAATCATAATTTAGGATTTGACAGAAAAATAGAACACAAAATATTATGCTTAGGTGTAATGAGTTTCCGTACACGAACTAAACTCAAACATTATAACGATAAACTGGAAAAATAAGATGTTGATAGTATATTTCTAAGAAAATCAGGGATTATTCTTTTTTTTTTTAATATAATGTTAAATTAAATTCAAAGAAAAAATAAACGTTTTTACATTAGCTGTTTAGAAGAAAAAAAATTTTTACATAATTTTTAGTATTTAGTTTAAATAAGTTTCTAGAAGAAATAAATCAGAGATTATTCATATATATCTTCAAATAATAATATATAATAAATCTATCTAAATATTTAATATTGATAGTGCAAATCAGATAACCTCCGCCCTTGTATGATAAGTCCTAGGTTTACGTGTTGTTGGGGTTCATTTTGAGATGAATGAGTACAGAAAGATATATGAGATTTTTCGCTAAAGAGTGCTATCTATCTAGACAAAATTTATTTTCTTTATTTTTGATTTGTACGGATTTCGACATTATCAAAATAAAAAATTAAAAAAAAAACACCCTCTAAATATTATCAACATTAAAATTTAATGATTTAAATAGATTTATTGATACTGTTATTTTTTGATTGATTTAAATAGATTTATCATATATTATTATTTTAAAATATATACATATATGACTAGTCTCCAACAACTCAACAAACAAATTGATATTTCTCGAGATTTATGCAACGATTGTCATGTTTTGAGTTTAGTTCATGTACGGAAAATCATTACACCTAAGCATACGTTTCTCTCAAGTACAAATATTTTCTCCATTGTATGGCCATCTAGCTCGTTAATCACAACTTACTCATGTTTCTAGAAGAGATATGAAAAAACATGAGGAAATGTTTAAATAAGAACAAACATGAGGAAATCTGTTATATATATATGAAATATATGTGGTAGATTTTCTTTTAACTACTAATCTAAGAATTATATATATATATATATATATGTTATTGATAAAATAAAACTATATATATATATAATTATTTCTAATGTTCTTCCGTATAGAGGGGGAGTATTTGTTCTTTAGAAAAAAAAACATAAATTAGGATTTGACAGAAAAATAGAACATAGAATATTATGCTTAGGTGTAATGAGTTTCCGTACACGAAATAAACTCAAACATTATAACGATAAACTGGAAAATAAGATGTTGATATTATATTTCTAGGAAAATCTGGATTATTCTTTTTTTTTTCTTAATATAATGTTAAATTAAATTCAAAAAAAAAATAAACATTTTTACATTAGCTGTTTGAAAAAACTAAAAATTTTGCATGATTTTTAGTTTTTAGTTTAAATAAGTTTCTAGAAAAAATAAATCAGAGATTATTCATATATATCTTCAAATAATAATATATAATAAATCTATCTAAATATTTAATATTGATAGTGCAAATCTGTACTTTCATGCTAATATAAATAACTAACTTTTGTCTTCTGTCAACGAAAACTTTTCAGATCTCATACTTGTTTCATGTAATCTTAGATCTCTCTATCACTTGATACCATCATGAGTGATGAAAACAATCCTAATGAGATTAATCTCGATCTCTCTTTAGGGTTTCCTCAGGAACAAAATCCCCTTAAGGAGAAAGGCGACTTGGTTCCTCAAGAACAAAATCTCATGGAGGAACAAGGTCATGGCCAATTCATGCAACTTTTGGGATCAGATTCGCCACAAAATATCCAATTATCTCCTCCTCCTCCTCCTCCTCGACACTACATGACGTATCGAGACTTAGCGTACCTTCCCGCACCAGCTCTTCCGCCGCCTCCAAGTGTCTCATCAGCGGCATCATTGCCTTATCAACCTTCAGGACAATTCATTCACCCTCCTCAACCGATCCAGGTTGAAAACGGTGCCTTGGAGGCTCGCCGTGTAGGTCGGCCACCAAAAGTGCATGCTCGTCGTAATTCATCAAGAGCTGGCGCAGGTGAAAATGACGTGGGTGACAAGCAAATCGTTGTACCGTATCCATGGGCGACCAATAAGCCAGCCGTAATTCAGACCATCAAAGACTTGTGTCTCAAGGATATAACAGAGATCTCTGGACAAGTCTACTGCAGATCTTGCGATAAGACTCAAACGTTGAAGTATGATCTAGTAAAGAAATTTGAGGCATTGCGTGGTTACATTAAGGAGAACATCGAAGAGATGCGTCACCGAGCCCAGGCCATATGGACGAGTCCGAAACTGGTTCCGTGTGAGACATGTGAGAGTGGGATGAAGCCTGTGGTGAGTCAGAAGAAGGAAGACATTAACTGGCTGTTTCTTCTGTTAGGGCAAATGTTGGGATGTTGTACTTTAGATCAACTTAGGTTCTTTTGTGAATCAACTAGTCAACATCGGACCGGTTCTAAGGATCATGTTCTCTACTCAACTTATCTTGGTCTATGCAAACAACTCGACCCCGACGCAAAATTGTTTAACCAGTGACTCATGACGGAGTCCGGAAGCATGCAACGTCGGGCTAATTAGTGGTGTTTTAGGGTTTGCTTTTGGTATCCATCGTGTGTCCTCTTTAATGCATAATTTGTTCTTTTCGTATTTTTTTTTTCTTTTTTTTTGTACTAATGATTCCAGTATTCAGTATGAAAGGTTTTTTTTTTCTTATAATGAAAATCTATGAAGAATTAATACTCATATAGATACTATGAAATGGAAAAGAAAATGAAGAAAAAACACTACGAAGCACTACAAAGAATTTCAGTAATACAACTTTGAAAATACCAATTTTAAGAAGTACCACTAGTTTCTTGTCATTTTTATATATATACTCCCTCTATACAGGAATGAAGTTGTTTTTTATACTATTTATCTTTTGGTATCCATCGTGTTGTCATTTTTACCACTAGTTTCTTGACTCGTTTTGATCTATTGACCCGTCTTGATTCGCCTTGATCCATTGTAAACTATATTGTGCAGCGCGAATAAATGTATGCTTCATATTTTTAGTTTATATAGTCATAGATTATTATTAGTATTTTAAATTATATTTATTTTATGTTTCTAATATCTCATTAACTACTAGATATACTATATGATTTAGAAAGATCCAACTGATAGAATTAATGATTTAAATACAAATTATATCTAATATATGTAGTAAATTAAAATTATCATATTTTAAATATTAAACTATTATTGGTAAACCAAAACTATTATTTCAATGATATAATAATATATAAAACAATTTATGTCCGTTTAAAAAAAATCAAATCATAAAATAAATAGAAAAATGTATATAATTTTATTATAAAAATATATGATTATTTAATTATTTATTAAACATAATAACATATAATCAAATAAAAATAAAAAGAGGAAAGAATATTAAAAAATAATTAGTATTATTTAATTGGAGAGAAAATAGGAAGAGAGAGTATAATTAGTTAAATTAAATTTAAATTTAAATTTAAATTAATTATATATATAACTAATAATGTAAGTCCAATGGCAAATGATGTATATAACACGTAAAAGAAGGTTAATCTTGTTTTAACATTGCTTAAATAATAGTGTAGAGATAATAATATATAATAAATCTATTTAAATCAATCATAAAATAACAGTATCAATAAATCTATTTAAATCATTAAATTTTTAATGTTGATAATATTTAGAGGGTGTTTTTTCTTAATTTTTGATTTTGATAATGTCGAAAATCCGTACAAATCGAAAATAAATAAAATAATTTTTGTCTAGATAGATATCACTCCTTAGCAAAAAATCTCATATATCTTTCTGTATTCATTCATCTCAAAATGAACCCTAACAACACGTAAACCTAGGACTTATCATATTGACACAATAAACGTAGGGGCCGATTGGTAATGACTTTTAGAATAAACTGTTACTTGAGGTTTTTGGCTCTAAAAACTTTGACTGTAGAGATTTTTACTGTAGGGATTGTAAAAATTTTGGTTGTTATTTAAGTCTGATTGGTAACAAAAAACTATAGAAACTGTGACTTTAATTATATATATTTTTGAAAATTTCTCCATTGTTTATGAATGATTCTTGATCGATTATTAAGTGATAATAATATCAATTTATTGACAATTATGTGCTAGTTAGTCATAATTTTATTACTTATTTTGAATAATTAATAATAAATTGTTTTGAATAATTTTATTTTTTTGTGTGACTTTTTTATTAATTTTGTATGTGGAATTTTTTGTTTATTTTTTTACATGAATTTATCAGTTGGCTGTAATTTTTTTTTTTTTTTGAATTATTTAATTAATTAACAAAAAAAAAACTCATTTGATATATTGACATAACTATTTAACTAGTAAAAAATCTCATTTTTGATACTTTAAAAAATTAAAGTACAATTTTAGATATTTTTAATTATATAAGAAAAATTAGATCTTAAAAGAATCATAAAAATAAAATAAGCGTCAATCAATTAAAATTATTTAAAGATAATATATACTAAGTTTAAAAATAGTTTTAAAATTTTTTGGGGGAGGAAAAAAAAAGAATTTTTTTTTATTTCTATTCTTATTATACCATTTATTTAAAGTCACAAAATTGTGAGTTTAAGAAAAACGACCTGAACTGTAAAAAAGTTAGGAGTTGGACTTTTAAAACTTTAAAAACAAAAAAAGTTATAACAGTCTGATTGGTGAAAAAATACTGTAAGAACTGTAAAAAAAAAATTAAAATCTTAAAAGTCATCTAACAATCAGCCACATAATATGATAATTAAATATACTAATTTTTATCTTTATTAATCCATATAATTAAATAATTAATTACATACTAAATTTATTTAATATAGTATTGAATTAAAATTAGATTGTTATCATAATTCCAAAAACTTTTTCATCACACAACCTTATATATGATTAATTAGATAATTCATATATCTGCATTTAGATTTGCTTTATCTCCCACAACAAAATCAACTTTTGAGATGAGCCTTAGTAATCGAAACGATGTTGTATTTATTAATAGGAATTGCAGATGAGAAGTCTCTTACTTTCTCTTCTCAAACAATTTATTAAAGACATACAACATGATCGATAAAACACGACAAGTCAAGTTTCTTCTTATTGGTCACACTCGCCGGATGATGAAGACTTTGGTTCGAGAGTCGTTTGGTCTCGACTTTCCATTAATCAAAAACTTAAATGGAAGCAATCTTTTTTTTTTTTTTTTTCATTCTCATTGTTCATCAACAACTTCTTTGCCTTTGCTCATAACATTCTTCTTCTTGTTTGCACTATAGCTTCCGAAGAGACTCTCCATCTGCTCTAGAGGCATACCTCGTGTCTCCGGGAGGAACGTGAAGAAAAAGACCCATGCGGCGGCGGCAACTCCGGCGAAGAGAAGGAACGCACCACCGATGGTGAGACCTTTAGAAAGAGATAGGAATGTCATTCCTATAATACCACTCATTAGTCTATTTAACATAACTCCCAAACTTGCCCCTTGAGCTCTTAGCCTCACAGGGAATATCTCTGAGCAATAGACCCATGTCACGGGGCCTGCACCTATTGAAAATGTTGCCACAAACGTCATTACTGTCGTAACACTAATCCCTATAGCCCATTTGATTGTTTGTCCCGCGTTCCTGTCAATCACTGTGAGACTAGTCCCGAGCAAGGTCAAGGAAAGAAACATGCCGCCCATACTCGTTAGTAACAAGGCACGACGACCAAATCGGTCAACAACACAAGTTCCTACAACGATGAAGAGCGTCTTGACAATTCCTACAGCGACCGTAGCCAAAAGCTGGTCGTTCTTGGACTTTAGTCCAGCCTTTGAGAAGATATTCGGAGAATAAAGCACGACCGCATCGATACCTGAGGCTTGCTGGAAGAAATGGACACCAAGACATGCTATGAGGATGTGTCGGACAGCTGGGGTTGGTCGTACGAGAAGGTCCTTCCACACGCCTTTTCCGGCACTCTTCTTATTTGGAACGATTATTACATCGTCTGTCATGTCTTCGGGGATTCCAGCGGCACGTTTGATGTCTTCGAGCCTCGAGATGGCTTCTTCTTTGGTGTTTGAGGTTCTGTCAAGAACATTAAAAGCATCCGCAAGACGACCTTGGAGGACAAGCCACCTTGGAGACTCAGGCATTGCCAACACTCCGATAGCTAGGAACACTGAGGGCACCGCGCCAATCCCTAACATAAACCTCCATCCGAGATGCTCGGGAAGTTTGGCGAAGAAGTAATTGGATACATATCCCAAAAGTATACCAATGTTGATAAATATCTACATACAAAAATCACATTAACATCAACCTCCGTTTTGTTTTCAGTCATATATATACTGAGAAGCTTTGGATCTATTGTACCTCAGGGAAAGAGCTGAGGAAACCGCGAGAAGAGGCAGGAGCTACTTCAGCGGTGTAAACAGGCGCAATCATCATAGCATAACCAACACCAATACCGGCTACGAAACGGCCGACCATAATAAAAGGATAGTTTGTGGCAAAACCCATAAGAAGAGCGCCGCAAAAGAAGAATGCTCCTGCCAACACTATAGTGAATCGTCTTCCAATCCAATCAGAAGTTCTACCGGCCGCGCCTGAGCCGACCAAAGAGTAGATGTTTAGAATTCCCATAAGAATCTCAAGTTGTACATCTGACAGTTTCAAGTCATCTTTTATGAAAATTGCAGCTCCACTCATCACACCAATATCTACAACATACCCCCAAAAAATGTAAGAATGGTAATGTAAACCATAAGATCGAACCAAATCCGAAATGGATTGTTTGAGGGATTAGAGTTTAGAAAGAAGACGAACCGTAACCAAGGATGATAGAAGTCATGGAGGCTAAGATTGCACAAGCAAAAGCATATCGGCTTCTATTTCCTCTCGGCGGCTCGGACTCCGCAGAAACAACACCTTGTTCTACTCCTGAGGTACTCATCGTGTCCACAGTGATTGTAAAACTTAAGGTGAAAAGTAATTAGTAATTAAGAAGAAGAGAGAGTGATAACGGAAGATGGAGTATGTTTCTTGTGAGTAACGAAACCTATTGAAGGATGGAGAGATTTAAATAGATGTGTGTTGCTCGCAACTGAAGCCAACTAATATAACTGTTTTAGAAAAAAAAAAAAAATTCAGTTAAATAAATTAGTTGAATAAAGTTTCAAAGGATAGAAAAATCGGATTAGAAAGTAACAAGAGATGCAGGTTTTTCCTCTCATCTACAAGTTTGGTCCTAAAATTGGGAGTTTAAAGTAAGACCAGATCTGTGTGACAAAAAAGAAAAGAAAAGTAAGACCAGATCATTTAAGGTTTTAAGATTTGTCTCTTTTTTTTTTTTTTTTTTTTTTTTTTTTTTTTTTTAATTTATCTAAATCTAAACACTACAAGCAAGAATTGTGTAGATTCATAAAATAAAATCTATTTGCCCATTCTCCTTTTCCTATATCGAGTAACGGGAAAGTGAAACATCTCTAATGGCAACAACCTCATGAATCTGTTTCCATTCTCCACTATAGTCGACTGCCTTCTCTATCAGCAAATATGTTAAAGACTCTTGATTGTTAAATTTACATTACAATCTTTTCAACTACTATGTTCGACCAATGAGGTGGTGGCGCAGTGGTAACACAAGCAGGTTGGTTTCCTTCCGCCCCAAGTTCAAACCCCTGTTAGTACGGAGATACATTTTTTAAATAGGAATGAACTCCAGTGGTTTAAAAAAAAAAAAAAAACTAGGTTCGACCCGAGCATCAACTTTGGTTTGAATTGCCTTAAAGTGATTAGTAATAACTGATTACAATATGGGATAACAATGAGACTATTGGAAGTCGGAAGACTCAGAACAATGAGACTTTTTTTACGAATTCTAAATGATGACATGAACGTTTTACATTTGAGACTTCTCATCTGCAATTCCTATTAATAAATACAACATCGTTTCGATTACTAAGGCTCATCTCAAAAGTTGATTTTGTTGTGGGAGATAAAGCAAATCTAAATGCAGATATATGAATTATCTAATTAATCATATATAAGGTTGCGTGATGAAAAAGCTTTTGGAATTATGATAAAAATCTAATTTTAATTAACTACTAAATTAAATAAATTTAGTATGTAATCAATTATATGGATTAATAAAAATAAAAATTAGTCCGAGTCAGCTCGCGGAGACATTTAGTTCCGCAATTGAAGGGAATTAATCTCTGGCCTTAACCAACATGGCAACTCCTCCTCAAGTGGGAACAACTAGACCACCACCACGTGGTTGGTTTACATGTTGTTAAGATTCATTTTGAGATGAATGAATACACAAAAATATATGAGATTTTCGCTAAGGAGTGCAATCTATCTAGATAAATTTTTTTTTTTTTTTAATTTATTTATACGGATTTCAATATTATCAACATTAAAAATTAAGAAACACCCTCTAAATATTAGCAACATTAAAATTTAATGATTTAAATAGATTTATTGATACTGTTATTTTATGATTGATTTAAATAGATTTATTATATATTATTATTTTAAGATATATACATATATGACTAGTCTCTAACAACTAATGTTTTGAGTTTAGTTCATGTATGGAAACTCATTACACCTAAGTAGGGATGTTAAGAGTGGGTAAAAATCCAATGGGTACCCTAAACCCTCCCAATATTTTCAACCCAAAACCCTACCCTTTTCTTTAAAAAATTTGTGGGTTTAAATCGGGCGGGTCCAGTTTTAAATATTATCCTATAGGGTTTTACCCTATTGGGTTTAGGGTACCCATAGAGTTTTTTTTTTAACTAAATCAATAAATATTCAAAATTATTTTGTAATAAAATATTTAGAGAAATTCCCTCAAATAGCATCAAAACAAGTTTTTGTTCCAAAAATAGCTCACATTTTTATTTAGTACAAAAATAGCATTTTATGAAGTTCATAATTTAATTTTTTTGGTTTGGGTTGATTATATTAGAATTTAGGCTATAGTTTTTAGGGGGTAGGGGGTATAATTTAGGGTTTAGGGCTTAGGGTTTAGGGTTTAGAAAACCCTAAACCCTAAATCCTAAACCTTAAAAATATGAAGTTAGGATTACCCTTTAATAAAAATGCTAATTGTGTCTTAAATAAAAATATGAGCTAAAAATGTCACAAAAACTTCATTTTGTGCTATTTTTGAGAATTGCCCAAATATTTATCAGATTTTGTTTTATAATTTTTTAAAAATCATCAAATTAACTTTTCATTACTTTTTCCGAAAAACGTAAAATCTAATTTTTTTGCCAAAAATGTAAAATCTCATTTTTTCGCTAAAAAAAGGTAAAATCTCGTTTTTCCTCCAAAAACGTAAAATTTTGTTTTCCCTCCACTACCGTAAAATCTAAATTTTCCGCCAAAAACGTAAAATCTAAATTTTCGGCTAAAAACATAAAATCTTGTTTCCCGTCAAAAACGTAAAATCCCGTCAAAAATGTAAAATCTCATTTTTCCCGTCAAAAACGTAAAATCTCGTTTTTCCGTCAAAAATATAAAATCTCATTTTTCCGCCAAAAACGTAAAATCTCATTTTTCCCGCCAAAAACGTAAAATCTCGTTTTCCCGCCAAAAACGTAAAATCTCATTTTTCCCGCCAAAAACGTAAAATCTCGTTTTCCCGCCAAAAACGTAAAATCTCATTTTTCCCGCCAAAAACGTAAAATCTTGTTTTCTCGCCAATAACGTAAAATTTAAATTTCCCGCCAAAAACGTAAAATCTCATTTTCCCGCCAAAAACGTAAAATCTTGTTTTCTCGCCAATAACGTAAAATTTAAATTTCTCGCCAAAAACGTAAAATCTCGTTTCCGCCAAAAACGAAAAATCTAAATTTCCCGCCAAAACGCAGTATCTCGTTTTTCCGCCAAAAACCTAAAATCTAAAATTTCATTTTTCCGTAAAAAACGTAAAATCTCATTTCCGCTAAAATGTTAATATTGGATGAAATTTAATTTTTAAGGTATTTAACAATTAAATTAACAAAATATTTAAAAGAGATCGTTCCACATAAATATAATAATAAAGAAAAAAACACATAAAATGGTTAGAGTACCCATGGGTACCCGTGGGTAACCCTGAAATCTTGAGGGTCTTGTTTGGGTTACCCTATTGGTGTAGGGTTTTTTATGGGTTTTTTTCAAATAGGGTATTTTTTTGGGAAGGTTTATTTAGGGTCAGGATGAGGGTAGGGTAAAAGTATCCATGACAACATCGCTACACCTAAGTATGGAAGAAAATATAAAACTTTTTAATATACACAGTTATTTTAGTCAATAAGACATACACATATATATGACAAGAAACTAGCGGTACTTCTTAAAATTGGTATTTTCAAAGTAGTATTACTGAAATTCTTTCTAGCGTTTTTTCTTCATTTTCTTTTCCATTTCATAGTTTCTATATGAGTATTCTTAATAGATTTTAATTATAAGAAGAAAAAAAACACCTTTCATACTGAATACTAGAATCATTAGTACAAAAAATAAATAAGAATACGAAAAGAACAAATTATGCATCAAGAATCGTGATCCCTAAAACACCCTAAAGAGGACACACGATGGATACCAAAAGCAAACCCTAAAACACCACTAATTAGCTCGACGTTGCATGCTTCCGGACTCCGTCATGAGTCACTGGTTAAACAATTTTGCGTCGGGGTTCGAGCTGTTTGCATAGACCAATATAAGTTGAGTAAATTTTTCAAGTACTGCCTATATGCCCAAACTATATTCTTAGTTAATTCTGATGATAATTTCTAGTTCAAAGAAATGAAATCCTTATGATCATTACATACAATGCATAAACGCAGAATTGTGATACCGCTACAACTATGCACTAATTAGGATCTCAAAGGATTCATGATTTCATGTTAGAAGAAAAATTGTTCATACCTTTTAACTTTATGAGCAAAACAGCGCAAGTCAGGTCTTTCAACTTAAGTTCTTTCTAAACTATAAGAGAATGTGTAGTGGGAGTCTCCCACAAAAAAAATAATATAAAAGAATGAAAAAGTAGAAAAAGAGAAAAAAGTGTTGAGAGACTATGGGAATCTGTAGAGATACTCATTTGACACATGTCTCAATATGGTTGGTTTTGCATTTTATTTATAATTTAAATTTTAAATAAAAATTAAAATTACATATAAATTATTAAAATAATATATTTGAGAGATTAATAGAGGTTCTCACCATTGTACATGCTCTACATCTGATCCATTGACAGTTTTATCTACATATATATGAGATCAAAGTGAGTCCCTTTAAAATTTATATACGTTCAATCTTTGCAAAATCTGCATAGTATCGGGGAGGCTTGAGGCTTGAACTGTATCATTGAAATTGTATCACACTAACGTATCTCTTAATCTAACATATTGAGTTTTTAATCTTTGACAACTTTTTCTATGTACAACATATTGTTCAGTCTATTGCTCTCATGGCATCAACTGCAACAGCTCTTTTGCCAGCTTACTGGGCTCTTCGGCAGCTAATTTTCTTGGTTTACACTTTTAATTCGATGCTCTTGGTTCTTTTTTCTCATTTAAAGGTGCTGATTCATTCCTATCTTCGTCAGCCATCACAATGCATTACACAACTACGATAATAAAAACCAGCTGAGGTATCAAAAATCCTTATTATAATGATAAACAAACACAATCATGATAGGAAACTCATCAAAGAGTTGAAGAACGTCACGGCAAAGAAAAAGAAAGAATCAATGACCTTTTTTTTTACTTTTCTTTTTCTTTCTTGACATATTCAAGGGCATTTTTGGATTAAACAAAAAGTGTATATGAACAAACTCAAGAAAAATACATCAACTCTTTATCTATTTGCACAAAAATATATGAACTAATTTTTTCTTCCAATAAAATACACAAACTCTTTTATTTTATCTATTAAACATCCAAGAGTTGATGAAAAATAATATCCATTAATGTTTTAATTAAAAACATGTTTAAAATTCGAAAAATATGACTCTTTAAAAATCAAAGAGCTGTAGAGGTAATTCTAAAATAATTTTAAACAATACAAATGAACTTATAAATTTTTAGATTTAAAAAAAAATTCAAAAAAACATAGAAACTTCCTAATACTCTTTAAAAATTCTAAAAATCTAAAAGCTAAAATATAAAATAAAAAGTTTTAGATTCATCATACAATTCCAATAATATATAGTTACCACTAATTTTTCAAAAAGAAATTTAAACAATAGCATCATAAATAATATTATTTTTAACTATATTATTTTTATATTATATCCATGTGACTTAGATATATGAGAGTGTTCTGTGAAAATATAATAACATAAGAATCTGTAATAATTATGTTACGTGTAATTTTGATGTGAAAGATATAAAATATATATATTTTATTTAAAGTTCTATAAATTTTAGAATTTGTTAAAAATATTAGAAACTTATGCGTTTTTAATCTTTTTGATTTATAAATAAAAATATTTAGAATTTTAATCTTTTTTTTTGAATCATTGAAAGAATAAAATGTTTGCAATTTTTTAGATTTTTTTTAGAGTGTTATATGTTTTTCGAGTTTTTTAAACTGTCGTTAACTAAAACATTAATTTATGTTATTTTTCATAAACTCTTGGGCGTTTAATGGATACAATAAAAGAGTTTGTGTATTTTAATGGAAGAAAAAAATAGTTTATGTATTTTTTTTTTTGGGTACTTTAAAAGTTTAGGGTTTTCTGCTAAAAAACCATCGAACTTATTAAAATTTGCAAGAATGACACTCAACTAAATGTTGTGCAGGTCAACCTATCGAACTCGAAAGTCACCCGCAATACAGCCACCCCGTGTATTGTCGACGTGGCACTGTTAAGAAACTAACGGAAGTAGCGAAACTACGTCGTTTTCGTCATCTCGAAACAACAGGATGTCCGAATTATCAAGTGTCGTTTTTGTGTGACCAAAACGACGAGGCTTTTGTTGCATCGCGGGTTTAGGGTTAAGTTTGGGGAAAAATCGATTTGGGATAAATCAAATCTAGGGTTCTTCGTCTTTTCTCCTTCATTTCTCTCTATTCTCTCTATTCTCTCTCTATCTGCGATTTCTCTCTATTTGCGATTTCTCGTTGTCTTTGGAATTGATTAAGGGTTAGTTTTTCACTATGTCTTGCTTTTGTCTTGATTCAGTCGAATAACTTATAAATGGTTTAATCGATTGATTTCAGGGTTTCTTGAATTTTTTGAAGGTAATGGGTCGTACGTTTAGCTTCAGTTGGAGCTCATCTGAATTGCCAAGTGTTGATTCTGGAGGGGTATCCAGCAGACAATATGGGATTCCTCGGACCTGTTACTGTGGTTTAAACCCAGTTCTTGTCAACGCTGACACTAGTGTCAATCTGGGAAGGAGGTACTATGCGTGCAAGAATAGAGAGGTTAGTGATGACTTAGATAGATGAGTGTGAAATTGGAAATTTGCTGAGTTCTTAGATAGTAGCTATGAATATTGAGATTCGAGAAAAAAGATATTTGATGAGTTCTCTTTGATATTAGCTTTTGTTTTATTTGCTTAGTTCATCACTGTAATATGGTATTTATTTGTATTTTCATGTTTTCTCTAGAATGGCGGATGCCATATAAAAAAATGGTGGGATGATGCTGTGATGGAAGAGTTTCAAGAAATTAAGATGGAGAAAGATAGCTTGGAGGATAGGGTTCGATACATCAACACTGATTCTGAAGGTGGGTTTGTCGATCCCCGAATGATGTGGGACAATGTTTTCCACAACCGGGATGAGGTCAACCGCCTCAATGACTTGTCTGCAGTTGCTGAGGCTCAGGTTGAGGAGCTCAAGGCTCAAGTTGAGGAGCTCCAGCGCCGTGCTTTGAGCTTAAGTTGAGAGTACAACAACGACGTTGAAGGAGATGAAGATATTGGTCGCCATTGCTGTTTCTGTGGCTCTTGTGGCCTGCTTGCTTCTTCTATTTAAGTAGAAGTCCCTTTGAAGTTTGTTGGGATAAATCATGTCATGTAGAAGTCTATCTTTAACCCTTTATATTTTGTATTTCGGAACAAAGTTGTAGTGTTGTGTCAAAAACATAGTGTTGTGTACTTAATCTAATTATTGTTCTAATCTAATTATTGTTCTAATTATTACTCTTTTACTTTTACTTATGTTATGTTCATTATTTGTTTGGAGACTTGTATTTGAATTTTAATTAATTATGTATGTATGACTTAACGAAACGACGTCGTTTTCTTGAAACTATAAAACGACGACGTTTTGATGCTTGTCTCATTAAAAGCAACCAGATCACACTCCACCGATAAAGACGAAGAAGAAACACGAACCACAGGTTGCTTCTCTCGAAAAAGGCGAAAAGAACACTCTGAAAACGAAGGTAAGTTTCAGTAAATCAAAATTAGATTTGTTTGATTTAGGTCTAGCTAATTGATTTTCTTAGATTGAATTTATTTTGTGTAGAGAATGAGTTACAGTTCTTCTACTTCGACTCGGTCCTATAGTGTGAGGGGTATCCCAAGAAAATGCAGGTGTGGAAAGCCCACTAGAATTCTCATAGCAAAGACTAAAAGCAATCTAGATCGAAAGTTTTATCGATGCATTGATGGATATGAGGGAAATGATGGCCATGTTTTCAAATGGGTAAATGAAGCTAAGATGGAAGAGTTTGATGTTCTTTCGGAAAACCAGGAAATTCTCACAGAAGACTTTGCCAAACTACTTCATTCTTCTCAGCAGTTAATGGAGAAACTTGAAAAGGTTGCAGAGAAGACAAAGAAACTTGAATGTGAACTAAAATCGGTTAAGGCAACACTTAAGAAGACTATTGTTTGTGTTGTAATTGCTGGGTTTTTTGGTATGTATTATCGTATGTTTTAGGATTAAATTAGTAATGTAGTGTTTCTGGTTTGTATCACTTAGTTTGTACTATGATACTCTTAGATTGTGTTGCAAACTTGTTGTTGTTCAATATGTTTAGACTTGATGTCGTTGATCTTGCATGTTTGGTAATTTTGGTAATGTGAAAATCATCTTTAACTCTCAGTTTGGTTATTTTCAATGGCTTTGGTACCATAAAAACAAGTGCAAACAGAAACAAATATAACACAACTCAATTGTATTAGACAAGTACAAAAAAACCACAATCAAATACAACAATCTAATAATTTAACACAAACACAAAAACACAAAAACACAAAAAGAACTTTCAAGCATTTCCAAGGTTCGGAAGACCATTATCAAGAAACTTTCAAGGTTGAGATAGAGATTGACGATTTCTCACCACCTCCGCTAGTTCAGATAGAGATAACACATAAGGCTGAGATGTGTCAAAACCTCGACGAGTAGTTGATCCACGGGTAGATGATGCACGAGTAGTTGCTCCACGGGTAGATGATGCACGAGTAGTTGCTCCATGAGTAACTCCACCACGAGTACCTCCTCCACGAGTCAAAGGACCCGAACCTCGACGAGTAGCTCCTCCACGAGTACCTCCTCCACGAGTCAAAGGACCAGAACCTCCACGAGCTCTTTTTGCAGCATTTTCAATCTTCTTGTTCTCTCTGGCTTTGTATAGAGTGCTAGGTAAGATAGTGTTGTCTCTGGAATCGATTACAGACCTTCCAACCTGGATATAGTCATCTCCTGTATCAGGACTTGTGAAAATGCCATAGCCCTCCTACATAATAAATTTGAATGTTACAGGAACATAAACTACAATTATGGACTCCAACTGATACAATATACAAGTACTTACTCTTGGAAGATCAGTAGGACCTCTGTCATAGGTGGTCCCTTTTGCAGTAGGAGCTTGTGGAAGAGGCTGAGAAGATGATATGTGAAGGTTCTCATTCTTCCGAGGCCTGCCTCTCTTCCTTTTTGGCAATGCCGAGGACAAACTTGATAGAGGAGGCTCTGGAGCTACAATTTGGGCAGGCTGAGAGGATGATGCATGCTGAGAGGATGAGGCAGGTAAAGAACCCCAAGGCTGCCATCTATCAGTTTGTGCAGGAGGCTGAGAGGATGATGCACCAGAACCCCAAGCACTATTAGAAGCTGTCTCAATTGGTTTCACTCGTGGCCTACCTGGTGGTTTCTTCAGAGGCATTGCCTGTGGTGGATTCTTGCATTTGGTCTTGTTGTGACCTTCCTCACCACAGTTGCTGCAATGCTGTGGAAAATATACCAAACCTTTCAATACTTCAGACAAAGAAATATACACAATGCAATAACAACATTTCAGAACCTTACCATTTTGACACCAATTCTACCCAATTGGCCTGGTACTTTGGTTGGTTCTTTTTCACCCTTCTCTTTCTTTCTCTTCTTCCCTGGTGGTCTACCTCCAGGACTCTTAAAAGTAGGTGCCAATACCCTTTCAGTTGTTGTGACCTTCCAAAGATTCATCCCATTAACTGGTTCCAAACCTTTTTGATAAGCAAGCCTAAGGTTCTCAGAGGTAAACCAAGTGCTAATCAAGGTTTTAGGGTCTTGCTCAGCATTTTTCTCTAGCCTTAGAGCAGAACAAATGTGAGAACAAGGGATTCCACTAACCAGGTAAAGCCTACAACTACAACTCACTTCATTCCTTAGGTGAACTACAAACCTATCAACCAGTTTGTAGGTAACCTCATACTTACCCAGGCCGCAAGATAATGACTGACAGTATTTAGCTTGATCAATCTGTTGATCAAGTAAAGCTAGAGCTCTGGGAGTGTACTCTGTCCTCACTTTATCAGCTTCTAACCTTTTCTTGTCATTAGTAGTCATGACCCTCCTTCGGATCTCCTCAAGCATCTCAACTATTGGCTTAGTCCTGGCTATTCGAATAGCCGCATTGAATGACTCACCTAAATTGTTTTCCACAGCATCACACTTGGAATATGCTGAGAAAAAAGCCCTGCCAAAAATACAATAACCATTATTCACTTAACTAGGACTAAGCCAATATAAACACATTATCAGAAACAAATGTATGAATCTTACCTGGACCATGGACACCATATATTTATTTTCAAATCTGCATGTGCAACAGGGTCATATTCTTGCAGCACTTTCATCTTCCTATCAAAAGCCAATGGGTAGTAGGCATCTGCAGCAGCCCAAAACATGTCTTGAAGCTCATTTCCTGAGTGTCTCTTCTTCCAACAAGCGTGAACATGTCTGGCACACATCCTATGTTCAGCATATGGCAACACATCTTTCACTGCTGCAATCAACCCTTTTTGTTGATCACTAGCTACTGTCAGACCATTCCCAGACTCTAACAGGAGATCTTCAACTAGATGCTCAAAAAACCATTTCCAGTTGTCCTTACTCTCAACATCAACTATTCCCCATGCTATTGGGAACATCTGATCATTCGGATCCCTACCACAAGCTACTAGCAACATTCCAGTCATTCTCCATTTCAAAAACGTACCATCAATATGTAAAATTCTTCTACAAGCAACCTTCCACCCTTCTTTCAGTCCATCAAAGCAAACGTAAAATCGATGAAATTTAGATTGTCTAACCTCACATTCCACAGTTGATTGAGGATTTGATCTTTTCAGCTCATACACATAATCATGGAGCCTTGAAAATTGCTCTGCTTGCTCTCTGTCAAAGGTCTGCAAGCATCTGAGCCTTGTCCTCTCGCATACTGTCCATGGAACATTTATGTTGCGTCTGAGCAGCTTGTTCTGGAGTTGTGTTGCTGAAAAGTCAGGATTCTCTCTGAATTCTTCAATGTACATCTCAGCTATTCTTCCATTGGTAAGTAGCGAGACTTTGCCAAACCAAGTACAGTTGTGCTCCTCCTGTAATGATCTCATAATTAGTCTACTACAGCTGCTGTTTATGGAACCATAGATTCTCCATGGACAATTCTTTTCAGCACATATAGCAATAACTCTCTTCCCATCACTCTTATCAAACTTTATGTTCCTCCTCTTCTTCACTGCATACTTGGTGATAGCATTCTTAAAACTATCAACAGTCCTATATTCCTGACCCAAACAAAATTCCTTGTACTTGCTATCATCCAAGTCTTTCCTTTCATTATCTGAACTATCACTCAAATTGTGCTCCTCATCACCATAATAAACATTACTCTCATTTCCCTCATCCTCTGAACCGAGTACTTGATCATCATCATCTGCTTCTTCAGGTTCATCATCATCAGACAAAGGCTTGCCTCCTACCATTCGCATATCTATATATGGATCATCACTTCTAACAACATACAATGCTAAAGCTCCTGATCCAATCCCATAATGAACCGCATTCGAAAACGTTTCATCTCCTTCAATGTCTTCTCTTTCTGCCTTATCAGGTGGAAACCAGCTCAACTTGCTCATATTGTCTTCATAGCCTAAAAAATCTACCACCATCGATAACACTGTCCTTATTGTGAAGCCTTCAGCCACATGACTTCCACACTGATGAGATTCACCACCTAAGTAAGAGCCGTCTCCACCCCAGTAACCACCAGCTTGAATGAATAGATCAAAACTCATCTTCACACTTAGCCTCAAAGAAACATATATATCAAACCTACAAAGAACACAATGAAATAGACAGAAAATGAGTCAACACAAGTAATGAGAATTCAATTATGTAGAAGATAAGAGGAATGGAATGATGAATCTCTATATCCACTGAGAAATTGAGAACAAAATTGATGAGATTGAGGATTCATTACCTCCAATCAAACTCCAGAAACCTTTAATCGTAACTAGTATATCGACTGAGGCGAAATCACGAGAGAGAAGACGAGGAACCCTAATTGCTTAGATCCTTCAATCGAGCTCCAAAAACCATCAATCGAGCTCCAAAAAGCTTCAATCGAAACTTCAACACTTCAACAAACCCAGAAATCGCAAGAGAGAAGACGAACTCAGGAGAGAAACACAAACGACGAACCCTAATTTGATTTAACCCCAGTCGCAGATAGAGAGAAATCAGAGATAGAGAGAAAAGAAGAAGAAAAAGACGAAGAACCCTAGATTCCCAAATCGATTTTCCCCCAAATTAAACCTAACCCGCGATAACAAAAACGACGTAGTTTTGCTGTTGTTTCGAAACATCCTGTTGTTTCGAGATGACGAAAACGACGTAGTTTCGCTACTTCCGTTAGTTTCTTAACAGTGCCACGTCGACAATACACGGGGTGGCTGTATTGCGGGTGACTTTCGAGTTCGATAGGTTGACCTGCACAACATTTAGTTGAGTGTCATTCTTGCAAATTTTAATAAGTTCGATGGTTTTTTAGCAGAAAACCCAAAAGTTTATGTATTTTTGTGGATATAGATAAATAGTTGGTATACTTTTAAGGAAGTATTCCTATATCCAATTTTCCCTTATTGTTTTTTTATATTTGGCTACATGCCTATTTACCTCTGTTTCAAACTACAGAAAATACAATAACCGACAAAAAAAAAAAAGGTATATAAATCTGAATGTATTGGTCTTATCGTAAAAATTCCAAATTAGGAAAAAAATGTTGATGAGATGAAAAACTTGTGTCTCTCGATATCTTCTTATCCAATTTCTATCTTATAAGCTTTATGTAACGTTTTTTCTGTAACAGGTCATACATTTACTTAATATTTGTTTTTTTTTTCTATCCAAACATTTGTATTAGTTTGCTTTCAGTAGTGAGAATCACATATATTTAAACCTCTTCATCATCCAATAGGTTTCATCGCCCACAAGAGACAAAGTTCATCTACTATTATAACTTTCTCTTCTCCTCACCAATTTCATTTGCACCTTAAGTTTTACAATCACAGCGGAGACGATGAATTCCTTGGGAGTAGAACAAGGTGTAGTGGTTGCGGAGTCCGAGCCACCAAGAGGTAATAGAAGCCGATATGTCTTTGCTTGTGCAATCTTAGCCTCCATGACTTCAATCATCCTTGGTTACGGTTTGTCTTCTTTCTAAACTCTTATCACTCGAACGATCCATATCGGATTTGGTTAGATTTTATGGCTTACATTTCCATTCTTACATTTTTTTTTTGGGGGATGTTGTAGATATTGGTGTGATGAGTGGAGCTGCAATTTTCATAAAGGATGACTTGAAACTATCGGACGTCCAACTTGAGATTCTTATGGGAATTCTAAACATCTACTCTTTAGTCGGCTCAGGCACGGCCGGTAGAACTTCTGATTGGATCGGAAGACGATTCACTATAGTGTTGGCAGGAGCATTCTTCTTTTGCGGCGCTCTTCTTATGGGTTTTGCCACAAACTATCCTTTTATTATGGTCGGCCGTTTCGTAGCCGGTATTGGTGTTGGTTATGCTATGATGATTGCGCCTGTTTACACCGCTGAAGTAGCTCCTGCCTCTTCTCGTGGTTTCCTCAGCTCTTTCCCTGAGGTATAATAGATCCAAACATTTTAATTACATAAATTAAACGAATTTTAAACGGAGGTTGATGTTAAATTGTTAATGGTTTTTTTTTTTTTTTTAATACAGATATTTATCAACATCGGTATACTTTTGGGATATGTATCCAACTACTTCTTCTCCAAGCTTCCCGAGCATCTCGGATGGAGATTCATGTTAGGGATTGGAGCGGTGCCCTCAGTGTTCCTAGCTATTGGAGTGTTTGCAATGCCTGAGTCTCCAAGGTGGCTTGTTCTACAAGGTCGTCTCGGGGATGCTTTTAAAGTTCTTGACAAAACCTCAAACACCAAAGAAGAAGCCATCTCGAGACTCAATGACATCAAACGCGCGGCCGGAATCCCCGATGACATGACAGACGATGTTATAGTCATTCCGAACAAGAAAAGCGCCGGAAAAGGTGTGTGGAAGGACCTACTAGTCCGACCAACCCCGTCCGTATGACACATTCTCTTGGCATGCCTTGGTATCCATTTCGCCCAGCAAGCTTCCGGTATCGATGCGGTCGTGCTCTATTCCCCGACCATCTTCTTAAAGGCTGGACTAAAGTCCAAGAACGACCAGCTTTTGGCTACGGTCGCTGTCGGAGTTGTCAAGACCCTCTTCATCGTGGTAGGGACTTGTGTGGTCGACCGGTTTGGACGTCGTGCCTTGTTGCTCACGAGTATGGGCGGCATGTTTCTTTCCTTGACCGCGCTCGGGACTAGTCTCACGGTGATCGATAGGAACACGGGACAAACTCTCAAGTGGGCTATATCGCTTAGCGTTACGACGGTGATGACGTTTGTGGCAACATTTTCAATAGGTGCAGGCCCCGTGACATGGGTCTATTGTTCAGAGATATTCCCTGTAAGGCTAAGAGCTCAAGGGGCAAGTTTGGGAGTAATGTTAAATAGACTGATGAGTGGTATTATTGGAATGACATTCCTATCTCTAGCTAAAGGTCTCACCATCGGTGGTGCGTTCCTTCTCTTCGCCGGAGTTGCCGCCGCCGCGTGGGTCTTCTTCTTCACTTTCCTCCCGGAGACACGTGGTATGCCTCTAGAGGAGATGGAGAGTCTCTTCGGGAGCTACACCGCAAACAAAAAGAAGAATGTTGTTAGCTAAGACAAAGAAATTGTTGGTGAACAATGAGAATGAGAAGATTTTTTTTTTTTTTTTTTCCGTTTCATTAATACCAAAAGATTTCGAACAAGAAGATTAATAAATTTGAGTTGCCATGTCTTGACGATCATTTTGTATTTTTACGGTAAAATAAATTTAACTTTTAGTAGTAAAGATTCAACTTGTAAAAATATATTAAAGAGTTTACAAACATAGTGAAATTGTAAATTATAAAACACTATACACCGATTTGAAATATAAAAACATCCAACTCTAATATTAAATATTATGATCAATTATAACTAATTTTAGTTAATTTTAACAATCATAAAATATTTATATCCATCTGTTTCATAAACTGCGATAAATATGTTAATTGTTTTCCAATTTTTTTTCTATGCGTTCATTATTTACTTCCATTTATAGTATAGATTACCCCCATTAAATAATATAGAATGGTAACAGTTAAATTTAAAAAATATTGGTAATATTATAAAATTTTAGTGTTTAAATATTAATAATATTATAAAAAAATTTATAGGTTTTAAATAAAATTAGTACTTTAAAATTTTTATAAGGTTTAAATATTTATTGTATTTGAAACTAAGTATTTAAAATATTTTTTCTTTATTTTATTTGGTAAAATTATTGATTTAACTAAAGAAAAAATTATAAAAATCATTTAAAAAAAAAGATTTGCATGCCTAATAAGTCAAGTTTTTTGCTCATTCGAATTTAAAATTATTTTGGTTCATTTATGATTTAGAACTATTGCTCAAATTTTTTAACCGATGTGGAACGTTAAATATACAATTTTTCATCATCAGTTGAGTAATATATCTATGTTTGTAAAAAATTGATTCACAACATATGCAAAAAAAAATCAACATTTTTATTAACTACATATATTTCAAAATAATTTGAAAATAAAATCAACAAAGATAGATGATAGAAGAATCATAATTTAACTCTTAACAAAATCCTTCAAATTTAATAACATATCTTAAAACAAGTAATATGGTAAAATTAGATATCAAATCTTAGTTTTTCAATTTTGATTGGTTAACAATTTTTTAAAAAATCTTTTTTAATTTCGTCCATAATTCATAAGAAAGAGAAAGTGACTTTAATTTTGGAAACTAATAATTATTTTTAATATATATTTACGATTTTTTAATTTAATTATATTGATTTAGTGATTACTATTATACCTTAATGATTTTATTTAAAAACACTAGCCAATGAAATTTCATGTAATTTTTGTACATCTTGTATGCTTTTTAATAATGAATGACTAGATTGATAACCCGTGCTCCTCCCGGGTATAATATTTTTAAAATTATAATTTGATATTCTATGAATTAATTAAATTATGCATAATGCATGAAAATTGTTATTAGAGTTACTCCCTCTGTATCACAAAGATAGATTTTCTGAGGGTTTCACCAGAATTAAGAAAAATAATAAATGATCTTGAAATTAATAAAAAGTTATTCTCAAGTTTTTTTTTACTTCATTTATCATTTTCCAACAATTATAATTATATCCAATATTAAATGATTTATGATTTGTTTGTTGAGATCTTTTCAGATTTCTTCTACGTTTATTAAAAAGCAGTTGAAAAAAAAAAAAAATTTTGTTAAAAATCTCAAATTCATCGTAAAAGTAAAAGCATTAACTAATTAATTGATATTGAAAATGAAAACACATTAAATCTATTATAGAAAATCAATCTTTGTGATACAAGAAAAAACCCTCAAAAAATTAATCTTTGTGATACAGAGGGAGTATTGAATTAACGAATGTATGTTAATTGATAATATGTGATGGTGCAAACAGAAAAAGTTTTAACATAAATTTTATTTGCTAGTTATATTGTAAAATTTTATTGTGTTACTATGTGTATATGTTAATCTAGTATAAAAATCATTTTAGTGTTATTTATTGTTATCATTTTCCTTCTCGTATTAGACACTACCGGTTAGAAGTTAGGCGGATTGAACATTGGTTTTAACCTGCGGTGTTCACGAATCAATAATTTTTTTTACCCTTGCTAACGTGTGGAGATAAATAATATACATATATGGAAAGAATTAACCTTGGTCGACTAACATATTGATTCATATGACTTTGTTGTTTTATATACATGTGCTTGGTAATATACTCCATTTAAAAAAAAAAAATTATTTAGACTTTTTCATTGTATTTTAGTTACAAAAAAAAAAACAATGTATTGATTTTTAAATGATATGAATGAATTGTGTTTATGTCTTAAAGTTTAAACATATAACTTTGATTTATAAGGTAATTGAAGATAATAATATAGAAATGATGCAATTTGTATTATATGAAAGTGGATAAAATAGTTAATTAAGTTTTATTGTTTTAATTTTATAACTAATACATCGGCAACTGGATATGTTTTTTGAATTTTAGAGAGATTACAGAGTAATGAAATTAAGAAGCAAAATTTAATATATCTATAGAATACAATTGTAAACAACCAAGTAACTGAACTCGAGGCTATTCTAGAGAACACATTCCAAAACGGAATCCCATGTTGTATACATCTCTTGCACTAAAAAAAAAAACAATACAAAGTGATTAATGTTAGTAACTTGACTAATTCCAAAGTATATAATCAAACGAACAAAATGTTGTTGCACATGGCTTGTGTTTAAGACCTTACCTTAACAATCCAACCATCTAATAATCACAAACACCCCAAGAAACCTCTTTTGTTAGTGGCTCTTGGATTCACTCTTTTGTTCCACATATAATTCTCCCTCTTCAATCACTCTATCAATAAAATCCTGAAATAGATGCACATAAATCCATCTCAAGATTTGAGATACAATGAATGCAATTTGAACTCTCTTGAAGTAAGCTCTGAAGAAGAAGTTTTGTTGCTACAGAAAAATCCAAACGCACACCTCAAGTTGGTGAAACTCCCAGTCAAATTCACATACAACCTAGCATAAATAGAAAAATCAAAGCTTGATTATAAAGAAGACACCCAAAATGGTTTGCCCCTATCAAACCAACTAAACACAAAGATAAGAGAAATGATGGTCAATATTGTGTGGTGAGATAAGAAAGGGGGACTTACATGTTCACACGAGACAATAACATGTGAGGTTAATGATTGCTTAAACCACACATGAAAAAGCAAACAAATTTTGCCACACATGAAAAAGCAATTAATATATAATTTAGTTCTTGTAAGTCAATAGATACAAAGTGGTAGCAACTTCTAAGTTTACCATATAGAGCATCTCCTTTATCAAAGTGTTCAAACTCTAATAGAGGCATCACCATGGATTGTAACGTGACATTCCCACCACTTTTGATCTACAATTTATAAAAAAAACCAAAGCCCTTATTAAGCACCAATTATGGCTTATATATGAATTGAGAAAAAATGGACATAGTTTTATCTAGGACCTGATACGGGAAAACGGCCAAAATCAACCCAAACTATTTGCAGAATGCCTTTTTCTACCCAATGTATGGTATCATATATGCATGCATTTATCAACCTGAACCATCTAAAAATTCAAAAAACCTGAACCATATGAATTTTAGCCGATTTCAACATTTACCTAAACGGTGTTACTTAGCCATTTAACGGTGCTGAATCAGACGATTCGTGGCGTACACGTGACATCAAAACTTAGTATAACGACATCGTATTGAGTTAAAAAATGAATGGATATGTCGGATACATCAAATCGAAGGATCTATGTGTTGCTATCTCAGCTTGAATTCAAGTTTTATCGATGGAGTTGTAGGAGAGCACTCGCTTGGAAGAATAAGATATATTGATTTTTGGTTCACATGAACCACATAAGTCAATGTGTCCTAGTGGTTTAAAGAGATGGACTCTAAATCCAATTGGTTTCGCCGGCGCAAATTCGTTTCTTATTCTTTGACAATTTTTTTTAGTTTTATTAACTCAAAATGGCGTCGTTTTACTAAGTTTTGATGCCACGTGTACGCTACGAATTGTCTGACTCAACACCGTTAAATGACTAAGTAACACCGTTTAGGTAGATGTTGAAATCGGCTAAAATTCATATAGTTCAGGTTTAAAATTTGAACTTTTAGATAGTTCAGGTTGATAAATACATGGTACCATATGTTATGTAGAAAAAGGCATTCTGCAAATAGTTTAGGTAGATTTTGGCTTTTTCCCCGACCTGATACTCTCCATTAACTTCTCAGCATGCTCTCTTTCTTCCACACTTGATTCTTTTAAAAACCTGATACCAAGACACCAACAATTGACTATGAATAAAGAACTCTAGGAGCTCGAGGTCAGTAGCATTCTGAAACATCTACAGAGATTATACAGTTGACATAGAACATGAAACTGTGCTTACACAAAATCCATTCACAAGAACAGGAACTATCCAATGACAATAGAATGAGATGAATCATTACATTACCATAAGTTGAGAGAAGATACAGTTTTGTCTGCTCAGTTTGCTCATTCGTGCACCTCATCAGGATCGCTATCCAGGTTCCTGCACCCCATCAGGTTTGCTATCCGCTAGATGTATAAAATATAAAGCAGAAACAAAAAAGCATAAATTTAAGAAATTAGGAATTAACGGGGTAACATTAACATTACGTTCATCACTCTGGTTTCTTGTTTCTGTTATCACTTACAACAGAAGGCCCACACACAGTTTATTACATATCAATTTCTCTAACATACTCTTACTCAATAACAACAAACAGAGTAATATGCCCTCAGTTGCATAAATTTAGAACATCAATACCTTCTCCTAAAGATTCTCCCTCAACGTAGTCGAAATCCAAACTTGAATTAGGGTTATCAACTTAAACTTCTTGCTCATCTTCTTCTTCTTCTTCTTCTTCGGATCGCTCTCCACTTCCTCGGAGATCAAAAAGAGAGGAAAAAAAATCGGGTAGAAAGAAAGGAACCGGTTCCGATTATACGATCGGCTTCTATCAAAAAAGGATCCGCGTGTTTTGAAACGGATTGGATATCGGGTCGGCTTATGTAACATTTTTATTCCAATTTTGTCTTTAAATCGTTTTTATGTTTTTTTTAATTACAAACAAAACTAATGGCATTAGCCGTAAATACTGTTAAACGACTTAAATGGTTTGGCAAAAAAGTTGCCCCTCCCTCTCAATTAATACTTAATAGTATAAATTCCCAATTAATAGTATATATATGAAGAGAGAAACAAATTGTGAAAATGAATTTGATTTTGTTTACCTCTGTTTCTAACTATAAAAAAAATAAAATAACTTAAAAAAGAAAGGTAGATAAATCTTGACTGAACATATTCTCTTAAGGGGTGTATTGAAATATGAGTATTTGGAGAGATTTGAGTTAAAATGATAAATCATGTGTTATTGAAACATGAATTATAAAATATCTATTAAAATCCAATATAATTGGATTAATGATTTTAATATGTATAATCAAATCTACTGTTATCGAAAACAATACTACAATGTTTGATTTAAAAGTTTCATGTGAGATTTGAGAAAAAAATTTAGTTAAAAATACAAATACCAAAATCTCATGGTTTTAAGTGAAATTTCAGAGAATTAATTTAATAACAAAATTGCAAATTCACCAAAATTTAACCAAATCATCTCAAAACTCAAATCACACCAAATACTTGATCCAATACACCTCCCTAATATTATTAGGAGAATAGAGATTTGTATATATAATCTTATTGTTAAATATGTAGACTTCACATTATCATAATGTAAAAAACTTGTTAAAAGTTATGAATAAATCTGAGAGAAACTATTATATTACTAAAGTTTCTTCCAAATTTATCAAATTTCGTCTTATCCTAAAATTCCATTTTTAGGATGAATGTTGATGAGATAAAAACCTATGGGTCTCTCGATATCTTCTAATCCAATGTCTATCCAACCAACTTTATGTAACGTTTTTTCTGTAACAGGTCATTATTTACTGAATATGTGTTTTTCTTTTTTTTTCAAACAGTTGTTATTAGTTATTCTTTTTGTTATAATGTTATAGATGTAATTAGTTGGCTTTCAGTTGTACGAATCACATATATTTAAACCTCTTCATCCTCCAATAGGTTTCACCTCTCACAAGGGAAAAGTTCATCTACTATTATCACTTTCTCTTCTCCTCACCAATTTCATTTACACCTTAAGTTCTACAATCAAGGCGGAGACGATGAGTTCCTCGGGAGTAGAACAAGGTGTAGTGGTTGCGGAGTCCGAGCCACCAAGAGGGAATAGAAGCCGATATGCTTTTGCTTGTGCAATCTTAGCCTCCATGACTTCAATCATCCTTGGTTACGGTTCGTGTTCTTTCTAAACTCTAATCACTCAAACGATCCATTTTCGAATTGGTTCAATTTTACGGTTTACATAACCATTGTTGAAAAAAAAATTGGGATGTTGTAGATATTGGTGTTATGAGTGGAGCTGCAATTTTCATAAAGGATGACTTGAAATTGTCAGATGTACAACTTGAAATTCTTATGGGAATTTTAAATATCTACTCTTTAGTCGGCTCAGGCGCGGCCGGTAGAACTTCTGATTGGATCGGAAGACGATTCACTATAGTGTTGGCAGGAGCATTCTTCTTTTGCGGTGCTCTTCTTATGGGTTTTGCCACAAACTATCCTTTTATTATGGTCGGCCGTTTCATAGCCGGTATTGGTGTTGGTTATGCTATGATGATTGCACCTGTTTACACTGCTGAAGTGGCTCCTGCCTCTTCTCGCGGTTTCCTCAGCTCTTTCCCTGAGGTATAATAGATCAGAACATTTTAATTACATAAATCAAACGAAATTTAAAAGGAGGTTGATGTTAAATTGTTAATGTATTTTTTTTTTAATACAGATATTTATCAACATTGGTATACTTTTGGGGTATGTATCCAACTATTTCTTCTCCAAGCTTCCCGAGCATCTCGGATGGAGGTTCATGTTAGGGATTGGCGCGGTGCCCTCAGTGTTCCTAGCTATTGGAGTGTTGGCAATGCCTGAGTCTCCAAGGTGGCTTGTTCTCCAAGGTCGTCTTGGGGATGCTTTTAAAGTTCTTGACAAAACCTCAAACACCAAAGAAGAAGCCATCTCGAGACTCAATGACATCAAACGCGCGGCCGGAATCCCCGATGACATGACAGACGATGTTATAGTCGTTCCTAACAAGAAAAGCGCTGGAAAAGGTGTGTGGAAGGACCTAATCATCCGACCAACCCCGTCCGTTCGACATATTCTCTTAGCTTGCCTTGGTATCCATTTCGCCCAGCAAGCCTCCGGTATCGATGCGGTCGTGCTCTATTCCCCGACCATCTTCTTAAAGGCTGGACTAAAGTCCAAGAACGACCAGCTTTTGGCTACGGTCGCTGTCGGAGTTGTCAAGACCCTCTTCATCGTGGTAGGGACTTGTGTGGTCGACCGGTTTGGACGTCGTGCCTTGTTGCTCACGAGCATGGGCGGCATGTTTCTTTCCTTGACCGCGCTCGGGACTAGTCTCACGGTGATCGATAGGAACCCGGGACAAACTCTCAAGTGGGCTATATCGCTTAGCGTTACGACGGTGATGACGTTTGTGGCAACATTTTCAATAGGTGCAGGCCCCGTGACATGGGTCTATTGTTCAGAGATATTCCCTGTGAGGCTAAGAGCTCAAGGGGCAAGTTTGGGAGTAATGTTAAATAGACTGATGAGTGGTATTATTGGAATGACATTCCTATCTCTAGCTAAAGGTCTCACCATCGGTGGTGCATTCCTTCTCTTCGCCGGAGTTGCCGCCGCCGCGTGGGTCTTCTTCTTCACTTTCCTCCCGGAGACACGTGGTATGCCTCTAGAGGAGATGGAGAGTCTCTTCGGGAGCTACACCGCAAACAAAAAGAAGAATGTTGTGAGCAAAGACAAAGAAGTTGTTGGTGAACAATGAGAATGAGTAGAAATTCTTTTTCATATCATCATTAATACCAAAAGACTTTGAAACGAGTCTTCATCATTATCCGGCGAGTGTGACTGTGTGACCAACAAGAAGATTAAAAAGAAATTTGACTTGCCATGGTTTGACGAAACATTTTTATTTTTACGGTAAAATACATTCAACTTTTAATATTAAAGATTTGTACTTGTAAAAATATATTAAGAGTTTTTAAACATAGTGAAATTGTAAATTATCAAACACTATATACCGATTTGAGATATTAAACATCCAACTCTTAAAGTATTTATTATGGTCAGTTATAAACCAATTATAGTTAAGTTTATCAATCATAAAATATTTCGATCCTTCTATCATAAACTGCAAGGGCCGGAAATCGAGCCCCTATTCAAGTCTCAAGACTCATCACAATAGTAGAGCTTGTGAAATGATTAATTAGAATCGGATCCGCACGTACATGCGGTGTTATATTTGTATTACAAATTTATTTGATATTTAAATCTAAGATATAATTTAGTTGTAAATGTTAAGTTATGTTACATGTACTAGATTTGTACCCGCGATATACCGCGGGTCAATATTTTAACATAAATTTATAGTTTTTTTTATTATTGTTAATAAATATATTTTTTATTCATATAATTTTAAATTGCTTTTTTATTATGTTTATAAATAATTTTATTTTTTTGTTTGATATATATATTTGTAGTTTTTTGTTTCTTTTTTTTATACTATATTTAACGTGCTTTCAACATCGAATTATTTTATTTCTATGTAGCAATAGATTTATTATTATTATTTGAAACACACTTACGCCAAATAAATGATGTTCTTTACTCTCATTGAAATAATTTAGAGCAAATCATATCGAATTATATATTAAATTAGTCTGAATTAAAAAAAAATCTAACTAAATGAAAACTAATACAATTGCCAATCCTATGTAATTTAAATATCCTCATTACAATTTAAATTTGAAGAGAATGTGATTCTAAACCTATTTATTCTAAACCCATTTCAATATTTTTTAAGTAGTTATAATATTGAAAATATATATTCTATATATTTCTTACTATATATTTTATGATTAGTTATCCAACACGTTTCTTAGATATGCCCATTTTGGAACGGAAACCCGTCTTGTCCCGTACTTGTCAGAAACTTTTCATCATGTAATTGATCACTATTATATAATTATCCGTTTCGGATTTATTATTTTAGAATTTTTGGTCCATTTGTATTAAAAATAAAATTTAATAAATAAATTTTAATTATTAAAAATTAGTAGTTCTAATATTGAAAATATATATTATTTATTAGTTGATATTATAAAGTTACTTATCCAACAATCTATTTGACCTATCTATTTTAGGACGGAAACCCGTAATGTTCCATATCAGTTGGGAAGTTTTCGTCAAACAATCATTTTTATATAATTACATGTTTTGGATTTAATTATTTTAGTTCAACGGGATAAGTGAGTTATTTTAAAATCATTTTGATCATTTTTATAATACGATCCTGAAATATTACCCAAATTCTTTAGCCTATGTGGGATATTGAACAAACATTTTTTTTTTCATCGATTGAGTAATAAATGTCCATTTTAAAAAATTCCAATCATAACATATGTAGAAAAAGTTAAATTTTTATTAATTATATGCATTATATAATAATTCATAATAATTTGAAAATAACATCAAATAAATTGAAATGTGAATCAGATTATTTTTCCATACTGTATATTTATTTAAATTTTGAAATGACAGAAAAGAAAGAAAAAATAAATTGATTTAAATTATGTGGATAGATTTTAAGAAATTTTATTAAAATCAATGTTAGTTTCCATAATATTTCTGTTTTAGTTTGTTTGGATTCACTTATAAGATTGTTTCTATTTAATATGTTTTAATAGTGGTGTTTGGATACATTAATTATAGGGAAAATTACTAGAATAATACTAATTTGTTATTTAATTACTAACTTAGTATAGGAAAAATTAGTATTAAGTTAGTTCTTTTTGATCACCAAAATACCCTTAACCTCGTATTTTAGAAAAAAAATAATTACAAAAATATCATTATTAATTAATTCCACATCAGCCTTATTTCGTTTTTTTTTTAAAATAAAAATATTTACGACTTTGCCATTAATGACATAAAAATCTGTGACATAAATCCGCGGTTCTACGTTGTGGAAGATTTTTTGGTACGGTAGATTTAAAGTTGTGTTGCAGATTTGTTTCGTAAATTTGTTTTGTACTGTAGATTTATATTTTGTAGTTGTAGTAGATTTTTAAAATCATCGTAAATATTTATACCTCCGTAGATTTATTTTATAAACTCAAAATAGAAGCTGTAGATTTTATCATTTTCCAAAAATGTTATAATTTATACGGCATATTTTATTTTTTCCCGTAGATTTGTGTTGCAGATTTTTTTTCAAATCGTAGATTTTGTAATTTAGTTATAACAAAGTTTTGTTTGCCATCATAGTGGCCGTAGTTTTTTGTACCATAGTTTAATTACTAGATTAATATTTAAGTTATCGCAGATTTTTTCACGTTATAGTAGATTTTTTTTTTTTTTGAAAACGCTAAAGATTAGACACAATTCCCTTTACCGCAGACAAATATCTTACTAGAATAGTATTTTTAGTGTCTGCAGACTTATTATGGTAGATTTTTTTTAGCGATGTTACTGCATATTTCTACTGTAGATTTTTTTAAATGACATCGCAGATTTTCTCAAATATTTTACATAACTAATGACAGAAATTGGGAAAAAAATTTCCAAAATCATAACTTCAACCACGAAAATTTAGAGGTTTTACAAGCTCCTTCTTCTTCTTCCACAAACATTCTTTCAGTTTTCTACCATCATCTCCAAGTAACTCTTTATACTAATATTTCATCAAAAAAATTTCTATTTGATTATCATCTATCTCATCGTCTATGTGATTATCTCCTTCAAAAACTATTCAATGGAGCAGATAATCTTTGTATCTGGAAAATGGATCTTTGGAGATTGAATTAGATCGTGGGTTTTGTTTCTAAAAATCTGATTTTTTTTAATTATTTTAGTTTTAAAATTTAATTGTTTTCCTTATATTTTAAATTATTATTGTATTTTTGTTAGGGTAGGGTAATTTGGTCTTTTAACAAAAAATTAGTATTAGTCTGGTAAACTTTTTTTTTGAGTATTAGTTTAGTAATTAACTTGAAAGTAGTATTATTCTAGGCAAATTTCAGTTAATTATATTGCTCTTCTAATATTGCTGGAATTTTTTTTTTTTTTTGGGTGTTCGGATATAATTTTAGCAATAACTTTTTAAATTTTATATTTTTCGAGTGTTTCGAAACACCCCTTAAAATTTATTTTTTTAAGTTTAGTAGATTATATAAAAGTTGTTTTTGGAAAATTTAAATAAGATAATAGGAAACTTTAAATAAGATAATAAGGAAATATTTCATTTTAAAATTAATGTTAAAAATTATTGTGGCTTGTTGTTAGAATTGTAGACAATTACATATCTGAATACTTCTTAAACAAAATTTTATTTTTTTTATTTTTAACAATATTTTTATTTAAAATACATATAATTTGGGTCATTTTAAAAATTTGCTATTAAATGATCCTTATTTTCTATATATTTTAAAATTTTATATAGTTTAAATATTAATAATTATTTTAAATTATTTCAACTAAATAATCATATTAAACCGAATAAATTTTTGATATTTGGATGTCTCATAAGTCAAGTTTCCTTTTCCGTATTTAAAATCATTTTGATTTTTTCTAATAAAAAAAATCTGAACCATTGCCCACAAATTTTAGTCAATGTGGGATGTTTAAATTATTTCAACTAACAAATCGGATAAAACCGAATACATTTTTAAAATTTTGACGCCTGATAAGTCAAATTTTTTGCTCATTCGTATTTGAAATCATTTTGGTCTTTTTTATAATATGACTCTGAACTATTGCCATAAAAGTTTAGTCAATGTGGGACGTTGAACACACACTTTTTTCTTCTTTAATTGAGTAACATGTGTCAATTTTTTAAAATTTTAATCACAATGTATGCAGAAAAAAATATTAAATTTTATTAATTATATGTGTTATATAATAATTTAAAACAATTTGAAAATAAGATCTAACAAAGGTGATAGGAGAATTATAATCCATACTATTAATATTGCAATATTAGATAAAGAAATAAATGATGGAGAGGAAAAAGAAAAAGATGGAAAAGTTTGTTTGGATACAAAGTTACAATTATTTCTTTTTTATTTTAATTTAAATAGTGTTTGGAAACACCATCTAAGATGTAATCTTTTTAATAGTTTAGTAGATAGATAAATATTTTCTAAACTAATCAAAACATTTATAACAGTTTGATTATGGGTATCCAATCAGATTTGGATTCGGTTTTAGTTTAGGTTATATCAGTATATAACAGAGGTGTATCCATTTTAGAACGGAAACCCGTCTCACGTAGTTCCATCAAAAATCGTCCATCCCATTCCCATAACCCTTCCCTTATATAATTACCCGCTCAACAAGTTTTACCAAAAAAACAATTATCCGTTCGAAAATGTTTATTATAAGATTAATGAGATTGGAAATTCTTGTCTTTTATTTTTAAAAGTATTATTAATTATAACAGAGAAAAACCGTTCTCTCTCTCGCCTACCCCAAAACCGTTTCTTCCAAGGCTCCGTTTTCTGCATCATTTTTTTTGGCCGGCCTCGGCTTCTCCGACGTCGGCTGTTGTCCTTTTCTTTCTCTAATTTCAATTCTCGTATAAATTTAGGCATAAATAATTCTCCTGTTTATCCATAAAATTATTTTCAAATAAAACCCATAGATGATACTCAAGAAATTTTGTTTGGTGTTAATGTTTCAATGTATCATCGTTGTTCTCTCCTTCTGTGAGAGTTTCCTTCCGACCATAATCCGGCATGGATCTCGGAGTAGTGTTGGTGACGTTCTGCCAAGGATTTTTTTAGGCGGGTTCCCTAATTTCACGATTGAAAGTTTGAAACCATCACCCTTCACCAGAATCACCACCATCGAATCTTTGATTCTAATATTACTTTCCTTAAATCGGGAAATAAATTTCAATCGCAGATCTGGGATCCAGGGTATCAAACATTGAATTTGAAGATGATGAGATAAGATTGCGGATCACGACAAGCCTCTTTTTACTCATATCGGTGGTTAATATTTGGTTTCTCTCTATCCAAAAGACGTCACCACTTTCCATCCATCAAATCTCAAAATCCAACGCGAATCGCTTCACAAGATCGATGCTACATAAAATCTTTCACAATGAATTCATAATCTGGATTGTTTTTTTTGTATAGGATTGGGCCGATAAAATTGTGGATTTTGAATTGGTGACAAAGAGAAGAGTAAAGGCGTCAAGTAAAGGAATGCAGATTAGAGAATAGTCGTCGGAAGCATTTGGTTTTATCATACAATGTGCAATGTGGAGGTTTGACTATGAGATATAACCCACATACACTATACACATGAAGAAGAAAAAGATTATTGAAATTCTGATGGTTGTACTTTAAACAACAATTATGGAAACCACTATGGAGAAGGTGACATACAAGAGACGAATATGACGGGAGGATAAATCCAAAGCCAAACCCCGTTAAAAGGTCTTGGATACATATGCATTGATATCTAATTGTAGAAGCAAAACTTCGTACGAAAGCATTGGTATTGTAGAAGCAAAAATTCATATGAAAGCACTGGCTTTTATAATGATGTGTGTAATTATGATGTTTAGCCAAGAGTTGCTAGTCATTCACGCAATTTGCATTGGAAGAAGATCGATTACAGAAAATGAAAATAACGGATGTAATTTACCGTTAGCGAATAAGCCTTTATTTTGGGAAGCATCGTTAAATTAACTTCTCATGTTGTTATTGTCTTTAATATATGGCGCATATATCTGCTTATGTTATAATTTGTTTCTCTGGAAGTTTTTGTGTATTGACTTTGTAATTCTGATTTGTTATTAATGAAATTCTTTTGTGGCAAAAAAAGAAAAGAGAGAAAAAAGAGATTGAGTAAGGGTTTTAGACGGGATACATGTATTTTTCGTTTAAATATTTAATTTTTATAAAATTAATGAAAATTTATCCAAAGAAGTTCATAGTTCTCCACATTTTTAAAATTTAGTCATATCGTAAAGTTTCCTCCAAATTTATCAAAATTTAGTCTTATCCAAAAATTTCCATTTTTAGAGGATTTTTTGGACAAGTCTTTCGATATCTTCTAATCCAATTTCTATCCGATAAACGTTTTTTCTGTAACAGGCCATCATCATCTATTTACTAAAATATGTGTTTTTTTTACTATTCAAACAGTTGTTATTAGTTATTTGTTTTGTTTTAATGTTATGATTGTTATTAGTTAGCTTTCAGTTGTACGAATCACATCTATTTAAACCTCTTCATCCTTCAATAGGTTTCATCGCTCACAAGAGACAAAGTTCAACTACTATAATCACTTTCTCTTCTCCTCACCAAATTCATTTACACATTAAGTTCTACAATCAAAGCGGAGACGATGAGTTCCTCGGGAGTAGAACAAGGTGTAGTGGTTGCGGAGTCCGAGCCACCAAGAGGGAATAGAAGCCGATATGCTTTTGCTTGTGCAATCTTAGCCTCCATGACTTCAATCATCCTTGGTTACGGTTTGTCTTCTTTCTAGAAATTCTAATCACTCAGACGATCCATATCAGCTTTGGTTAGATTTTATAGTTTATATTTTTTGGGGGGATGTTGTAGATATTGGTGTGATGAGTGGAGCTGCAATTTTCATAAAGGATGACTTGAAACTGTCAGATGTACAACTTGAAATTCTTATGGGAATTTTAAATATCTACTCTTTAGTCGGCTCAGGCGCGGCCGGTAGAACTTCTGATTGGATCGGAAGACGATTCACTATAGTGTTGGCAGGAGCATTCTTCTTTTGCGGTGCTCTTCTTATGGGTTTTGCCACAAACTATCCTTTTATTATGGTCGGCCGTTTCATAGCCGGTATTGGTGTTGGTTATGCTATGATGATTGCACCTGTTTACACTGCTGAAGTGGCTCCTGCCTCTTCTCGCGGTTTCCTCAGCTCTTTCCCTGAGGTATAATAGATCAGAACATTTTAATTACATAAATCAAACGAAATTTAAACGGAGGTTGATGTTAAATTGTTAATGTATTTTTTTTTTAATACAGATATTTATCAACATTGGTATACTTTTGGGGTATGTATCCAACTATTTCTTCTCCAAGCTTCCCGAGCATCTCGGATGGAGGTTCATGTTAGGGATAGGCGCGGTGCCCTCAGTGTTCCTAGCTATTGGAGTGTTGGCAATGCCTGAGTCTCCAAGGTGGCTTGTTCTCCAAGGTCGTCTTGGGGATGCTTTTAAAGTTCTTGACAAAACCTCAAACACCAAAGAAGAAGCCATCTCGAGACTCAATGACATCAAACGCGCGGCCGGAATCCCCGATGACATGACAGACGATGTTATAGTCGTTCCTAACAAGAAAGGCGCTGGAAAAGGTGTGTGGAAGGACCTACTCATCCGACCAACCCCGTCCGTACGACACATTCTCTTAGCTTGCCTTGGTATCCATTTCGCCCAGCAAGCATCCGGTATCGATGCGGTCGTGCTCTATTCCCCGACAATCTTCTTAAAGGCTGGACTAAAGTCCAAGAACGACCAGCTTTTGGCTACGGTCGCTGTCGGAGTTGTCAAGACCCTCTTCATCGTGGTAGGGACTTGTGTGGTCGACCGGTTTGGGCGTCGTGCCTTGTTGCTCACGAGTATGGGCGGCATGTTTCTTTCCTTGACCGCGCTCGGGACTAGTCTCACGGTGATCGATAGGAACCCGGGACAAACACTCAAGTGGGCTATATCACTTAGCGTTACGACGGTGATGACGTTTGTGGCAACATTTTCAATAGGTGCAGGCCCCGTGACATGGGTCTATTGTTCAGAGATATTCCCTGTGAGGCTAAGAGCTCAAGGGGCAAGTTTGGGAGTAATGTTAAATAGACTGATGAGTGGTATTACTGGAATGACATTCCTATCTTTATCTAAAGGTCTCACCATCGGTGGTGCGTTCCTTCTCTTCGCCGGAGTTGCCGCCGCCGCGTGGGTCTTCTTCTTCACTTTTCTCCCGGAGACACGTGGTATGCCTCTAGAGGAGATGGAGAGTCTCTTCGGGAGCTACACCGCAAACAAAAAGAAAAATGTTGTGAGCAAAGACAAAGAAGTTGTTGGTGAACACTGAGAATGAATAGAAATTCTTTTTCATATCATCATTAATACCAAAAGACTTTGAAACGAGTCTTCATTACTATCCGGCGAGTGTGACTGTGTGGCCAAAAAGAAGATTAAAAAGAAATTTGACTTGCCATGGTTTGACGAAACTTTTGTATTTTTACGGTAAAATACATTCAACTTTTAATATTAAAGATTTGTACGTGTTGTCAACGTGTAAAAATATATTAAGAGTTTTCAAACATAGTGAAATTGTAAATTATCAATCACAATATACCGATATGAGATATAAAATATCCAACTCTTAAAGTATTTATTATGGTTAGTTATAACCAATTGTAATTAAGTTTAACAATCATAAAATATTTTGATCCTTCTATCATAAACTGCGAGGGCGGGAAATTGAGCCCTATTCAAGTCTCAAGACTCATCACAATAGTAGAGCTTGTGGAATGTTGATTAACTAGAATCGGATTCGCACGTACATGCGGTGTTATATTCGTAAGACGAATTTATTTGATATTTGAAATCAAGATATAATTTAGTTGCAAATGTTAAGTGATGTTACTTGTATATTTTATAAATTAATCAAAACATTTCTAACAGTTTGATTATGGGTGTCCAATCGGATTTGGATTCGCTTTTAGTTTATGTTATATCAGTATATAACATAGGTGTATCCATTTTAGAACGGATTCCCGTCTCGGGTAGTATCCATAAAAAATCTTCCATCGTCTTTCCATAACCATTCTCTTTTATAATTACCCTCTCAACAATTTTTACCAAAAAACAATTATCCGTTCGAAAATGTTTATTATAAGAGAAAAGAGATTGTAAATTCTTGTCTTTTTATTTAAAAAATTATTATTAATTATAACAGAGAAAAACCGTTCTCTCTCTCGCCCACCCCCAAAATTGTTTCATCCAAGGCTCAGTTTTCTACACCGTTTTTTTTGGCCGGCGTCGGCTGTTGTCATTTTCTTTCTCTAATTTCAATTCTCATATAAATATAGGCATAAATAATTCTCCTGTTTATCCATAAAATTAGTTTCAAATAACACCCATAAATGATACTCAAGAAATTTTGTTTGGTCTTAATCTTTCCATGTATCATCGTTGTTCTGTGAGATTTTCCTTCCGACCATAATCCGGCATGGATCTTGGAGTAGTGTTGGTGACGTTCTGCCAAGGATTTGTCTAGGCGGGTTCCCTAGTTTCACGATTGAAACCATCACCCTTTACCAGAATCACCACCATCGAATCTTTGATTCTGATATTACTTTCCTTAAATCTGGAAAGAACTTTCAATCCCAGATCTGGGATCCAGGGGTATCAAAAATTGAATTTGAAGATGATGAGATAATATTGCGGATCACGACAAGCCCCTTTATACTCATATCGGTGGTTAATATTTGGTTTCTCTCTATCCAAAAGACGTCACCACTTTCCATCCATCAAATCTCGAAATCCAACGCGCATCGCTACACAAGATCCATGCCCCTAAGATCTACATGAAATCTTTCACAATGAATTCATAATCTGGAATTTTTCGTTGTATCGGATTGGGCTGATAAAATTGTGGATTTTGAATTGGTGACAAAGCGAAGAGTAAAAACGTCAAATAAAGGAATGCAGATTAGAGAATATTCGTTGGAAGCATTTGGTTTTATCATTCAATGTGCAATATGAAGGTCTGACTATGAGATACAACCCACGTACACGATATACATGAGAAAGAAAAAGATTATTGAAATTATGATGGTTGTACTTTGGAAACAACAATTATGGAAACAACTATGGAGAAGATGAGATACAAGAGACGAATATGACGGGAGGATAAAGCCAAAGCCAAACCCCGTTAGAAGGTCTTGGATACGGAAGCATTGGTATCTAATTGTAGAAACAAAACTTTGTACGAAAGCATTGGTATCTAATTGTAGAAAAAAAAACTTCATACAAAGCACTGGCTTTTATAATGATGTGTGTAATTATGATGTTTACCCAAGAGTTGCTAGTCATTCATGCAATTTGCATTAGAAGAAGATCGATTACAGAGAATGAAAATAACGGATGTAATTTACCATTAGCGAATAAGCCTTTATTTTGGGAAACATTGTCAAATTCACTTCTCATGTTATTATCGTCTTTAATATATGGCGCATATTATCTGCTTATGTAATAATTTTTTTTTCTGGAAGTTTTTGTATATTGACTTTGTAATTCTGATTTTTATTAATGAAATTATTTTGTCGCAAAAAAAAAAAAGAGCGAAAAGAGATTGAATAAGAGTTTTAGACGGATACATGTACTTCTCGTTTGAATTTTTTTTTTTTATATAAAATTAATGGAAATTTATCCAAAGAAGTTCATAATTCTCCAAATTTATAAAATTTAGTCATATCCTAAAGTTTCCTCCAAATTTATCAAATTTAGTCTTGTCCAAAAATTACCATTTTTAGGGGATTTTTAGGACAGGTCTTTCGATATCTTCTAATCCAATTTCTATCCTATAAACGTTTTTTTCTGTAACAGGTCATTATTTACTCAATATGTGTTTTTCTTTTTTTCAAACTGTTGTTATTAGTTGTTTTTTTCAACGGTTATAGTTGTCATCAGTTGGCTTTCAGTTGTGAGAATCACATCTATTTAAACCTCTTCATCCTCCAATAGGTTTCATTGCTCACAAGACACAAAGTTCATCTACTATTATCACTTTCTCTTCTCCTCACCAATTTCATTTACACCTTAAGTTCTACAATCAAGGCGGAGACGATGAGTTCCTCGGGAGTAGAACAAGGTGTAGTGGTTGCGGAGTCCGAGCCACCAAGAGGGAATAGAAGCCGATATGCTTTTGCTTGTGCAATCTTAGCCTCCATGACTTCAATCATCCTTGGTTACGGTTCGTTTTCTTTCTAAACTCTAATCACTCAAACGATCCATTTTCGATTTGGTTCAATTTTACGGTTTACATAACCATTGTTGAAAAAAAAATTGGGATGTTGTAGATATTGGTGTTATGAGTGGAGCTGCAATTTTCATAAAGGATGACTTGAAATTGTCAGATGTACAACTTGAAATTCTTATGGGAATTTTAAATATCTACTCTTTAGTCGGCTCAGGCGCGGCCGGTAGAACTTCTGATTGGATCGGAAGACGATTCACTATAGTGTTGGCAGGAGCATTCTTCTTTTGCGGCGCTCTTCTTATGGGTTTTGCCACAAACTATCCTTTCATTATGGTCGGCCGTTTCATAGCCGGTATTGGTGTTGGTTATGCTATGATGATTGCACCTGTTTACACTGCTGAAGTGGCTCCTGCCTCTTCTCGCGGTTTCCTCAGCTCTTTCCCTGAGGTATAATAGATCAGAACATTTTAATTACATAAATCAAACGAGATTTAAACGGAGGTTGATGTTAAATTGTTAATGTATTTTTTTTTTAATACAGATATTTATCAACATTGGTATACTTTTGGGGTATGTATCCAACTATTTCTTCTCCAAGCTTCCCGAGCATCTCGGATGGAGGTTCATGTTAGGGATTGGCGCGGTGCCCTCAGTGTTCCTAGCTATTGGAGTGTTGGCAATGCCTGAGTCTCCAAGGTGGCTTGTTCTCCAAGGTCGTCTTGGGGATGCTTTTAAAGTTCTTGACAAAACCTCAAACACCAAAGAAGAAGCCATCTCGAGACTCAATGACATCAAACGCGCGGCCGGAATCCCCGATGACATGACAGACGATGTTATAGTCGTTCCCAACAAGAAAAGCGCTGGAAAAGGTGTGTGGAAGGACCTACTCATCCGACCAACCCCATCCGTACGACACATTCTCTTAGCTTGCCTTGGTATCCATTTTGCCCAGCAAGCGTCTGGTATCGATGCGGTCGTGCTCTATTCCCCGACCATCTTCTTAAAGGCTGGACTAAAGTCCAAAAACGACCAGCTTTTGGCTACGGTTGCTGTCGGAGTTGTCAAGACCCTCTTCATTGTGGTAGGGACTTGTGTGGTCGACCGGTTTGGACGTCGTGCCTTGTTGCTCACGAGTATGGGCGGCATGTTTCTTTCCTTGACCGCGCTCGGGACTAGTCTCACGGTGATCGATAGGAACCCGGGACAAACACTCAAGTGGGCTGTATCGCTTAGCGTTACGACGGTGATGACGTTTGTGGCAACATTTTCAATAGGTGCAGGCCCTGTGACATGGGTCTATTGTTCAGAGATATTCCCTGTGAGGCTAAGAGCTCAAGGGGCAAGTTTGGGAGTAATGTTAAATAGACTGATGAGTGGTATTATTGGAATGACATTCCTATCTTTATCTAAAGGTCTCACCATCGGTGGTGCGTTCCTTCTCTTTGCCGGAGTTGCTGCCGCCGCGTGGGTCTTCTTCTTCACTTTCCTCCCGGAGACACGTGGTATGCCTCTAGAAGAGATGGAGAGTCTCTTCGGGAGCTACACCGCAAACAAAAAGAAGAATGTTGTGAGCAAAGACAAAGAAGTTGTTTGTGAATAATGAGAATGAGTAGAATTTTTTTTCTTTTCCATTCCATCATTTACCGCCGAGTGAGGCCAACAAGAAGATTAACAAGAAATTTGGCTTGCCATGTCTTGACGATCATGTTGTATATCTTTAATTAGTTGTATGAGAAGATAATGTAAAAAACTTCTCCACTGCAATTTCTATTAAAAATGCATCATCGTTTCGGTCGATTACGTGGCTTATATAATGTTATTGGATTTATGATTTTTAAAAGAGATTTTTAACAAAATAGGCATGTTTTAGTTTTTTTTTTTATTATAACCAATGCCATTTTTTAACTAGAATTTGCCACATGCCATTTTTGATAATTGACTAAATTGTCCACTACCATTCAAAGCATTTGGCAAGTTGAAGTCAAATGCACTTTCTCTTTTTTCTGACGTTTCACTGAGAGCCGGCCCTAAGGGCAGTGCTAGGAAACATTTGAATGGGGCCTCAAATTTTAAGGGCCCCACAAAAAAAAATTATATATGTTTTTATTTTTATTTTATGTCAAAGGGAGAAAAAAAAAGATATTTATATATGTTTTTTTCTTTATGTCAAAGGGTGAAAAAAAAATTATATATAAAAAAAAAGTAAGATTCATGAAAATAAATAACAAATATTGTGTGGATCTTAAATTATTATTATTTAAGCATTATATTAGATTATTTAATTAAAAAAATTTGAGTTAACCTCCTTCTCCTTTAGGTGACTTTTCATTTTCTTCTCAATTTTTTTGTTTTATAATTTGTTTTACCTCCATTGAAGAAGAGAAAAGATATCAAAAAGGCTTATTTTTCATAAGCTTTAGATTATTTTTATTTTTTTAAAAGATATTATTGTATTTTTGTTTTTAAATATTAGTTTTGTGGAGGCTGATTTTTTTTTTCTATTAAGTAATTGAAAAAAATTTACACTATAAAAACTGAATGTTAATTTATTTATTTCGTTTGGGACCCTAAATTTCTCAGGGCCGGCTCTGGTTTCACTCCTCTCTTTTTCTTTTTATATTTATTTTTCTTTTTCTCTTGCTTGCCCTCTCTCTTCTCTTCTTCTTCGTGTTACTTTTTTTTCTCCTTCCTTCTTCTTCTTCCTCTCTCTCTTTTTTTTTCACTCTATTCCACCGTTAGTTAATTGTTCAATTTTCTTGTATGCATCGTTCTCTGTTTCATTATCCTCATCTATATCTTGTTCATTGTTTTTGTTGTCCATCACTTTTTCATGTTGTCCATCTCTTTCTTTTCCGTGATAATAGACAAGTCGTAGACAAAAATGAGAATGATGGACAAACCAAAAATAGAAGTGATGGAGAAGACGACTATGAGAGTGATGGACAAGAAGGTGTCGGTAGTAGTGGACATGAAGATGGCAAAAGAAGAAAAAATAGTAAAGGAAATAGACAAGATGATAATGGACAAAATGGGTGATGGACAGGAAGATAAATGTACTTTTCGTACAACTATTAAATATGCATGTACAAGTCTCTGATTTGAGAAGGATAATTTGGGTATTTTGCATTGCATATGCCATCAAAAAATGGCATGGACGGTAAGCCCATCAACAAAATGGCAAAGTTGAAATGTAAATGTAGAGTTGTGGCATAATCCTCAAAAATCCCTTTTTAAAATCATAATTAAAAGCAAGTTCTAAGAGCTCGATATAACTCAAGTTCCATCGCCTAAAAAATACCATCAACTATTTTTTTTATTAACATTTAATTCTTGCATTAAAATTCAAATGGATACCAAAGTTATACATCCATAATACATCAAAGATAAGCAACTCTAAGTACACCATCAACTTTTATGTTTTGTTTCTTTTCTTTATAAACATTTGTTAGATACTATTGCATTAAATCAAGAGGGTTGGATCTTAATTAGCTGAAGACAAACATTAAACTCATCAACAACTAACACTAACACTCGTGTCCTAACAATCACTCTTCATCAACTACCAATCCCAAACTCTTAACTTCCATCTATATATATAACCTCTCATCAATACTCTAACCTTAAAACCAAGTGGTGGTGGTCTAGTGGTTCCCACTTGAGGAAAGAATTGCCCTGTTGAGGAAGGAATTGCCCACTTGAGGAAGGAATCCTGGGGGATTAGTCGAGTGGTAAAAAATTCGGAACCTCCTGATTTACAGAAAAACAAAAAAAATTACTCTAACCTTAAAACAAAAACCAAAAACACATAAAAACAAAAAGTACTAAGATGATGAAATCTCTCTTATTAGCTGTGTGCCTAGTTCTTGCTTTGTACTGTGGTGAAGTAGCCTTGTTTTGTGACACGGTGGTTACAGAGTTTGCGCCTTGCGTATACTACTTGGCTCAGGGGGGTGACGTCCCAGACACCTGCTGCGACGCTATTAGAACACTCAACAGTCAGGGTCCAACCGATGAGGACAGTCAGAGATTCTGTTGTTGCATCAAGCCAGCAATGCCATCTATCAACATAACCAATGCCTTGATTTTGGTTGAAGAATGCAATGACAGTTTCCCTTATATAGATTGTGATTGTGACTTGTAATATAATATTAACAGGCACTTCCTAGACATATCATGTTTGTGTGAACTTTGAAAGTATGTATACGATTAAAGGAAAAATAAAAATCTAAATAAATGTGATTCATTCATAAGCTTAATTAAGTGTTGTTTTTTTTTCCCTTTGTTAAAGGGTTTGAGTGTTGTTCATACACTAACTATATAAATTGTCAAATTCATACACTAAAAAAAAAAAATTGATAATCATATATACATTTGTCGATGTTAGTGTATATCGTTAGTACTCCTGATGACAGAGAAGAGTAAATGACACATCAGAATCGAATGCCAGTTCATAATTAATTGAAAAGTATATGTTTTAGAAATTAACTTTCTCAACAATTTTAAAATTTTTAATATATTTCTCATAATTTGTTGTTAATCACTTGAACGACATCACTCTATGAACCGTACTTATTTAGATTAATTGGTATGATAAACCGAAATCCCACTACTAATGAATCCAAATTCAAAGAAGACTAACCAGAGGGTAAATAGTTTCTTACAGAGAAGATTTCTGATGGAGAGAGATTGATATATGCAGAGCAATGTTCAAAAAATCGCTAGGCGATAGCTAGACATTTGGTAGTGACCTAGTGCTTAGGCGGATTAATCGGGGCGTAGGAGTTAATAGATTATTTACATAATTTCTAAAAATATATATAACTATATAGTAAATTAGTATAGTTAAAATTATTTTTCTTTCTTAACATTTTTTATCTTCAAATTAAATACTTTTGTGCTTTATATATAATCCAAGTAAAATACTTTTCTTTTCCATAAGAAAAGAAGAAAATTAAAATTTAAGAAAAGTAAAAATGTATGAAAACTAAAAAAATATCTGATGAAAGAGAGTAACGAGTACTGATCACAAATACAAAACCATAATTCTTTGAGGAAGCAAAATTAAACGAAATTTATTAAGGGAAATTGCACTCTATAGCAACCGAAAATGAGAAAATTAGTTCTCTCACCTGCACAATTTAAAATTGATACTGTAGATATTTTATGACGATAATACCTTTATTTTGTACTTTAGTGTGTTGTATGTTTGTAGGTTGCTAACATTTTTATCAGTTAATGTATGAGTTATCGCGTTATCTTTAACGGTTGTGTAACTGTTTAGCGTGCTAATATGTATTAGTTTTGTACCTAATATATTGATTGTCATCTAAATAGTTTAGCGTGTTTTATGTTCGTAGGTTACTAACTCGATCTTTGTGTTGGGTATAGAGTAGTTTTGTATCCCATTTTTAATTGCTAACTCGTAGTATTAACGTTAGCAAACTGGGACTATTATAATTATTGCAATATCTAAGTAGTGGTAAAGCCAAATTGTTAACATTTATTTTAACCTTATCCATTGAAGTTAACATTTTTAATACGTTAATTCTCATTATTCATGTTATTAGCACATGTTTGTGTTCGATGTTTTGTTTCTGATTATCATAATACTTAATTAATTGTCGAAGTTAGAATATTAACATACTTACTATTTTCTCATCAATTTTAAAATTTTCTATTTGTTAGCTCATCTTATTCATCTTATTCATATTAGCACGATATATGTTTGATGTTTATTTCTGATTTTATTGATAACTAAGTAGCTGTTAAAATTGTTTTGCTAACACTGAAGTTAACATTTTCGATAACTAACTATTAATAAGGATATAATTGTCATTTCTAACAATAGAACATGAGAGAGAATTAATTAAAACTAAATACATACTGAATTATTAATTAAAAACTTATTCATGCATTTCTACCTAAATCACCCATTTATTAACTAGACACTAACAACAAGCAAAAACTGATTATTTAACAAATACAAAAAAAAAAAAAGAAACTGATTAAAGAGAAGAGACAAAGGAGAACTAATCACAAATAGTAAAATAATTAAATAACAAAACCATATTTCTATCAGAAAGGAAAATTGAATATGAAATTAGATAAATAGACATGAACAGCAAGTAAAAACCAAGACAAAATTAGAAACATAGTTGAAAATTGAAACAGAGCAATTGTTTCTGTTTCTAAAGTGCCATAAAACAGAGCTAAAAGCAAAATGAAAAAACACAAAGGAAAAAACGAGAAAGAAGAATACAAAGATCAAAGTTTAACCGTCTTTGTGTCTCTGTTCAGTGTGAAACAAGGTTCTAAATCCTCTTATCTCTTTCTTATAGGCTCATAGAAGCAAAGATGCAATAAGAAATTAAGAATTGAGGAAAAATGTTAAAATATACCCTAAATCCCTAACATGACGAGGTAGCTTCAAATTAAACCAAATAATTAAACTGAATGATTAGACCGATTATAACTGATTTCTTCGATTACACCCGATTTAGAGCGCTTATACTCAGTCACCGATTATTTCTACACCAGACACAAAAGTGTATAGGCGAGACTTCTCTCCCAGACACGATTACCAAGAGAACTTCAACGATTTCAATCTCCGACGCCGGTGAAGCTATGTCTCACCGGCGTCGGGAAATCCCAATCTCACACGTCTCTGTTCTGGTTCTAGTCTTGGTTCTCTTCGTTTCCAGTTACGTTTTTCTTCTTTTCAACATTGGTGAGAGTTTAGGGAGTTTGTTGATGATCTCCTCCGGCAAGACGTCAGCTGCTTCCCTATTCTCGCCTGGGTCAGATCTATTCTCGGTTACAAACCGAAGATCAACTATTCCACACCTCTCGCCTCCTCCATCTCACAGATCCCATCACCATGGTTCATCCCCACGGGTCCTCAGACGATCCCTACCTCCTCTATATGAAGCTATCTTTCAGACCGCTATGGAGCAAGGGTGTGGCCGAAAGTTCATTCAAGTTGCAGGCTACTTGGTCGCTGGTTCCCCCCTCGTTCTTATGCAGTTTCCATCGCCTCAAGCCCTTGAATCGGTTTATGGGATCTCTGGCTTGCTCCCCCTCTCGGCTTGCGTGACCGAAGATCAACTCTCCTCCACTGCTAATCGCCGCCGTCGATCTCCAAAGTCAGATCTAGGTCAAGGTTGGAAACAGATGTCTCGGAGATGGAGATTGATATGGACTTGGCCCACTAACTTTGTTGTATGGAATAGCACTAGTTCACTAAGCGTTATGGGCTTTCAGCCTATTTGTCCTTGCAAAGATGTTTTATGGGCCTGTATTAAAAGTTTACAATCTTCGACTCTGCCTCTCCCAGACCCCATCATCACCTTCAATTTTCTCTGCCACACTCGACGTAAGTGTCTGATGCTTTGTTTTTCAGTGCCATGGAAAATTGATTGTGTAGGTGATTCTGCTCAATCAATTTCTATATCTTTGACAAGCATCTGTTCTCAAACTGCATCTTGGGTTGGATCTAACCTTTTGATAAAATCTGATGTGGTGTATCCGAGTGTATCACCAAGACCAATTGATGCTTCCACCGACTGTGTTGTCGTTTACAACAACTTTCTATCCTTGCCAAATTCGAGATTTGTCTCATCAATTTCCTTCCTTTGGAAGAGATCGTTTCCATCACACTCCTTCGCTATGAAGAGAACCATACCATCAATCTTTTCCTCTATGGAGAGAGGTTTTAAAAGCTCAGTCTCAATGGAGTTACGAGCTCAAAATTTCGTTTGCTTGCGTTCAATGGCAGAAGAACAATCAGTTTCGGAATTGATTCAGATCCGAAATATGAAGATTGACTTTAAAGCAATCGTTTCCGAAGCTTTCCCGGTGGAGCTTCCGGTTATCCTTGGGGAAACCATCCTATCTTATAATTATGTTGTATTTTCTTTCAATCATGTAGAAACAAACTCTCTGGCAAAGAATTTTGTGCTTAATGTTGTTGATGTAACATCTGTTTTAATTTAGTTATAAGACAAGTTGAGTGACAAAAAAAAAAAATACTCAGTCACCGATTTGAATCACTGATTTGAGGTGAATTGCGGCGGCTGGGGTTGAATGACCGACTTTTCGGGTGTCTAGGTCCCGATTTGTCCAATTTTTTGAATAGTGATGAAGAGAGTTCAACATCCAAATGATGCTTTAATATGCAGAGATGTAGTATATGCAGAACCGTCAATTGAACATCCGAGTGTAGCGGAGAGAGTCTGTCCATCGTGGAAGATGTCGTAAATGCAGAATCATCAGTTGTAGATCCGAGTGTTCATAGAAGTTATTCATCATAATAACATATGATGCAGATAGTTCAGTATCATCATAATATGATTAGATCAGATATCTCCAATGATAATGTAATATGGAAAAAGAAGAAGCATCATTTGCATGTTGAACTCTCTCCATTTTTTTAATCTCTCTAAGTTAGAATTTCTCTCTGTAACAAACTATTTATCTCTGGTTAGTGAATAATTAAGAAAACTAGAAATGTATTAGTAGTGGGATTTCGCTTTTTCATACCCAAATAATCTAAATAAGTAGGAACCAGTTCATACACAAACTTGAGTGTTGTTCTAAGTGACTAAAAACAAATTATGAGAGTATACCACAATCTTCAAATGTTTAAGCAAGTGTAAGAGCACCTCCAACCTATCTCTATTTTTGTCTCTAAACTCTATTTTAGAATAAAATCTACTCCAATCCACTTCTATTTTCACCTCTAAAATAGAGATTGCTATTTTTTTCTCTATAAATAGAGGAACTCTATTTTTTCCTCTATAATAGAGTCAATTTTTTTTTTTTTTTTTGCAAAATACTCCTTTAACTTTTAACCTTTTTCTTTTATGGTCAAAATAAATAAAATAAAAATTTCAATAATTAATAATATAAAAGAATTTTCAAAATTATTAATAATAGTAATATAATTAATTTTTAAAATCTTCTTATGATTTTTTATATGGATAGAGTAATTGATTATGAAGTTAATTTTTACCAAATATAATATTTTGGGTTGATTTTAAAGGTTTTAGGTAAACAAAATCTACTATGTTTTATTATTTTTATATGATACAATGTATTTTCTTTTTATAATAAATATGATATTTAAAAGTTAAAGTAAATGGGTTAGTTTGCAACTTTTATAGATAATATGTATTAATACTAAAATTAAAATAGAATCTATAGAATATTCTTTTTTAGAGAAAAAATTAGAGGTATACATTGTAGTAAAAGTCACCTCTATTATAAAATTCCTCTATTTTAGAGAAGAAAATAGAGAAATACATTGGATATGGTCTAAAGATTTTGACAAATTGTGTCACCATATTATCAAACTCTTGCCTTGCTACCTTTTCCATAACACCTCCATAGCCATTTACAAAGTTCATGTCTCTCCATAGAGAATCCTTCTCCAACATTTAAATTTGCCTTTTTTTTTTTTTTCTTTTTTCTTTTTTTACCATCACACACTCACTTGAACTTACAACTGGGTATAATTGGTTCTTTTGCAACCATCTGCAAAGGCTGCGTTTGCGAGCGGTTGTGGTTATTAGCGTTTTAAAATGTTCATAAAAATCGCTTTGTACCGCTTTGGATCACTCAAAATCCCTCAATTTCAAAAGCTCATTTCTACAAGCGTTTGTGGTTACAGGCGGTTGCGGTTGGTTTATTTTTTTTTATTTAAAAAAAAAAACAATTTCTATATAAACTTTTTTTTGTATTCATGATAAACAATTTATATTTTATAATAATAATATGTTTTAGTGTTTTATAGCTTTTTATTAATATATATTTCATTTATTTTGATGATTTTTGGTTTAACCGCTATTTTATCCGCTGGTTAAATAGTCATAAATTTTTCGTAAACGCTTCAGTTTTTAACTGCTAAACCAGTTATTCAAACCGCTTAATAAAGCTCAAAACCGCAATCATCCACTTTCACAAATTCTTGCATTCACAACCGTAACCGCTGCATTTAAATTAGTCGAACTTTAAATCTTATAATTAAAACGTACGTTAATTATTTCTAAGCCAGGTAATCCAAAACGATGTCTTGTAAAATTCGGAAATAAATATTTTTTTAATTGACTCTTAAACCGAACATGTAAGTAAATGTACTCTCGGTCTGAGTTTAATGTATAAATGTCATTACCAAAATACCAAACACAAACACAAATAAAAACAAACATTTTTCCAAAACATTTTTTTAGTAATTCAATAAATAGCTTTGAAAAATAAAAACCTTTTTGTTTTCATATTCTTTCTTTCTCTTCCATGAGTGTTGAACACTTGATCGCCCTCCGTCGCTCTTATAAGGCCTTACCTTCCGGCGTCTGATTATTTTCGGCAATTTCACTCCGATCACAAACTTAAAATTATAATCAAAAACTCTTAACCGATGGATGATTATTATTTAAGCGGCGAGGAAGAAGAAGAAGACGATTACTATTACTCCTCCGATCAGGAATCTCTCAACGGACTTCATAATGACGATTCAATTCTGCAACCTGTTTCTTCCTTAGCTAATTCTCCTAAGGTATTGGCCTCTTTCTTTTTGCTTAATTTTGAGCTTACTGATTTGGAATTTAAGATCAATTTGCTTACGAAAAAAAAAAAATCAAAAAAAAAATTCAGTTTTGGTCTCTCTGTTCATCTGAATTTCTCAGTTTCTGGGAATTTATTGGGCAAATGATATGTGAAAAATTGGTTTTTTTTTTTTTTTTTTTGGGGTTTCTTTAAGAATGTTGGAAGGAAAATTATCTGAAATTTTGTTTTATTCTATAAATGTGTAATTTAATTTCTTAAATTTAATTTTTATAGGTAATTACAAAGGAATCATTACTAGCAGCACAGGTTAGTGAAAGAGCAAATGATTCAATGTTTTTGTTTTCAATTTGAAAGGTTTAAACTTTGGTGAAAAAATGTAATGTTTTGAATCAATGTAGAGGGAGGATTTGAGAAGAGTAATGGAATTGTTATCGCTTAAAGAGCATCATGCTCGGACTCTTCTTATTCATTACCGATGGGATGTGGAGAAGTTGTTTGCTGTTCTTGTTGAGAAAGGAAAAGATAGCTTGTTTTCTAGTGCTGGTCTTACGGTTTTGGAGAACCAAAGTTGCGATTCTTCGGTTTCTCGTTCTTCTTCGGTGATGATGAGTTGTGATATATGTATAGAGGAGGTATCTAGTCATCAGATGACAAGAATGGATTGTGGCCATTGCTTTTGCAATGAATGTGAGTCCTATGTGTTGATTATATTTTCACGAGATATCGTATTAGGATGTTGGATATTGAGGTTGTTCAAATTGTAAAACTTGTTGTTTTTTCTTGCTTTAGGTTGGGCTCGGCATTTTACTGTAAAGATAAATGAAGGTCAGAGCAAAAGGATTACATGTATGGCTCATAAATGTAATGCTGTTTGCGATGAAGATGTTGTCAGGACTCTAGTTAGTAAAAGCCAACCTGATTTAGCTGACAAGTTTGATCGTTTTCTTCTTGAATCGTACATCGAAGATAACAAAATGGTTAAGTGGTGTCCGAGCATTCCTCATTGTGGTAATGCAATACGTGTTGAAGATGACGAGCTATGTGAGGTTGAATGTTCCTGTGGTACGCAGTTCTGTTTCAGGTGTTCATCTCAAGCACACTCTCCTTGCTCTTGTTTAATGTGGGAGCTATGGAGAAAGAAGTGTTATGATGAGTCCGAGACAGTTAATTGGATAACTGTTCACACAAAGCCGTGTCCCAAATGTCACAAACATGTTGAAAAGAATGGTGGATGCAATCTCGTGACTTGTCTTTGTGGACAATCGTTTTGGTAAGAATTTTAGCCTTGTTTCTCGTTTTTTCATCTCTGCGTTGTAGTGAACATATTGCAGTGAGGTTGTGATGAATCTCTTGTTTGGTTGTTACTTTGTACAGTTGGTTGTGTGGTGAAGCTACTGGAAGGGAACACACTTGGTCTAGAATCTCGGGTCATAGTTGTGGTCGGTACCAAGAAAACGAAGAGAAAAAATTGGAAAGAGCGAAAAGAGATCTCTATCGGTATATGCATTATCATAATCGGTACAAAGCACATATCGATTCCTCCAAGCTAGAGGATAAACTTCGTGATACCATACTCCGCAAGGTGTCGATTTCAGAAAAGAGGGAGTTACAAGTTAAAGACTTCAGCTGGGTTACCAATGGACTCCATCGGTTATTTAGATCAAGAAGAGTTCTTTCATACTCGTACCCTTTCGCATTTTACATGTTTGGAGAGGAGTTGTTCGGAGATGAAATGACCTCTGAGGAGAGAGAGATAAAACAAAATCTGTTCGAGGATCAGCAGCAGCAGCTTGAAGCTAATGTTGAGAAACTTTCTAAGTTCTTAGAAGAGCCTTTTGATCAATTTGATGATCTTAAAGTCATGGAGATTAGGATACAAGTCATCAATTTGTCAGTTGCGGTCGATACACTCTGCCAAAAAATGTTAGTCTAGTTGTTAATCATCTAAAAAAACATAGAAGAATGTATATCGAAACTAATTTGGTTTTTTTTGCAGGTATGAATGTATCGAAAACGACTTGCTTGGTTCTCTGCAACTTGGTATCCATAACATTCCTCCATACAGATCAAATGGCATAGAACAAGCATCTGACTTTTATAGTTCCAAGAATTCAAATGAAGCTGTTGATGAAATATGCAAGCCTTCGGATTGTGGTACAAGTGGTAAATCTCGAAACTTTTCACATCATTTCTGATTTTGTTGGTCTCATAAGTGTACTTACACACACCAAGTACCAATCAACTCTTTAATACAGGATTAACTTCAAGGTTGGATCAAGCTTTGGGATCAGGGAACTCGGAAGACACAAGTTGCTCTTCGAAGAAACGTCCCAAGATAGACGGAAGTAATAGAAACAGCCGAACCGCCTTACTAGATTTAAACTTGCCAGCAGAAGTCATCGAGCCGAAATGAACAACTCATCCTTCTTCTCCTCCTCCTAATAACACCCTTTTTGTCCAGCTCTTAACCTAAGCCATTCTGCTTGGTTAAGCTGGCTCATCTTTTCTTTCTTAATCGGTTTCGGATTTTACATGGAATTATGAATATGTTGGATCCTAATTTTTAGGAGTCTTTATGTAAATAGCTTTTAAGCTTACCTATGAACTCAGGCTTCTTCTTAACCCCCTCAAGGTGTAAATTAATTTTGTTTCAACTCTTAACATAAGTGATTTGCACTTTGAGGTGGATTGTTCCTAATTCATGATATGAATCTCTTGTACATTATTTTATCTCTTATGCTTTTTATCTATACAATTCATAAAAATTTTGGTTCATTGTCAAAATATAAAAAACCAAACAATTTAAAACTATTATAATAATTACTTTTATGTTCAAAAAAAGAAAAAATTGTAAAAAGAGTATTTTATAAAAGCTAAACGTCCACATTTTTTTTTCTTTTTTGAAAGTAGAATGATATGTTTTGTCATCTTTGTGTAAATCCAAAAATGTCTTCTCTCCATTTTTCTTTTGTTCATTTTTTCCCCAAACATTAATTTTAATTTTTTTTTTAAATACAGAAAAAAACTGAATTATTTGTGGCCGTTGATTGAAACCGCGAAAGCAGCAGAAACTAATCTGAAATCTGAATTTCAGCCAACCACAATCACTCGACGACTCCAAATTTCACTTGTCTGTCTCTTCTCCACCACTACCTTACAAAAACCCTAACCCTAATTTTTCATAGCCCCTAATTTTTTTTCATTCACTCAATCTCTGATGGAAGACGAAGAAGGGATCGGATTAGTTTTAGCCAGAGCCACCGAGCTAAGACTCAAGATCAGCGATTGTATCGATAGCTCTAGCACCGCCGTCAGCGAATACGGTGGTGACGGCGGAGGAAACGAGGATCTTTCTCCTGGAGAAGGAAGAAAAGATGAGATAATTGGGAATCAAGAAAAGGATTATGACTCAATCAGCTCTGATGATGATGATGATGATGTAGAAGAAGCAGAAGCTGAACGTCTTTTGCGTATTCGTGATGCTCTTGAATCTCTTGAATCTCAGCTTGCTTCTTTACAGGTTTGAAATAAATTAATAAAAAAACCCTAAATTTCATCTTCTCTTATGGTAATTGGAATAAAGTTTCTTGCTTTTTAGTGTATCATTGAACATTTTGATAATGTTTGGTTTCTGCTTTGGAACTGAAATTGAATCTGAACTTGCTTCAAGTTCTGTTTTTTTTTTTTTTTTGGGTTTCATTGTTTGTGTTTTTGTGTGTAATGAATCAGAATTTACGGCAAAGGCAACAATATGAGAAGCAAGTGGCTTTAGCTGAGATTGATCACAGTAGGAAAATGTTACTTGAGAAGCTTAAGGAGTACAAAGGGAAAGATTTCGAAGTGTTACGCGAGGCTACGAATTTTGCTGGAGAAAGAGTTGATTATGAAAACGATCTTCTTCTTCCTCCTTACCCTGTTCATCCACCTCTCTCGCTCGGTTTAGATAATAATGGTTATCTTTCTCGTTTACCGTCGAAGCAGAAATCTGATGCTAATGGGTTCGGGTCAGGACATGTGAGAAACGAGGCGGATGTGAAAAGTCCTGATAGAGGAGCTGGAGGTTCGGGTCATGGTGTTATTCGCTTCTTAGGCTCTGTTGCAAAAATCATGATTCCAATTATTGGTGTTATATCCGTATTGTCTGCATCTGGATATGGTCCAGAGATCAGGAAACGAGGCGCGTCTTTTAAACTTCTTGGACTTCTCCCGCAGCGAGCAGTTGGAGGGAAGAAAACAACTAACCAATGTCCACCAGGGAAAGTTCTTGTGGTTGAAGATGGCGAAGCACGATGCCTTGTTAAGGAAAGAGTCGAAATACCCTTTGATTCTGTGGTAGCGAATCGCGATGTAACTTACGGATATGGTTGAAATTTGAAAAACACCCTCTTCTTTGTAATCTTCATTGCTTGGATTCAGTGTGTAAAGTTTCAACCTTTTTTTAAGCACTTAGATGTGAAAGCCACTTAGTGACTACATAACTCTCACAAGTTTTGTTCTTGCTTATGCTTCTCTTAGATGTTGTCCCAATTTGATGTATTCAATGTATCACAAATAACAACTGGCACCACTTGTGTGGTATTTGGTTTGAATATATAAAATAATAAATCAGTAAAATAATGAAATAAAGAGATCTGGAGACTTTTCTATTGTGTTTTGACTATTAATTGGTCAAGCCTATATCATCTTAGAGTGAAACCATGTTCCATTACAGTACATAGCACATTGTTTCTGGGATTTTTTAACCAGACAAGTTTATCTGAAACTTGGTTATCAAGAACTGTCTCTTGGATAACACAAAAGGGTTTTTATCAAAACCTATATATAGAACACCTTTTTGTAATTGGAGTAATATAACAGTTTCATTTACAAAACAGAGAGTTTTATATCAAATCAGTTAGGTTCTGAAATATTATGGAGAGTGAAGGAAACATTGTGTTTACAGAAGAGCAAGAGGCTCTTGTGGTGAAGTCATGGAGTGTTATGAAGAAAGATTCAGCTGAATTAGGTCTCAAACTCTTTCTCAAGTAAGCACTAATGATCTCATTGATCTTTCTATTTGTATTCATTTTTATGTGTATATAATCTGAGTCCTGAGATATGAAACAAATTTTGAAATGAAGGATCTTTGAGATTGCACCAACAGCAAAGAATATGTTCTCATTTCTGAGAGACTCACCAATTCCTGCTGAGCAAAACCCAAAGCTAAAGAATCACGCAATGTCTGTTTTTGTCATGGTAATAACTAATCAAATCTCGATTCTTGATTTCTTGATTCTTTTAAGTTATGTTTTGTAACTGAAAATTGAAGTTTTTGGGTTTATTTATCAGTGTTGTGAATCAGCAGCACAACTGAGAAAAACAGGGAAAGTTACAGTGAGGGAGACAACTTTAAAGAGACTTGGAGCTACTCATTCTAAATACGGCGTCGTGGATGAACACTTTGAGGTAAGCTATATCTCAAAATGTTCTGTATTAAGCTAATATTTTGATTCAAAATTTTAATTATAAAATTTGATATAATTTTAGGTTGTGAAATATGCATTGTTGGAGACCATAAAAGATACGGTGCCGGAGATGTGGTCACCGGAGATGAAGGCAGCTTGGAGTCAAGCTTATGATCACCTTGTTGCAGCTATCAAAGCTGAAATGAAGCCTTCCAACTAAAATCATAATATATTATATACTTGTAATAAAATTTAAATATAAGTCATGATTAATTTGGTTTGTTTTGGTTTATATAATAATAAAAGTGTGCATTCTCAATTTTAACTTTTGTCACTTTGTGAGAATTTTCAGTTTTGATACTAGATTGATGGATAAAAATGTTTGATGGCTTCTTGATAATAGTTACAATCACAAACTTGATTAAATAACTTTGTTGTGACTATCTTGAAGAAGTCAACTTGCCACGTGCCCCTTCTTGATTAGAACTACTCTAACAATTAATAATTCATAATATAATTGTGAAGATTACTTTTTAGGTCTAGATACACACTTTAGTACATTTAAACCTCTATAATTTGATAATATCATAACCGGAGTATTTTACTATTTTATAGAGAGATTTGTCTAACTTAAAAAAAAAATTCTATTTAAAGTAAGAAGATGAACTCAATATTTTGATATTTCTATAGGCAGTTACATATTAGGAAACAGTTATCGCAGTATATATATATTTTTTTTTTGTCGGCATCGCAGTATATAAGGCCATGTGTTTTCAGAATCCCACTTAATAATTTCCTCAAAAAATAAAATCTGCTATATATATATATATATATATATATATATTTTTTTTTTAATCCCATGAAACCGAATCATCTAGAGAAGTCTAATGCGTTAACCACCCCAAAACCTTCAATGGCAGACACCACCTCAAGGTACTGCCTAATGCAATTATGATTGTGACATGTATCATGTATGTGATGTTAAAAGATTATATCTAGAATCGTGTCAAAGTAGTAGAAACAGAGGAATAACCATGTCTTTGGAAGCTGAACTTCAAGTCCTTTTAATGACGATGCAACATGCTTCGAGTCTTGGGTATCAAAACATTATATTTGAGAGTGACAACAAGACTGTCTGCGACCTTATTAATGGCTAGATTCAAGATTTTAATGTTCATAATATAGGAGCATGATTTATGCAACACTACGAATGGGGAATTGAAATTGAAATCATAAATGATTAAGGAAAGAATTGGAGGCGAGATCGCAATCTCTTTCCTTAACTCTTTGAATCCCCTGCAGTGTGACGGGAATCACGGATCCAAGAGTCCCAGGATACAACCAAACAACCAGTTTCGCAAACACTCGAACACACGGTTCTAAACGAACAAAACTCTACGATACTCTCGAAGAAAACAAGACTTACTCTTGAGAGATTGAAGGAAATTTTTTCAGAGGTTTCTTTGTGTGTTTGATATCTTCTCATAGATCAAAAGAAAAGAACTTTTTTGTTTTGTGTGTTTTATGTTTTTCTCTTCACAAAAAACCACCCCTCCGACATGATCAATTCTCTCCATCTTATCAAGAGGAGCTGAATTTTGTTTATTCAATCATGTCCCACATGTAGAGTATAGGCAAAGACTTTTATTACCCACTCCTCACATGCACACAAAGCCATTAATTAGGCCATCACAACTAGCTCTTCTAGAAGCCATCACATTCAAGTGATTTTAATATAGCATTTCTTTTCACACAATAATATTAACCCCTCAAGGTTAATATAATTCCAACAATCCCCCACATGAATAGAAATGACTCTAAACATATGCAGACTCGATGTCAATGAACTGACCATGCAGACTTGACTGGACTTTACAGGACCAGACTCAACAAGACTAGACCTGACAGACCTTTGAGAGTATACGAAAATGTTACTGTATCTGATAGGTAGCATTTTTCAGCTTTGAACCAATCATTTTGATGTCTGTCGGACTTACTCGGCCAGGAGGTGAACTTGATGTCTTGAACCACCCAGACTTTGATGTAAATCGAGACAACAAACATCGCACAGTAACACTTTCTCGTAGAACTTAAGTTCTCTATTGTGTTCATTTTGGCCTTGAACATTCCCGGTTTCATGAGTGAACTTGGAGAATATAGCCTCTCTTTCATTCTCCTAGAAACGGCCCCATTTCACACTCATTAGGTGATCACCCATTAGAATTGTTTTTAGAAGTATCATGTAATACTTCTTTCACATTTCAAATCTATGGTATCATTAAAAGCAAACGCTTAACCTTGACAAATACATGAAGCATTGTTTTATTTATCTTTAGGATCTGGGTAAATACATAGTATTACAATGCTCAACTATTACAATATTTGATTTCGTTTTCCCTTTGAACCTAGATTTCGGGATCTCCAATCTCATAGGTGGGGTTTCAATCAAACATCATCTTCCCTTGTAGGTTTTAAACCCATTCCTCTTGATAAGTTTACAATTTGATCTCTTGACAGATTTTTCGTAAATGGATCTGCCAAGTTGTCAGCTGACTTGATGTATTCAACCGAGAGTACACCCGTTGAGATCAATTGTCTAATGGTCTTGTGTCGCCTTCGAATATGACGAGATTTACCATTGTATAGTTTATTCATTGTCCGAGAGATTGCTGACTGACTATCGCAGTTCACGCGTATCGCCGGCACTGGTTTTTCCCACATCGGGATATCTTCCAAAAAATTCCGAAGCCACTCTGCTTTTTCAGCTGCTTTATCCAGAGCTATAAACTCCGATTCCATGGTTGATCGAGCCAGGAGAGTTTGTTTGGAAGATTTCCATGAAACCGCTGCACCTCCCAACGTAAAGACATAACCACTTGTCGACTTTGAGTTTTTGGAATCTGAAATCCAATTGGCATCACTATAGCCCTCTAACAAAGCTGGTTCTTTACCGTAGTGCAGACCATAACTTTTAGTGTATCGCAAATAGTTCAACACTCTAGTTATTGCCTTCCAATGGGCATGACCTGGATTACTCGTATAGCGACTTAGTACGTTTACTGAGTGCGCGAGATCCGGTCTAGTACAGTTTGTCAGGTACATAATACTTCCGATCACTCGTGCGTATTCCACTTGTGACACCGCTTCACCTGAATTTTTCGTCAAGTGTAGATGAGGATCGGCGGGAGTTTTTGCAGTCCCGTTAGAACAGTTTTTAAACCGCTCAAGGATTTTCTCCGCATAATGTTCCTGAGATAATATCAGACCACCAGAGTGTCTAATAATTTTTATCCCCAAGATTACATCTGCAAGTCCCATGTCTTTCATATCAAACTTGCTACTCAACATGTTCTTCGTCTGATCGATCACGTCTTTATTGCTACCAATAATGAGCATGTCATCAACGTACAAGCAGAGCAATATGTACCCGTTTGAAGTGTTTTTGTTGTATATGCACTTATCGCATTCATTGATGCTGAATCCATTTGACATCATGACATTGTCAAATTTTTCATGCCATTGTTTAGGAGCTTGTTTAAGTCCATACAATGATTTCACTAGTCGACAGACTTTATTTTCTTGTCCTGGAACGACAAACCCTTCAGGTTGTTTCATATAGATTTCTTCTTCTAAATCTCCATTTAGAAAAGCTGTCTTTACATCCATCTGATGTATTTCCAGGTTTCTCAAAGCCGCGATGCCTACCAGCATTCTTATCGAAGTTATTCTCGTTACCGGAGAATAGGTGTCAAAGAAATCCAGACCTTCTTTTTGTCGGAAACCTTGCACCACAAGCCTAGCCTTGTACTTCTCAATGGACCCATCCGTTTTCAACTTCGTTTTGAAAATCTATTTGCTACCTAGGGCTTTAAACCCTTGCGGTAATTCCGTTAACTCATAAGTATTATTCTGAAGAATTGAGTCCATCTCACTGTTAACGGCTTCCTTCCAAAGAGGACCGTCTGGTGTAGACATTGCTTCTTTGAACGTTTTAGGTTCATTTTCAGCAAGAAAAGAAACTAAGAACTCAGATCCGTAATTTTTCTCTTTACGAGATCTTTTACTCCGTCTAAGTCCTTGTTCTTCTTCTTCTTCTTCATCATTAATAGTAGTACCGGATCTGCTTGCTTCGTTCCCGCGGGAGTTAGCATCTCGTTGATCATGAGTTCTTTTAATGCTTTCTTTATCTTTACATGGAAACACGTTTTCAAAGAATGAAGCGTTTCTTGACTCCATTATTGTGTTCTCACGAATATCCGGTATATCAGATTTATATACCAGAAACCGATAAGCACTACTATTATGAGCATATCCGATGAAAATGCAATCTACCGTCTTAGGTCCGATGGTGATCTTTTTCGGAGGTGGAACAGCAACTTTTGCCAAGCACCCCCACACTTTCAGGTATTTGTTCGAAGGTACATTACCCTTCCAAAGTTCATATGGAGTTTTTCCAGTGATTTTATGCGGTATTTTGTTCAGGATATAATTTGAGGTAAGCAGAGCTTCCCCCCACATGTTCTGGGCTAACCCAGATTCCTGCAACATTGCATTCATCATTTCCTTTAGAGTTCGGTTTTTCCGTTCCGCAACTCCGTTGGATTCCGGTGAGTAGGGAGCAGTTGTTTGATGAATAATGCCGTTTTCTCTACAGAATGCATTGAATGGTTCATCATACTCGCCTCCTCTATCACTTCGAATCATCTTGATCTTTTTATCAAGTTGATTTTCTACTTACAGTTTGTATTCTTTGAATTTCTCCAAAGCTTCGTCTTTACTACGTAGTAAATATACGTAGCAATATCTTGTACAATCATCTATGAATGTCACAAAATATTTCTTCCCTCCTCTAGTTTGCACAAATTTTAAATCACACAGATCCATGTGAATTAAAGCTAGAGGTTCCGTAGTTCTCTCTACGGACGGTGATGGCTTTTTAGTGAGTTTGGCTTGGACACAAATCTCACATTTGTCTTTACTTATTTTGTGTTTCAGAATCAGGTTCATGTTCATCAATCTACTCATAGACTTGAAGTTAACATGTCCTAGGCGTTCGTGCCACGTATTAAAAGACTCCGCAACATAAGCAACTGGTTTCTTTTCATTACTCTTCGAGGTGGAAGCCTTGGTTACATCAGTGCGGATCACCGCTTCAACACACATTTTGAAAAGACCATCACAAACAAATCCCTTTCCCAAATACATTCCATACTTGGAGATTACAAGCTTATCCGCTTCCAGCTTAACGGTAAATCCATGCTTGCTCATGAGGGAACCCGAGATTAGGTTTTTGCGCATATCCGGCACATGAACCACATTATTCAACGTGAGTTCTTGTCCAGAAGTAAGCTTCAGAACGACTTTCCCGTAACCTTCAATCTTCGAGGTTGCGGAGTTCCCCATAAAGAGTTTCTCATCACTCTTGTTCTTCTTGTAAGTGGAGAACATCGTTCTGTCCAAGCAAATGTGCCGAGTTGCACCGGTATCAAACCACCAAGTCTTTGGATGGCTCTCGGCAACACTAGCCTCAGTGACAACTGCACACATATCGGCCTCGGTGAGATTAGTCTCATTTTTGCCGTCATTCTTCTTTGATGCTTTCTTGCTGTAACACTCAAAGGACTTGTGGCCAATTTTACCACAGTTGTGGCATTTACCGGTGAACTTCTGCGAGTTCTCTCCGGTTTTCTTTTTGAACTTCTGCTGGTTCTGGGGCGGTACTTTTTCTTTCCCTTTGTTCTGCCACTTCCCCTGTTTCTTGGGTTGGTGCTCTACAACATTTGCATCGGGTTCGCGAATTTGCACACCGATTCCCAATTGTCTCCTATTCGTAGACTCAATACGAAGCTTGACGGTCAAATCTTCAAGACTCATCCACTTTCTTTTCAGCTTAAGATAGTTCTTGAAGTCCGTCCAGCCGGGAGAGAGCTTTTCTATAACACATGCAACTTGATATGTTTTCACATATCTTCATCCCTTCAGCATGTATTTCATGGATGAGGTTGGTCAATTCCTCCACTTGCTCCATTAGTGGCCTTGAATCCACCATTTTATAGTCTTGAAATTTCGCCACAGCGTATTTCTGAGACCCAGTATCCTCGGATCGATACTTCTTTTCAAGAGAGTTCCATAACTCCTTAGAAGTTTCGACATTGCAGTACACATTGTACAGCTGATCGGAGAGACGGCTCTGGATATATCCTTTACACAGGAAATCACCGTGCTCCCAGGCATGTACACTCGCAAGTGCACGGGGATCAGTGTTATCCGCGGGAAGAATAGGCTTCTCCTCACGGGTGTACTGGCTCAACTTCAACGTTGTAAGGTAGAAGAACATCTTCTTCTGCCACATCTTAAAAGAACTTCCGTCAAACTTGTCTGGAAGAAGACCCGCTGATGATGCCGTTAGGATTGGCACCGCTTGATACTGGTCAACGACCACAGTTGGTATCGGTTCTGTGACCGTCACTTTCACCGGTGGAAGTGTACCAAACTGAATCTCGGTGGCCCCGGCTCCGTTGATGGTGGTCTCGGCTACCTCAGCTACATCAGAGACATCTACCGTTTCGTTGGCCATTTTCTGAAACAAACACGCAAGCTTGATCAGAACATTATCAAAATGTTGAAACCACACGAAATGCATAAGGATCGATCGATCCACTATTGGATTGATCGATCCGTGGTTATATCAAAATGCCGTGAATAATTCGACCGATTGAAATGCAAGATCGATCGATCTGGTTAACTACGGCAATTCAGATCGATCGATCTCAACATTGCCGTCAGTTTGACTGGTTTTGCACCCAATTTGGATCGATCGTTCTCCCTTGGATCGATCGATCTATGACACTCATAAAATGCCGAGACCAAATTGGATCGATCGATCTGGCACTAGATCGATCGATCTGGCCTAGGATCGATCGATCTGGTTAACTACGACATGTCGGATCGTTCGATCTCGACATTGCCGTCAGTTTAACAGGTTTTTCATCAACTTAGGATCGATCGATCCACCTCAGGATCGATCAATCTGTGCCTAAATCGGTCTGCCGACACAATGGGATCGATCGGACCCCATAAGTCCATCAAATTGCATGAAAATGCATCCTAAACATCAATCAAACTTGATTTTGACGTGTTTGTTAACCCACACATTCAAAATTCACTTTTTATAATGATTTTTTAGGCTTCAATTCTCTCAAGAAAATGCCATATAAGTGATTTTTAGACACAAAACTATTGAGTTTTGATCTTGATGTTTATCCGATCGCGACCGGTAAACCACACATAGACTTGAATCGCAACTCAAGCTCTCTTGTTTATGATTCAATTCCAATCCGTTTGATGTTTATAGAACACCAACGGTATCAAAGAGTTAAGATTATAGGAGCATGATTTATGCAACACTACGAATGGGGAATTGAAATTGAAATCATAAACGATTAAGTAAAGAATTGGAGGCGAGATCGCAATCTCTTTCCTTAACTCTTTGAATCCCCCGCAGTGTGACGGGAATCACGGATCCAAGAGTCCCAGGATACAACCAAACAACCGGTTTCGCAAACACTCGAACACACGGTTCTAAACGAACAAAACTCTACGATACTCTCGAAGAAAACAAGACTTACTCTTGAGAGATTGAAGGAAATTTTTTCAGAGGTTTCTTTGTGTGTTTGATATCTCCTCAGAGATCAAAAGAAAAGAACTTTTTTGTTTTGTGTGTTTTATATTTTTCTCTTCACAAAAAACTACCCCTCCGACATGATCAATTCTCTCCATCTTATCAAGAGGAGCTGAATTTTGTTTATTCAATCATGTCCCACATGTAGAGTATAGGCAAAGACTTTTATTATCCACTCCTCACATGCACACAAAGCCATTAATTAGGCCATCACAACTAGCTCTTCTAGAAGCCATCACATTCAAGTGATTTTAATATAACATTTATTTTCACACAATAATATTAACCCCTCAAGGTTAATATAATTCCAACACATAACTGGGTCATAAAATTCAGATTGTGGCAACAAAGGTTTACAGAAGCTGAAGCAATGTGGGTCTCAAGGAATAAAAAAAAAAGGTAGCATATTGTTTGGCAAAGGTAGACGTTAAACACAAAAAATATTTTATTCATATAAAAGCCCAAAAATATATTTAAAAAGCCTTAATTGTAAAAAGTTTTCCAAAATTGTTTTGGACCATACACATTTGCACATACCCAAAACTAGCACTGGATAAGGCCACCTGACAATTAGGTCATTATCACTTGGTGACATGGCTACATTAACCGGTGTAAGTGGTGTTAGAGATTGAGTGGTCATATGGTCAAAAATACTTTCAACATGTTGTCAGATTCAAAGCAGGTCAATTTTTCTACTCTCAAAGCAGTTTGAGGTGCCCTTACGAGGATTGGACTTTACAATATAAATATTTATTTTCACTCATGTTAAAACTGTTAATTCAATACTAACTATTTTTAACACATGACAAAAATAAATAAGATGAAAAAAAAGTGTTTTACATTCTTCGAAAAATAAATACACGAGAAAGATTGAGTAAAACTTCACATAAATAAAGACACCAAGGAAATTTGACTATGACAGTCTTTGCGTTCTCCCTTGATCTTTTTAGGATTCACTTGTCAATTACATGTTAACTAAAATAAAAGAAATCTATGAAATCCAGTCACATGCCTCTTCTTGACTCAACTGAATGGATTTTTTATCTTTGTTCCACCTGCTATACGAACATGGCATGTATTTTTTATAAGAGCAACCCTTCTCTCCGCGAGAAAGGGATCAATTATTGAATATATATTGTAAGACAAACCTCAAACACTCATGTCTCTCCTGATTTTTTATGTCTCTATAAATTTAGAGCATTACCTTGGCCTTGAGACCAAGTTTTGCCATTTTTTTTTTACCATTTTTCCAGTAATCTATTCATATAAGATCATGTTTTTTTTTTCCTTTTGTTATTAACAACCAAACTGCTCACTCAAACAAGAGACAACATTGTGGACAAAATTCGGTGTTACATTAACGTTGGTGGTCTGTTTTATCGATTTAAACGTTAAATAATTCTCGGAGAACACCATTCAATGTTTTCTGGACTGCCATATGTTTGCTTACTTGAACAATTTTTTTTTTTTTTTTTTTGCATAAACATCCTAGTGTATGTCTATGCGCTATATGGTGGTTGCAAGTGAAGATGACTATCAAAACAAAACTATTTATAATGAGAATAATAATTTTTTAATTACATAATTAACACCTTCCAAAATATATTTACTAAAAAACTATTATTATTTTTTAAAATGTCATTTAACCCCTTAAAAATTATTTGTTAACAAACATGCCAATTTTTTTTAAATATAAAATTGTAAAAATCTAAACCCTAATTGCACTTTATTTTTCCTTCTTTCTATTGATATCACCTCTCCTTCTCTCTTTTTTTTCTCTCCGCCGCACCTTTCTTTTTTTCTTCCGTATCTTTTCTCTTTGCCGTTTCTCTCGGTCGCTGAAAACTTATTCCTTCATCACCAACTTTGGGTAAGTTTATTATTTTATTTGTATTTTACTCTCAAATTTTCAAATTTCACACAAATTCGATTATGTAATGGAATTTCTATGTATATTTTACATTACACATTTAGATTCATGAAAGTGAAAGTGAAATACCTTCAAATGACCATTTCACTTTAATTTCATATGAGTTTGTGAATGTAAAGTGTTTAAATACATATTTTACATATTTTGGTTAGGGGTGGGCAAAAACTCCGAGATCCAAAATCTGATTCATTTTGATCCAAAAAATAGGATCCCGAGGTATGTAAATCAAAATATTTTAATAGATCAGCTGGTTCCAGATCCGCTAATATCGGCAGATCCGTATCCGGTAATATAGGCACATCCGGATCTGGATAATTGTTTCTCGAAACCGATGGATATCGATCAAGATCCACGAATCTTGAAATTACGAGATATCTGATATGTATTCACCTATATTTGTGGTGTTATATATATATTTTAAAATATATTATTTAATTTTTTTTTTGAAATGTATTAATGTTAACAATTTCAGAACGCGAAAATTCTCAAATTTATTGTTTTTGTTTTATTTTATTTTTGGTTTTAGATTCGACTGGTCTAAACGCAGCAGTTGCGGTTGCATGTGCAGGAGTTTGCAGAAGCGAATGGTTGCGATAATAAGCGATACTAAACAATTTATACGGCTGATTTAACAATCAAAACATGTACGTTTGCGGGAAATTTCTGACAGCGGTTATGGTAGTGGTTTAACATAAAATATATTATATTGATAATATATAAATTCTATAGGAACTCAAAATATTTGGTTAATATAATATAAAAAATTTTAACCTAGGTTTTAATAAACTCTAGAATAACAAATTAAAATTATATGAATTAAGAGGTTTGAAACATTTCTTTAATATAAAAAGAATATTTTCTTATATTTATAAATATATTTAAGCTTAGAGAATACATATATAAAGCTTTCAATAATTTAGTATGATAATGTTTGATAAGAGAAAAATAAATTTTTTTTTTTGTAATATGGAATTTTTTATTAATTTGTATTAGTATTACAATTTAAATTCTCTTTTTTATCGAACCAGAACTGCCCGCAGTTGCAAACGCTCTTGAAGCAGCTTTTGAAATCTAGCGGTTCCAAGCGATCCTGAGCGGTTTATAGTGATTACCATGATTGTTGTTAAACGTTTGCAACGATACATTTGCGGGTGGTTGCGGATGAACCAATCAAGCCTAATCTAAACTGCATCTTATGAATTTCATGAAATACAAAAAACAAGTATTGAAAGAGTTTAACAAAGAAGTGGCGCTTAAAGCATGCGAATTGAGGTAAACTATTTTCTTTTATGTTTTGCCTTTTTTACATATATATTTCTAAAATATATATAGAATTTTACATATATATTTATCATACTGACTTCTTGAGGAAACTTAAGAAAATAGTATTCACTAAAGTATTTTTACAGAAAATGGGTTTAATTTGGGTTTGGTCCAACTAAGAATAGTTCAGTACGTAATAAACCATTTATTAAGCATTTCCAAAATTAAATTTAGTTTATATACTCCCACTTAAATTTTATTTTGTCAACCAACCCAAGCTTCATTAAAAGGAAATCCTTGAAGAAGGACTGGATGGTATATGGCTTGGTAGTGGTGTGTTTTTTCGTTTTTGTTCTGTTTTGTTGAAACTGAATTTCCTTTTACTTAAGTTCCTAAGGACTCATCACTTTCTTTGACACCTTTTCTGCCCAAAAATATGGTTGATGACACTGTTCCAATGGCACTTAAGCCGGTTTCACTAGAACCTATTTCTGAGGTTTCTCTGTCAGAATGTGTCCCTCCTTGTGAGGCCAATACTTCGCGTCCAGCTATAGTTTCTCTCCCTATTTTTATGGATTCACCATCCCATGAAGAACCAGGGACAATCCTTCTTCGGATACGACTAGCTCATCGTCATATTTTTCTTTGTCGGATCCGACTGTTGATATTGAGATTGAGAGTAGTGAGATTGACGATAGTGATGTTGTTACTATGGGAAAGGGTTGTCATGTGAAATTTCCTTCTACAAAGCTGCAAGGTTATGCAAAAAAATACAACTCATTATGTCTCGGATAGTGATTTTGTTGATTCTTCGTGGTATCCGATTGATGACTATGTGAATTGTTCAATATTTTTGGAGATTCATTGAGATTTTCTAGCAGCATAAATGATGGAGTTATCCCGAGAACTTATGCTGAAGCATTTGATGATGAACATTAGCGCAATGCCATACGGGGTGAGATCAATGCTCTTGAAGAGAATGGTACTTAGACGGTAGAGACGGTTCCTGCCGGTAAGAAAGCTCTTGGGGACTGAAGTTTCTCGAAGTCCAACTGGTATGTAATTATGCCAACGAAAGTACACGGTTGGCATTATTGTTAAAACAGGTTTGCTTGGAGCTAAGTCGGTGTCCCACCCAATTGAACCAATTCACCGACTAGATCTTGCAAAAGGAAAGGTTCTTACAGATCCTTCTCGGTATCGACGCTTAGTGGGGCATTTTATTTATCTTGGTGCCACTCGTCAGGAACTGTCGTATGATATTCACATAATGTCTACGTTGATGAAAGAGCCTAAAAATAATCATTGGGATGTGGCAATCCGCGTGGTGCATTATTTGGAGGGCAATCCCGGGCAATGGATTTGAAGTTGACTGCTTGGAGTGAATCTGATTGGGGAGGCTGTCTTTTTATGAGGCATTCGGTAACAGCTTGGTTCATTAACCTTGGTGGATCACCTATTTCTTGGAAAACACACAAACAAGAATTCCAGAGATGGGATATAATAGAAGCCTTCTTCATAAGGCAGAACAAAGTTCAGGGTCTGATGTGGAAGATCTTTATTGACTTCATCAATGCCATCCGATTCAAAATAAGTGATTATTGGAGCAACAAATGCTTCAACATGAGATTGGATATAAACGCACTCTTTGCTTCTGTTGGAATATCATGGAAGGCTGCTTGAAGAGGTAGATCAACGTTCAGCGGCTGATGAGTTAGATTGTTGTTTACTTCATCAATGGCGTTATATTCAAAAAAGCGACAAAAGCACCAAATGGCTCAAGACGCAAGTAAATAATGTTGAGCCGTTTAATGCTCCTTTTGTCGGTTCTTTTGAATCTAATGCTATTGATCAGGTCAACAATGTTCTTCCTCATCAGCCTCTAAACTTTGATCTGCCTCTTCAAGAAGTCAATATGATCTCCATAGAGGATAGCGAGGATGAAGAAAAAGATGAGGTTCACAAAATTATTGATGTTGATGAATTAGATGTGAAATATTATTCTCAATACAAACAATTTTGAATTTAATTTTATCTACTTTTGAAACTTGAATATTACAAAAAGAAGAGGAATGAAGTATTTATAGGCTCCAAATTTACAAAATCTCTAATGTACCTTATCCTATTTAGTTGAATAATTTTTATCCTACAAATATATAAATTTTCAAAATAAATATCTAAATATATTTTCATATACAATTCACTAAAAGATCTTAAGGAGGTGATATCTTTCTAGAAAAAACATTAAAAATAGTTTTTTCATGCTTAACCACCTAAATTTCTAAACCTAGGTTAAAACTTAAACCATGGTTAAATAACTTTGGAAAGTGAGTTAATTTTAACTTCGAATAAGAAAAATGATTCCTCACCCATACATTCATTTCTCTAATATATATAGTTGAAGTGTTCTTAAGGAGAAATATAAAAAAAAAAAAAAAAATCTGAGTATAGTTAACAAGTTTGATTGTCAAAAAGATTATTTAATATATTAAAGAGGCAAAACATAAGAAAATATAATTGAGAATCATCTTATTTGACTTTTGACTTAAAAAAACAGATGTTCATTGTGTCTTAGAGAATCCAAAGCAGGTAAGAAGCTTCAACACATCCCAACATGTGGACACACTTTTCCCATGGATTGCATTGATATTTGGCTCACTCACACATCATTTGACTTCTTTTCTGCGTCTCTCTTATCACTAGGGTGCCCCAAAAGAGACACGGCAAAGAGGAACAAGTGATGTGTGAAATGAGCTAAATATCAATGCATTCCTTGTGAAAAGTGTTCCCACATGCTGGGATCTTTTGTAGTTTCTCACCTGCTTGGTAGTTCCCAAGACACACTAAACATATGTTTTCAAGTAAAAAGTCAAATTGGGTGATTCTCAATTATATTTTATTATGTTTTGCCTCTTTAAAACAAAGAAAAAAGAACTGAAAAGGTATATTTTTTTTTTTTTTTCATGGTTTGTTCTTCTTCTCCGCATTTTTTGTACCATTTCTCGCTTATTACAAAAAATCTACATTTAGGGCTTCAAATTTTACAATAATGGAATATGAGTTTTGTTTTTTATTACATTTCTTGAGTCTCTATTTATGGTGAATTTGGGCCAATTTTAGTGTAGTCGATTTGTACTGTTTGTGTGTAGATCCAATTAAATTTGTGTTTTTTTCCGAAAGTGGTTAAAATCTTGGCGGGTCTCGCACTGGTTTGATTATTTTGCATTGATTAGAGTTTAGGAGAGGGAAATGCAAAATTTGTGGATTTTTTTGTTGTGATAAATAGAGTTTTAAGAAGTTAAGTTTGTCGTGTTAAGAGAATTGTGATCATATTTGAGTTTTGAGATCTGATTATGTATTTTGTTCTCCATTAATGCTAAAACATTGTTAGATTTTGAGTGCCTTCACTTAAATCTGGATATTGCTTATTGTTAAAATGTTTGATTAAATAATTTTTTTTCTTTTCTGGCAATCAAACTTGTTACTACACTCACATTCTTTTATTTTATTTATAGTTTTATATTTCTCTATAAGAACACCTCAACTATATATACTAGAGAAATAAATGTATTGTTGGAAAAACGTTTTTCTTATTCAAAGTTAGAACTAACTCACTTTCCAAATTTATTTAACCATGGTTAAAGTTTTAACCTAGCAAAGTGGCCACATCTTTCAATATCAGATAAATAGCTACTTTGATTGCTCAAAGGCTTCACATTCATTTCTTAGGCAAGGAAAAGTTCATACTGACGAAACAATAGATTATCTGCAGCGTTAATCGTCTATTTATAACAACTAGTGTTTTTGTTTTTATGCTTTCCAGAAATGCATTGATATCATCCATATGCAACAACTGACTAAAGTTCCATTCAAAATTATAAGATTTCCTCTCACTGGATAATTAGAAGATATTTTTCATTTATCTTTTACATTTAAAAACAGTTCATATTTTACTAGGCCATGTACATATAACTATTTGTATGCTTTTGTTCTTTTCCTTTGACCAAAGCTTGATTGAGTTGTTTGTAGGTTGATCTTTCTTCTTCACAAGCTCGGTCACTAAATAACAGAAATTTGCCATAGAGCTAATGAATTAGAGAAAATGACAAAAATCAATTGAGTAGAAGATTCATTGTAGATGTAGAGATTATCACCAGAGCGAAAAGTGGTGTCAATCGGTCTTGTAGACCATTGGATATCCACCCATGTAGAACAACAAGAGCAAGTTGACGATATCAGTAAGCTCGAAGGGAAAAAAAACTTACGGGCTGATTGATAAGGGCTTATTACTGTTGGCTTTTACTGTAGGTTTTTGACTGCCGAAACTTTTGTTGTAAAGACAGCTACTGTAAGAACTGTAGAGACTTTTACTATCACTATGCGTCTCAGTGGTAAAAAAAAAACAGTAAAAATTATGACTTCAGATATTTTTAAAAGTTATAACAAATTTGTCAGTTTCCAGAATTTATGGAAACTGTAACACCCTGATTTGGCCACCTATGTCACTAAAGTGCAGTTATTTTTTCCGTCAACAATCCTGACAGAACTTCAGAGTTAAGCGTTCTTGGACTGGAGTAGTATTAGGATGTGTGATCTATCGGGGAAGTTATTTCTGGTACCGTGTATACAAGGGCAAAACACGGGAAAATATCATGTAGTGATTTTTAGGGACAATAAACAAGTCTTTAGAGCCTCTTAGGATAACGCACACGAGGATAGGGCCCACAGACCAAGAGAAGGTGTGGAGTCCCATAGACGGTGATGGCCACGACCATTACCCTAATTTCCTATTACTTTTGAAAAGTACCCAATCCTCCAATACACCCAAGTCATAAAGGTGTGGCTTTAGAAAAAAACAACGTGAACTGAAAAAAACCCGGGATTTGGACTATTAAGACTTAAAAAAATGTCACAACAGTCTGATTGGTAAAAACAAAACTATAAAGAATGTACAGTAAAATAAAGTCTTAACAGTCTTATGCCAATCAGCCTCTTAATTAACATTTAAAAAACAAGACTTAAGCAACGTCAATTCGACCATACCGGTTTGTCTTTTTTCTGCATTCTCCATTTTCCTCCACATAAAATTTATCATTGTGTTCATAACCGGCCACAAAGGTTACTACGGATTCATCGTGTATGATCTTACTGCTTAAAGAAGAGTTATAAATATTTTAAACAAGTTGAAGTAGAGCAAAATATTACTGTCAGTACACACTTCCAAACTCAATTCCCTTTGATTCAGGTAACCAGCATGGAAGTTTCAATAATAACTCTGAGACTTCCATTAACTGAGCCTTCACCACATATTCTTTGTCGCTACAACCGATGGACCGAAAGATCCAAAACGCATAGGCTCCAAGCAGTGGAGCGATTAATCTTTAGCCAATAGCCTCATCGGATAAATAAAATGGGGCTACTTAGCATGGTTTTAAAACTCTAGCGTCAAAGAGGAAGATCATATAATGATTTGATTCACCTTGGAAATTAAAGAAGGACATAGGAGAAGGTGAAACGTTTTTGCTCACTTTCGAATGAAATGAATATGAAGAGGAGAGAAATGAAGATTATTGTTCATATACTGTTTTTTTATATAGAGGACAGGAGTCGGCTTTAAGATGAGCCATCTGTCCAACTCTGGGAGTGCGCTAGACCTTTCATATATACTAGAACTAATTTTTGCGCATATGTGAAGGTTATCTTTCTCATACATATTTTAATTTTATATTTTTACTTAATCCATAAAAATTTGAGATATAATTATTAAAATTATTCTTCTATTATATATATAAAACGCTAAGACGAATTGTTTTTCCGTAAAAAAACCAACAAATTTATTCAAAATAGACAAAAGAAAACTAATATATTGATATGATTTCTTATATAGCATATAAAAATAAATTATAATATAAAAATAAATTATAAATTAATTGATCATAGAAAAAAAATACATTGTAACCATTTAAATATAATTAAAAAAAAAAAGTGAAAAATATGATTAAACGTGTAAAAGAAGATGATGAAAATGTAAGATAAGTTAAAGTTTCGTATTATGTAATGTTTATACTTGATGGATTTTAAAAAATATATATTTGATTTATTTTGTTTTAATGATTTTCATTTTTCAAAATAATTTGATTAAATTAACTGATTTGTTATAAATAATTAATAGTTGTTCATAAATGATGATATGGTTCAAACTTGCTGACGTAGATACTGAGTAGGAAAGTTGATATGTCGACGCTGAAGAGACTTGAGCCATTATATATAGGATTTTTAATTAATCTTACTTAAAGATTGCTCAAAAAGACCAAAACAAACATAAAATTAGATCAGTTCTACATAATAAAAATAATCTCTGAAGGTTCACAATATGTATCTCTTCTCGGATTGTGAGTTTCTTTATGCTACCATAGTAAGACCTTTCAAAAATAAGAGAAGACCGAAAGTTTATCTTTTGCAACCAAGAAATGATATTGCAATACCATTCTATCACCTACCAAACAGAAGAAAACAACTTATGTTATTCATTAGATTAAAATCTAAAGAACCATAATAAAAACTGTGAACACATACATGCTAAGCTCTGATCAAAAGAGGTTTCTATGAGAATATCTTTGAACAGTCTCTTACCTTAAATTCTGTGGTAGCGAATCGCGATGTAACTTACCGATATGGTTGAATTTGAATAAGCACTCTTCTCTGTGTAATCTTCATTGCTTGGATTCAGTGTGTAAAAATTCAACCTCTTCTTTTAATCTCTTTGATGAGAAAGCCACTTAGTGACTACATAACTCTCACAAGTTTTGTTCTTGCTTCTGAGTTGTGCCATCAATGGATTCAATGTATCACAAGTCACAACTAGCACCACTTGTGTCGTATTAGGCGAATATATAAATGATTAAATCAGTAAAATAATGAAATAAAGAGATCTTGAGACTTTTCTTTATACAAAACACCTTTACAATTAAATAATTGGTCAAGCCCACAATTAGAAACCATGTTCCATTACAGTTCCATTACAGTACACAGCACATAGTTTCATAACTTTTTTTTTAACAGGACAAGATTATCTGAAACTTTGGTAAATGTCCCTTGGATAACACAAAAGGGTCTTTATCAAAACCTATATATAGAACACCTTTTCCTAATTGGAGTAATACAACAGTTACATCTACAAAACAGAGTTTTATATCAAATCATTTAGGTTCTGAAATATAATGGAGAGTGAAGGAAAGATTGTGTTCACAGAAGAGCAAGAAGCTCTTGTGTTGAAGTCATGGAGTGTAATGAAGAAAGATTCAGCTGAATTGGGTCTCAAGCTCTTTCTCAAGTAAGTCTCTAATGATCACATTGATCTTTCTATTTGTATTCATTTTCATCTATAATCTAAGAGATATGAAACAAATTATGAAATGAAGGATCTTTGAGATTGCACCAACAGCAAAGAAGATGTTCTCGTTCTTGAGAGACTCACCAGTTCCTGCTGAGCAAAACCCAAAGCTAAAGCCTCACGCCATGTCTGTTTTTGTCATGGTAATAACTAATCAAATCTCGATTCTTGATTTCTTGATTCTTTAAGTTAATGTTTTGTAACTGAAGAATTAAAGTTTTTGGGTTTATTTATCAGTGTTGTGAATCAGCAGCACAACTGAGAAAAACAGGGAAAGTTACAGTGAGGGAGACAACTTTGAAGAGACTTGGAGCTACTCATTCTAAATACGGCGTCGTTGATGAACACTTTGATGTTAGCCATATCTAAAATGTTTTGTATTAAACTAATATTTTGATTCAGAATATTGATTATAAATTTGGATATAATTGTAGGTGACAAAATATGCATTGTTAGAGACGATAAAAGAAGCGGTACCGGAGATGTGGTCACCGGAGATGAAGGCTGCTTGGGGTCAGGCTTATGATCACCTTGTTGCTGCTATTAAAGCTGAAATGAAACCTTCCAACTAAAATCATAATATTGTTATATAGTTGTAATAATATTTGAATATCAATAGTTGTTATGTGTGTTGTTGTCCAATTTGGTTTATAATATAATAATAATATTAGTGTGCATTCTCAATTTGGACTTTTGTCACTTTGTGAGTACTCTCAGTTTTGACTCTAGATTGATCGATTTCATCAAGATAGTTACTAACTTAAAATAACTATCTTAAAGACGTCAACTTGCCACGTGTAATGGCTGATTGGTAATTAAAAGGTTACCTTAACAGTTAATAACTAAAAATATATAATTGTAAAGATTAATTTTGACATACTATTTCAAAATTAAAATTTATTAGTGATAATATAATAGTTTCTTCTTTTATTTAAGAAAGTTCATATAAGAAAGAAATGTTTGAATAATTAAATAACATAAACAAATGTTTACTATTTTTTACATCATTTAGATTGACAAACTCCTATCCATCGACACATTTTATTTTGCGGAAAAACGCGGTTTACTAAAGATGAACTTTTGTAAGAATACTACAAAAGTATACTGTTAACCACTTAACTAAACGTATTTTTTTAGTGATATCAAACTCTATTTAAATATTGACATACTCTTTTATATTTTTTTTATAATATTGACATACATAAATTTATAACGAGTTTGTAACACAATGTTTAAACACAAAGATATAAAGACTGAAATATATTTGTGTGGGGAATTATCCTCGAGAAATAAGGGAGCCTACAACTCCGGCGATTAGGGTCGTTGGATCGCCGAGTACGGCCGAAATGACGAACTGCACGGCCATTCCGGCGATCTCACAGCATTTTTGGACTTTGCCTTTGCTACTGCTACGGTGGTGATGCTCAAGTGTGTTCTTCAAGGCCAGGCTCTTACCTTCTATGCTTTTACCATTTTGTCCTTTATACAGCTCTCGCCAATTCTCCACCAACATCTCCCTCACACACGCCACATGGAGATTGTATTTTTTGCAAGACGACCTGTAATTATTTATTATTATTTTTGATAAAATAATTAATTTAATAAAAAAACAGATTTTACTACACTATATTTATCTATTGGGAGATCGAGAGATCGACCCAAACCGAGTTGAGATTAACTCAAACCGAGTCAATGACTCAATATTGTATTTGAAGAATCTAGAAGATCCTAGATATTATTGTCAATATTGTGCAGTTAAGATATCTCTCGATCTCCCAATATTATCAGTCACTAAAACAGATGTTATGTAATTTTATGCAAAATTAGATGATAATTCCAAATATGAGATTATTTAATGATAAATTTTAGTTATATTTAGATTTTAAGAGAAATTAAAATATAAAAGTAAATAAATTATTTGATATATTAATAGTTAACTAATATACGCCAAAAATTTCTGAACTATTTTATTTTTGTGAAGAGATGGAATATTGTCTATAGGACTAAATTTATCTCATTAACAACCTCAGGCGATGATGACACATATTTTTCAGTTGGTGTTTATACTTGTGAAGTTTCTTTGTTGCAACAATACTTTAATTAGTGTGATAAATAATAAGTTATAACTTAGTGTGTACGCTATGTAACTTGAATACCAATTACCAAGCAGACAAGCACAATCTCATTTCTTTAGAAAAGGAGAAAGTTTGTGTTTGAATGCCATTGCTTTAATTTTCCCTTTGCTCTAACATATATTCGGTAAAAAAGACGAAATTAATGTTCAAGAATCATTGCATCAACGTAATCCAAAATTTTATCATATTGCTCTAAAATATTCTCTAGATATGTTGATTTGGAATATATTCTAATGTTGACTAATAACCACCAATGAAAACAGCGAACTCAAAACAAAGAAAAGCAAAAAAAAAAAAAAAAAAAAAAAAAAAAGAAAAAAGAAAAAAAAAGAAGAAAACATAATCAATGCTCATTTTTTCTATAAAAAGTAGTAATAGATTTATAATATAATGAACTAGTTTATAAAATAAACATGCTAATGTGTAAATTTAAAAAATCTAAACCTAAAAATTTATATCTCTTACAATGCTCAATCCTTAATTACCCAATCATGAAACTGCACCAATTGATATTATAATAAGAAATGAAAAAGAATATAGAATCAAAAAGAGAGAAATTAAAACCTGTAACTCCAGCTACGGCCTTTTCTTCCACAGCGATGACAAGACGAACTAACTTTACGATAAAGAAAGAGTTTGGTGTCTCCATCATCCAAAACCATAGGAAGCATAGCGCAACAAGGATGAAGATCAAACCCACAAGCCTTGCAATGATACACAAATCCTGAAACATCCTTCTCGCACGCATTGCAATACCGTCTTTCATTCCCCGGCGGCCGTGCCAAAAACTGAAACGAACATTTTTTGTAGAACGGATGTGTTATGGAGACTGATGGTAGCGCGCAGTGCGCATGGAGATCAAAATCGCAGCTTCCATGATCATCACCAGAGCAGCGATAGCGAGAGCCGATACCAACTTCATTGCATCCATCACACTTGAAAGGCTTCTCCGTGTAGTCGAATTTGAGGTTGTGTTGAGTGTGGCTGAAATGTGATATCTCTGCGTATTTCATTTTTTTTTATTTTGAGGATTGGTTTTTCTATAAGTGTTTGGTAAGAATCATAATTTATAGAGGGAATTTTGGAGAAGCTTTAATCAAGTGACTTGGAGCATCCAAAAAGAGAGATTGGAGTTTATCAAGTGGAATCTTTAAGTTGCTGCATATGTAAGAAAGTCCATAGGGAGAGAATAAGAATGTAGAATATGAAATGGTATATAACTTTGTGCCCATAAATGATGAAACTATTGCAAATAACATCTTTGATTTTTGTTTTCTCCAAATTTTACTGTTTGAAACCTTCATTTATTTTTATTAAGTTTTTTTTTTTTTTTTTTTTTTTGTCAAACAAATTTTTTTAACACTTAAATCTTTTGAAACAAAAAAAAAATAAACATGTTCTAATATGTAAATTTTTAATGACTACAATAATTTTGGAATCTACAGAACTCTTAGATATTATCTCTTGCTCAAAATATTTTATCAAAGAGTGTAACATCCCGATTTCTGCTATATGGTGGTGCATGATAAGAATTTAAAAGATTTGATTTGGCTACCTATGTCATCAAAGTGCCCTTATCATTTCCGTCACATGTCATTTAAGCGTGTGTCATTCGAGAGAACTCTAGAGTTAAGCGTGTTTGGGTTGGAATAACACTAGGATGGGTGACCTATATGGAAGTCATTTTTGGTACCGTATGAGTGAGATCAAAACACGGAGAAAGATCATGTGGTGATTTATAGGAAAAATAAATAAGTCTTTAGAGCCTCTCGGAATAACGCACCGGCTGTCAGACGAGGGTGAAGTCCACGGACGGTGGCGGTCGGGGGCATTACAAAGAGTTTTACATATTTTACAAATTTTTAAACAATATTTTTGTAAAATTTTGTTAACTCTGTAATTATTATATCATTCTTTCACTTCTGAGTAACAATGACAAGATTACTAATTCTGAGTAACAATGACAAGATTACTAAATTTAGGTGCAACCATACTTTCACTTACAGTTAGTAAGATACATTGCTTTGTAAAATTGAAGTATACGCTAATTTATACGTTAATGATTTATCAAAAAAAATTAAGGAATTTTTTTGTTATCGTATACTTGATGATATATAAGTTCTATATATCAATTTGTATTCTTTTTATTTCGTAAATGATGATTTTTTAATAGTATTATTTTTTATAAACTTGATATGAGTGATTTTTAATGGAGGAATTATTATTTTTTATTTTTTCAACAATGGAGGAATACTTCTAAAATATTTTTTTGCATATGAACTTTAAAGTTGCAAATTGCACTCATATTTTTATTTGAAAAATATATCTACTACTAAAAAGAAGTTTAAGTCGAGGTAGACCTACGCTAAATAAAGAAATTTATATACATTGTATATTTTCTCTGCTAAAATATTAGATGTTGAGAGTTTTTGTAAAGTCTTTGAAATTATATATCATGGTAACATTTAGTATTGTGAAAGAGTTTTTATATGAACAAAAAAGGTTTAAACTCAATCAATAAATCACAATAGATTTTAACACCAAAAAGTCTATCAAAATCATTTTATTTAAATGACATGACTTTGATTAAATTTCTAAAATCTTCAACCAATAACTCATGAGCGTAAATGATTGTGTACAAAATTTTAAAACAACCAAAATCAATAACACATAACTTTAATAGAGCTTTGACAAGTCAAGATTGAATAACAGTAAAATCTTTAAGAATTTGAACTCTTTAAAATTATAGAACCAATAACCCCCCCACCCTAAGCTAAGATTATATTAATCAAATATATGAAATAATTCTTTATAATAATAAAAATTGGTGGAGTGAAATAATCTACTAAATACCCATTTATTTACATAATGAAAATTTACTTATATTTTTAGGCCAAAATATTTTACGTTTTTGTGTTTTGTGTAGCAATATACAACTTTTTTATTGGTAAAATATTTGCATAACTACATTAGAAAACGTCTTAATGTGAATTATCAATAGTTACCATCATGTTATAAACTCTTAATTAAGAGATCATAGAAAAGATATATTCAGAGTCACTTGGCTAGGTTTAACTCCATCATTTTCCATGAATGCCATTTAAGCTTGGTATTGGCGATGTCCAGACACCAGAGTGAATGAGATCAGGAGCTTTTGAAGTTTGAGAAATCGATTTATTAAATGGAAGCTTAATGTGTTTTCCTAATTGACAAGCACTACACACCGGCAAATTTTCCTTATTACATGAAAGAGACTGAGATGAAACTAAGGGGGGCTTATTCAATTATGAGTTATATAGAGTTTTAGTGACTATAAAATTTTGAGAATTTTGTTAACTCATGCATACTCTAGAGTATATGTAAATATTTTATCAAAGATTTTTCAATATTCTCAAAGATTTTTAAAATATATTATAACAGAGTTTTGGTAACTTTGTAATTAAAAATACATAATGACGCATAGTGATGATTCCTACAAGCTGATGTTATCCGGATTCAGAACAAGTTGTGCGGTTACAAAGAAAGAAAATATTATCTGATTACTAGATAAAAAAATCATGATCAAAATAAAGGTACGTAATGTTTTGATAAACCAAACCAATATGTTCTTGATCAATATCTGATTAATAGACAAACTAATAATCAAAATACATGTGCGTAATGTTTTGATAAACCAAATCAATTTTCTTGATTAGAATTAGTTACTGAAATTCATACACTAGTTGATGGAACAGAGGAACAGCTACAAAAAGCTCTTGCAAGAGTGAAACCAATGGTTCAATATCCTGAAGCTAGAGAAATTTTTCTTCTTCCGTGTGTATAGTCGCTCTGGAACTGAAGTTTCTCAAACAGCTAGTTATCAAACTGTTTTGTTGAATATCAAGGCTCAGGTCTATAAAAGTTTTGTCTCTTCCTGTTACTGTCTCACACCACAGACATGAAGAGACAAAGATCTCGTAAGCAATGAAACAGAGATTGGAAAGCTCAATAGCTCTGAAAGTTGAGAAGGATCTGTAATCTCAAGAGAATGGAAAAGCTTGTCGACATGAATGACCCTTAAGAACAAGAAACTGAAACAATAACTAAAAAGAAAAAATTAAATTATTCTCAAAAAGAAAATAACTTTGAAATCTGAGGGTAACCCCTACTATTTTGAAAGAGTCTTGATATGAACAAAAAACATCCAACTCAATTAACCAATAACTCCAAACTTTAATCTAATCATAAAGTCACTTAAATTCATTTTGTTTGGATAACAGATGACTTTGAATAAAAAATTTAAATCTTCAATCGAATAACTCATGACTTTCAATGATTTTAAACAAAGTTCTAAAATTACCAAAACCAATAACACAATATTTTAATAGAGTTTTGGAAACTCAAGATTGAATAACAGTCAAGTTTTAAAGAGTTTAAACTCTTTAAAAGTATTAGAACCAATAAACCCCCCTAAGAGTCTGAGTGTGTCATTATTTGCATGGCCTAAACGCTTGTGCCTAATTGAAGGGGATTCGGTAACGAAAGGAGAGTGTTGCCAAAATTTATTGAGAGAATATGACACATGATAGAGATCACCCGAACTCTCACTGTGGATCATTATTTTCCAAGACTGAAGATCTTTCATAGAAAAAACAAAAGGCTCAAATTTAACTGAACACTAATTATATGTTGTGAATTTACGAACATATATAAGATTGTTTACGATTTGAGGAGAAATAAGAACATTTTAAGAGCAAAGGGACGAGTTTTTTTTTTCTATGTATTATAGAACACATACATATTCTGAATATATAAATTTTTTTTAGAATTAATTAAAAAAAGTCACTACTGTAGCAATGACATTCGGTTTTTGCTATTGTACTGTTTAAAGTTTGGATTTTGCCACTCAACCATGGTAAAATGACTATTTTGCCCTTGGTTATGTTAAAGTTTATTTTTGGTCTATATGTTTTTGGGTACATATTTGTGTAATATTTTTGTCCACGGATCGATAATAATTGGATAATTAAGATATTTTGTTTGGGTTTTATATTTCTAATTTATAGTTTAGTATTATGTTTAGATAGCTAACACATAATGTTTGGGTTTCCTATTTATAATTTAGGGTTTTGTTTTAGGTTTGGGTTATATATTTATAATTTAGGGTTTAGTTTAGGGTTTGGGTTCTATATTTATACTTTAGAGTTTAGTTTTGGATTTGAGTTTTCTATTTTATAAATTAGGATTTAGTTTTAGTGGTTGGATAGAGTTTAGTTTTAGTGGACAAAATTTGCATAGAAAATATATCCATTTTTCGTGTACTAAAATTTTATTTAGCCATAAGGATAAAATTGTCATGAATAGTTTAATTATTGTTATAATTTATCATTTGAACAGTGAAATGGCAAAATTCGAAGATTCATAAATTTTAATGGTAAAATATGAAGTCTCTTTTTTTTTTAATAAAGGAGAACAACCAAATAAATGTAAACACATATCCTTTTAAATCGGAACTTAAAAAGATCCCTTAAATTAGATATTTTGAATACGCGATATGTATATATAAGGAGATCCCTTTGAATCGGTAAATAAAGTGGTAGTTAGCTTAAATTAGATAATTTTGAAAGCCAACAGTAAGAAACATCTAACTTCTTTCCATATATATATATATATATAAGTATACTTTGTAATTTCTTGTTAATTTTGAAACACCATTATTATATGAAAGGATGAAGAAATCCATTCAGCTCTCATCCACCATTCTAACTTTCCTCGTCATTCTTGTGTTAGGTTTGTGTTCAAATTTAAAATTGTTTAATATATTATATTTAATTATTCTAAAAGAATATGATTATAGCATTTTCTTTCTTTAAAATATAAAATTTCTTTTAAATATCTACTCACTCGACCATAAAATCCAAATCAGAATTTTTTTTATTAACATAATTATCTTATATCGAGTGTATTTATTTTCAGGGATAATTCTTGATTTAGATCCCTTCAAAATTTTACTGTATAAAAATGACCCCTAGATTTTTTTTTTAGAACAATATGCCTTGTTTGACATTAAAATTTTGAAGGAGTCTAAATTTGATAGTCTTACCTTTTTCTCATGCTAAAATCATACCAAACTTTAATACTTGGGTGACATATAAAATTGATATCCAAAAGTAATTTTGAAACTTCTTTGCATAATTTTGTTAATTATCTTGTTAATGGAATTATACGTTCTCAATATGTTAATGAAAACTAATTAAAAATATTTCTATATTTTTATCATCAAATTTAGGCTTCATGCTACATAGAATTATGTTCTAAACTACATTTATTTTTCGTTTCAATGTCAGTGTTGTGTAATTTTCTATTAGTGATATATAGAACACTTTCAAAAGTACCTTAGTATAACTATAGTTATTGTTGATATATAATTTTATTTTTTCATGAATAATCATTAAGAATGTTTTTCATATTTGAATATTTGTTTTAATATACATAACCGTCTCAAAACATATTTGTTCATAAAAACCGCATCAACAATTTTGTCATTTTAAATACCTAATATTTATGTTCAAATATTACAGTTACAGGTGTAGTGGAGAATGTGCATCAAGGAAAACGACGACCATGTATGAAAAAATCTCCAAAACAATCAAAGAAATGTATTTACCAAGAATGTAACTCTGAGTGTTATAAGATGAAGAACGAAGGAGGCGGTTATTGTGGTGGTTCTACATGCTCATGCCTTACTTTTTGCTAATTTTATTTACTTACAATTTTATTTTGATAATGGGTTAATTTACTTACAAATTATATATAAAATATTATTATGGTCCGTCCTACGGTCAAGCAAAAAATTTTAAATGCCATTTAAATAATTTTTATAATCAAAATATTATGGCTTAACCAAAATTTAAATATTAATTATTTTTATTAATAAAATGTTATATGTTTGAGGCAATAATAAAATCAGTTCGTTGAAAACTAATAACATGATAGATATCTTACCAAACAATATATAAGAAAACACAAAAATTAGGCATACATGAAAATATTATTAACGTACATGTGAAGATGGATAATGATCTTTCTCACATTTTTGTTTATGAATCAAATATAAATGACAAGAAAGGAACTATTGTTAGAGCCCATAGATTGTAGTTTTGATGACTCTGAAATTAAGAAGAAGAAAAAAAGGTGATGGAAAGCAGGAGAGAGCGAGGGATGAATGATGGATCTGAGTCCTTGTGAATTAGATTTTTTAGGATCCTGTAATTGTGATGTAGTGTGTGAGAAAATTTAGAGATAGTTTTTTTTGAATAAATTGTTAGCTTTCCTTTTTCCGATTTGTTGTTGTCTGAAGCAGTTGTCTTTTTTCTTTTTTATATTTTAATTTTAAATAAAATATTATGAAGCAAATCCTATGTGTTATATTTTTATGAGATAAAGGATATTTATGAAAATAATATTAAAATATATTAAAATATTTATATAATATCATGAAAACATTTATATATAATCTTATTAACTTTATTTTTATTAAATTATTTTCAATGAATCATATATAAATACAAAATAGATTACTATATTTTGGCTTCTTTAATTTTAAAAACACTATTCTAAAATTTATTTTTCACATTTAGAAATTATAAAAAAAAATCATGAATTTTTTTTTTTTTGATGATGCAATTTTTTGTGTTAACGGTTACATTTATTGATTAGAAACGTGTATGTACAAAGTAGTAAGGAATACCGTAAATACACGACATTCCTGAAAATTAAAAATAGAGCATCTCGATTATTAGCCAAAAGTAGCCCACCATGTAGTAAGCTCGCCAAGTTTGCTGAGGCCCTCGTAATTAAACACCAAAATTAATTCTAAGAAGACATAGATTTAGTTGATAACTGACAACAGTAATAAAGTAAAAATAATATATTGAATTCAATTTTATTAAAAATATATATATTAAACTAGTTTTTATATTTCTTTCTTCCACTACATAATATATTTAAAATTCAAGTTTGTATTTTCTAGTCTAAATTTCATTTTCTAGTTTTTAAAACCCTAATTTATATATATATATATATATATATTATATTCAAGTTTTAATATATATATATATATATATATATATATTAAAACTTCAGTTTTTTTTATGTATTATAGAACAATAACGGAGAACAACCGTACAAGTGTAAACACATATCCTTTTAAATCGGCACTTAAAAAGATATGTTAAATTATATATTTTGAATATGAGAAATATATAAGGAGATCCCTTTTAATTGGAAAATAAAATGGTAGTTAGCTTAAATTAGATATTTTCGAATGTCAGAAAGTCAAAAACATTAAAACTCTTTCATATATATATATAGAAGTATACTTTGTAATTGATTTTTAATTTTGAAACACCATTAATTAATCTAGGATGAAGAAATCCTTTCAGCTCTCATGCACCATTCTAACTTTCTTCGTCATTCTTGTGTTAGGTTTGTATTCAAATTTAAAATTGCTTTAATATAATATATAATTGTTCAAAAAGAATATGATTATAGCATTTTATTGTTTCTTTAAGCTATCAAATTTATTTGTAATGTCTATTCGACCATTAAATCTATATTAAAATTCTTTTTCTTAACATAATTATTTAGTATCGAGTGTATTTCTTTTTATGCAAAAATCATACAAAAGTTCAAAAATTGAGTTCAAAAGTTGGGTTACATCTAAAATTGATATCCAAAAGTATTTGGAAACTTCTTCACCTATTTTTGTTAATTATCTTATTAATGGAATTATACGGTCTTAATATGTTAATGAAAACTAATTTAAAATATTTCTATATTTATATCATCAAATTAACGCTTCATGTCGCATGGAATAATGTTTCGTCTACATTTCTTGTTCGTTTCAATGTCAGTGTTGTCTAATATTATATTAGAGATATATACACATTATATTAGAGATATATAGAACCATTGGAAAGTACCTTGATATAACTATAATTATTATCATAAACTTTTTTTCAGGAATAATCATAAAGAATGTATTATATTTGAATCATTTGTTTAATATACAGAAACCTTCTCAAAACATCTTTGTTCTAAAAAAACATAAACAATTTAGCCATTAAAAATACATAATGTTTATGTTCAAATGTTACAGTTACAGGTGCAGTGGAGAATGTGCAGCAAGGAAAACGAAAACCATGTATGAAAAAATCTCCAAAACAATCAAAGAAATGTGTTTACGAAGAATGTAACTCTGAGTGTTATAAGATGAAGAACGAATTAGGCGGTTGGTGCAATCCTACCGAGTGCTTATGCCTTACTTATTGCTAATTTTATTAATTTACAAATTATATATTAATATATCACAATATTTATATATAACATCAGTAAAACATTTCTATATAATATTTTTAAATTTATTGTTGTTAAATTATTTCTAATGAAATCATATATAGATATTATGATATAATCCAATATTATCTTCTTAAATATTTATTTTAGTTTATCCTCATTATAAATACAAATAAATAAAATAGATTACTATATTTTGGCTGCATTAGTTTTTAAAACACTATTGTAAAAATTATTTTTCACATTTAGGAATCATAAATAAAATCATGATAATTCTTTCCTTGTTTTCTTTTTGGTGAAGCAATATTTTTGTTGAATTTTAAATTTATTGATTAAAAGGTTCAAAGCTGTAAGGAATAGCTTAAATACATGACATGCTTGAAAAATTAAAAACAGAGCATCTCGATCATTAGCCAAAAGCATCCCACTGTGTAATAATCTAGCTAAGTATTATGGCCCTCGTAACTAAGAGATTTAATACGATATCTAATCAACTTCCGAACCAATCGAATAATAGAATCTAAGGTGTTTGAAGCTTGTTGATGTAGTGAAATATTTTGTTCTCTCCACACATGTCAAATTGAGGATTGAAACATCATGTGTAGGATCGTTTTATCAACAAGGCACCACATAGACAATCCTAGAACCCGTAGCATTTGTGACAAGTCCGGCAAGAGCTTTGGATCTAAGTTGGAATTTGAAAGGTCGGACCAAATGGTAAAGTTATAAGGACAAGCAAAAAATAGATGGTCTCGCGTTTCGTCTGGTTCCCCACAAAATATGTAGCTCTGATTTTGTCCCCAACATTGAGTGCGCACTTCTGGCCCCAGTGTATCCCTTATCGCTAGTCAAACAATAAAAGAATAACGAGATGAGAATGTTGAGTCATGTCACGTGGAATCTGACTCATCAGTAACTAACGATTTAACTAATATTGTTTCGGTCAAAGTTGATTTTGGCACACAAATAAAAAATTTTGTAGTGTTTTGAAAGTTTTATAAGTTGAAGTTGAAAAACGCACTAAATCTTAGTTGGTGTATTAAAATGCACAATGCAAGTTGTTGATATTGAAAATTGATTCATAAGATGATATTATTTCTTGTCCACTCTCTATTTGTGTGCTTTATCTTTGTTTGACCTTCCGTGCGGTACTTCGAATTGTATGAAAGAGTTGATTACTGTCACCAGAAGATCAATTAAAACAAAGAAAAGTGCATTTGGGTAAAACAGATAGGCAAATTAACTACTATATTCATTTGGGTAAATGGTCTCTTTTACCCAATTACTTTCAAAAAAACATCTCAATCTACTAATTCACTCTTTATTTAAACCTTTTTCAAATGCACTACTATATTCTAGAGATGGTGGTATTTCATTTCTTACAAGACCTGAAATATATACCAAATTTAAATAAAGCACCAAATTTAACTCTAAGAGCACATAGTTTTAGTTGATAATTTAAACCAGTACTTAAATAAATAATTAATATATTGAATTCAATTTTTATATTACCTTATAAACTATTTTCATATTTCTTTCTTCCATTTCCATAATATATATTTAAAAGTCAAGTTTGTATTTTTCCAGTCAAAATTTCATTTTCTTGTTTTTGAATTGCTATACATAATGCTAGCAATTCATTTCTAATAGATAATGTTAGAATCAAAATGGATAGGAAAATTCTAATATGTTCTATTATTGAATTGTTGGCTAAAGGTAAATTTTGTAATGTATTAGAGCATCCCATTAGTAACAGTGTAACACGGTACAGACGGATTCATCAGATTCTGATATTATCAACCGATTTGTGCGTATATCCAAAAATATTTTTGATTATTACAGTGGATCTTCAAAAAAAAAAATTATTTCGAATAAAATATATACATATATTCTTCAGATTTTTTATGTACTATAGAAAACACATACACACTTTGAATTAGATATGTTTTATAATAAAAGAGAACAACCCAACAAGTGTACACCTATCCTTTTAAATCGGAATAGCTTAAATTAGATATTTTGAATATGAGATAAATATAAGGATATCCCTTTTATTTGGAAAATAAAACGGCAATTAGCTTAAATTAGATATTTTTGAATTTCAGAAAGTCATAAACATTTAATTTCTTTCATATATATATAAAAGTATACTTTGTAATTTCTTTTTAATTTTGAAACACCATCAATTAATCTAGGATGAAGAAATCCGTTCGGTTCTCATTCACCATAATAACTTTCTTCATAATTCTTGTGTTAGGTATGTATTTAAATTTAAAATTTTTTAATATATCATATATAACTTTTCTAAAAGAATATGATTATAGAATTTTATTTCTTTAAACTGTCAAATTTCTCTATTCCACCATAAAACCAATATCAGAATTCTTTTTCTTCATATAATTATCTAAATTCAATTATAATTATTTTTAAACCAAAATCATATCAAAATTCAAAACTTGTATTCAAAAGTTGGGTGACATATAAAATTGATATCCTAAAGTAATTTTGGAACTTCTTCACCTACTTTTTTCATTATCTTGTTAATTATTTTTTTCTGTCTTAATATGATATTAAAAAATGACTAAAAATATTTCTATATTTTTATCATCAAGTTTAGGCTTTATGCCGTATATTTCATTTGTAGATTATTTTTATCATCAAGTTTAGGCTTCATGCCGCATATAATGATATTTCAAACTACATTTCTTTTCATTTCAATGTCAGTGCATGCTGTGTAGTTTTCTATTAGAGATAAATAGAAGTAGATATGTGCTTGAGTATCCATTCAGGTTTAGTTTGGGTCTTTTAAGTTTTCGGGTGTTTAAGACTCATTCGGATATTTAAAATTTTTTGTTCGAGTTCGGTTCGATTCCATCCAGATTTGGATTAGATTTGGGTATCCAAAATATCGAGAAAAAAAAAACTAAAAAGTTGGCTAAACTTAAAAAAAAAAATTAGTTAAATTTTCACAAATATAATTAAGAATTTTTAGATATTTATGTTATTTTAGTTATTTTTGTCTGAATATATTAATATTTTTTGTTTCATAATTATAATTTTGGATAATTTGGTTATGTCAAATCTAAATATAATTAATATTTTTAGGTGTATGTATTTCGAGTATTTCGGGTACCTATTCGATTCTCGGTTCTGTTCAGATTCGGATTCGCTTTTTTGGATATATGAGTATGAAACCCACTTGGGTACTTTATTGGCTTGGGTTCGAGTTTGACACTTTTAGATATAGTATACATTCGGTTTAGTATTGGTTTAATGTGGTTAACTTATCTCACATTGATGTACTATATAAGAGACGTATGTACATATTTTGATAATCAATGAAGAGATTTTATTAACTTCTGTTTAATAAAATGGTATCAGAGCAATTTGCGATCTGTAACAACCTGTAACAACTTTTCCGATCATCTTTTCCGATCACTCTTTCCGATCATCTTCTTCAACCTTCCGCTTCATCAAAATCGATCACACTGGTCGATTCTCACCACCATTCCTTCCGCATTCTCTCTTCAAACAGATTGTTTCACTCTTCATTCACTTTTGAGCTTCGATTTCTTCATTTGAGCTCTTTTTTTTTTCTTCAAATTAGAGCTTCGATTTCTCTCTAATGGCGAAGAAAGGTCCGAAAACGCGAAATCGAGCTGGTTCTTCAGATCCGGAGTCACCGATTGCTTCTCGAACAGCTCAATCGAACAAAAACGACGATAATCGAGTTGCTTCAGCCAATCGGAGTCACACCGGAGCTTATCCAACTCGCGATCCCACTGCAAAGACTAATTCACCTCATGAATCCTTTGACAGTGATGAAAGTCCTTTCGTCCTTCATTCTTCCGATCATCCTGGTTTGTCTCTAGTAACTCAGACTCTAGATGGAACAAACTACAATAGCTGGCGTATTTCGATGACTATAGCTTTAGAATCGAAGAATAAATGGAACTTTGTGGATGGATCTTTGCCTAGGCCTGATGAATCTGATTTGATGTTCAAGATATGGAATCGGTGTAATAGTATGGTGAAATCATGGATATTACGTGCTGTTAATCAGGAAATTCATGATAGTATACTATACTTTGACGATGCATCTGAAATATGGATTGATTTGATGAAACGATTTCATATCATCAATCTTCCTCGGAAGTATCAACTAGAGCAAGAGATCTTGACACTTAGACAAGGCAATCTGAGCTTATCTGCTTATTATACCAAGATGAAGACTCTTTGGCAACGATTAGCCAATACTAAAGCTCAGAAAATCTGTAAGTGCAAGTGTGGTAAAGTAGAGGAATTGATTGAAGATGCAGAGACAAGTCGTATTATACAATTTCTCATGGGACTCAATGATTCCTATGCAAATATACGAGGTCAGATTATTAACAAGAAGAATCGACCAAGTTTGAGTGACATTTACAACATGTTGGATCAAGATCAAGGACAGAGAACTATTAGTTCATCTACTAAAGGATATGTTCCTCCATCTGCTTTCCAAGTCACTGGAACTGCTTCTTCTGATTCTGGAATTGAAACTAATGTCAATGCTGTGAATTATCAACAACGACCTAGGCATGTTTGTACACATTGTGGAGCAGTAGGTCATTTAAAAGAGAGATGTTACAAACTTCATGGTTTCCCACCTGGTTGGACTGGAAAGAAGAAATCCACACCATCTTCTCAACCAGTTGTGACTCCATCTGTTCAGAAGGTTGCAGCAACTCCTACTTCTGCTCCTAGTACAAACTTGACAGCTCTTCACGGTGTTGATACTAGTACTCTCCAGACATCAACTCCTCTTGACAAGTCCGGAGACCATCTGACCAATGATCAAATCCAAGATATCATCTCTCACCTTAGCTCACGGCTCCATTCCTCTGGTATCTCACCCACACTGGCTGTTTCTCAAGCTTCCTCTTCTACTTCCGTACCAAATATTAAACCAATATCTGGTACATTTCTCACTCTCTACTCAAACAAATATTATGACATGCTCACTTCCAATTCTCCTGAAATTAACATCTCTCAAGATTCATGGGTAATAGATTCAGGGGCTACACACCATGTTTGCAACTGTAGGTCTAAGTTTCTAAGTTTCCAGGACTTAGTACATACTTTTGTGAATTTGCCTAATGGAACTACAGTGAGTATTGTCGGAATAGGTTCAATCCAATTGAGTGATAAAATTGTTTTGCGTGATGTCTTGTTCATTCCCATTTTTCGATTTAATCTTTTAAGTGTCAGCATGTTAACTAGAGATTTACAATCCATCATTAGTTTCAATGCAAGTTCTTGCTTTATTCAGGATCTTACTCGGGAATTGACGCTTGGGAAGGGTAGTCAAGTCTCCAATCTTTACATTCTGGATTTGAATAATACAGAGTCTACTTTTGATATTTCAGGTAGCTTAGTTCCTTCATGTTCTGTTATATCTGTTGATTCACATGTATGGCATACTCGACTAGGTCATCCCTCTCAGTCTAGACGTGATGTTCTTAGTGATGTATTGTCTTTACCAAAATCTCATATTAATAAAATAAAACATTGTTCCATTTGTCCTTTAGCAAAACAAAAACACTTACCATTTGCATCAAACCAGAACATATGCTCAGTATCATTTGATTTACTTCACATAGACACTTGGGGTCCTTTCTCTACTCCTACCTATGATGGTTTCAAATATTTTTTAACCATTGTAGATGATCATAGTCGTGCTACTTGGATTTTTTTGTTGAAAGCTAAATCAGATGTGCTGAATGTTTTTCCTGCTTTCTTGCAAATGATTGAAACTCAGTTTAAAACTAAGGTCAAAGCTGTTAGGTCTGACAATGCTCACGAATTAAAGCTCACAGATTTGTATCTAGCTAAAGGAATAGTAGCCTTTCACTCTTGTCCAGAAACACCACAACAAAACTCTGTAGTTGAACGAAAACACCAACACATTCTAAATGTAGCTAGATCTTTGATGTTTCAGTCACAGATTCCTTTAGAACATTGGGGGGATTGTGTCATGACTGCAGTTTTCTTGATCAATAGGCTTCCAACTCCTGTCCTAGATAACAAATCGCCATATGAACTTTTGACTAGCAAAGCTCCTGATTATAGTCAGCTTAAAACCTTTGGCTGTTTATGTTATGTTTCTACTTCCATTAAACATAGACATAAGTTTCAACCTAGAGCCAGAGCTTGTGTCTTCCTTGGTTATCCAACAGGTTTTAAAGGTTACAAACTTTTGGATTTAGAGAGCAATGTTATTTCAGTTTCAAGGCATGTCATTTTCCATGAGGATATTTTTCCGTTTGTTTCTTCTACATTGACAGAAGAAACGCGGGCTTTCTTTCCTCATCTTCCTTCACCTGCACCATCCGATGAACAATTACATTCTGTAAGTTCATCTTCTGATGCTCCTCCACATATTGATGAGACATCTTCTGAGGATACTTTGCCCTTGGCATTAGATTCTCGCAGACCTACCAAACTCCCAGCATATTTGCAGGACTATCACCTAAATAATACACATTATACTACTCCTTATCCTATATCTAGTTTTATCTCTTATAATAAACTGTCCATTTCCTTCTGCTCTTTTATTCAAAACATTACCCTGACCACTGAACCCAAAAACTATTCTGAGGCTAAGAAATGGCAAGTGTGGTGTGATGCTATTGGTGAAGAACTTGGGGCTATGGAAAGGACTGGTACTTGGTTAATTTGTTCATTACCACCAGACAAGAAAGCCATTGGTTGTCGGTATGTGTTCAAAATCAAACACAATGCTGATGGTACAATAGAAAGACATAAAGCTAGATTGGTGGCAAAGGGTTACACACAAGAGGAGGGGGTTGATTTTGTTGATACATTCTCTCCAGTTGCCAAACTCACCACAGTTAGAATTCTTTTGGGAATTGCTGCAAAGTTGAATTGGCATCTTACTCAATTAGATATTTCGAATGCTTTTCTCAATGGTGATTTGGAAGAAGAAATCTATATGGAATTACCTCCTGGATATGAAGTTCCTGAGACTATGAAATGTGAAGGACGCATGGTCTGTAAATTACAGAAATCGATTTATGGACTTAAGCAAGCTTCAAGACAGTGGTTTCTCAAATTCTCCACTGCTATATGTTCTTTTGGTTTCCAGAAATCGTATGGTGATCCCAGCATGTTTACAAGATTTCTTGATGGGATTTTCATTGTCATTCTGGTTTATGTTGATGATATTATCATAGCCAGTAGTGATGATAGTGTGGTTCCAGCATTGGTTGCAGGATTGAGTGCTCAGTTTAAACTTCGAGACCTTGGTGAACTAAAGTATTTTCTTGGCCTAGAGATTGCCAGATCTGTCAAAGGCATTTCTATTTGTCAAAGAAAATATGTCTTGGAGTTATTGACTGATACTGGATTTCTAGGAAGCAAACCTTCCTCTATTCCCATGGAACCCAATCACTCTCTACACAAGAATGATACTCCTCTTTTGGCTGATGCAATGGAATATAGAAGATTGATTGGTAAACTCCTTTACTTATGTACAACAAGACCTGATATCTCTTTTGCAGTTGGCAAGCTCTGTCAATTCTCTTCTGCTCCGAGAGAGGTTCATCTTCAAGCTGCTCATAAAGTCTTGAGATACCTTAAAGGAACAATTGGGAAAGGCTTGTTTTATTCTTCTGATCCGGATCTCACACTCAAAGGTTACACTGACTCTGATTGGAATTCATGTCCGGATACAAGAAGATCAGTTTCAGGTTATTGTATGTACATAGGCGATGCGCTGGTATCATGGAAATCAAAGAAACAAGAAACTGTTTCATGTAGTTCTGCTGAAGCAGAGTACAGAGCCATGGCCTTTGGCACTAAAGAGTTAATCTGGATTGCCAAAATAATGAAAGAGTTTCATCTCCCGACTTCTACTTCAGCCATTCTCTATTGTGATAATACGGCAGCTCTCCACATTGCCAAGAATCCAGTTTTTCACGAAAGAACGAAACATGTGGAGAATGATTGTCACTTAGTTCGAGAAAAGGTTGAAATGGGATTTTTGAAGACTCTTCATGTGAAATCAGAGCATCAACTTGCTGATGCTTTGACTAAACCTTTGTACCCTACTCAGTTTCACACTTTAGTATCCAAGATGGGTCTTCTTAATCTCTATGAAGCTCCATCTTGAGGGGGGATTTTAGATATAGTATACATTCGGTTTAGTATTGGTTTAATGTGGTTAACTTATCTCACATTGATGTACTATATAAGAGACGTATGTACATATTTTGATAATCAATGAAGAGATTTTATTAACTTCTGTTTACTAAAAGACACCACTTTTTTTGGGTTAGATACGGTTTGATTATTCGGTTTAGGATAGTTTGTCCATACCAGTTTCAAAGCACCTAATACCAAATATAATGTTTGACAAAAAGAACTAATATTTATGTCAAATATTACAGTTACAGGTGTAGTGGAGAATGTGAAACCAAAAATACGACGACAATGTTATACCACATCTCCAAAACAATCAAAAAAATGTGTTTACCAAGAATGTAATTCTGATTGTTTAAAGAGGAAGAAGGAAGGAGGTGGTAGATGCGTTTCTTCCACTAATGAATGTTTATGCCTTCATTGGTGCTAATTTTATTTATTTACAAATTATCTATTAAGTATTTACCGAAATAATATTAATATATATATATATATATATATCGAATATTTATATAAATTCTTAATAATTTACAACATAAAATTATTTTTAATGAAATTATATATAAGTACTATGATATAGTTAAATATTTACAATAATTTATAATAATCATAAATACAAAAAAAAAATCAAAGATATTACTATAGTTTAGCTGCTTTAATTTGTATAACACTATTTTTTTTTACAAATTTGTTTCACATTTAGAAAATTTAAATGAAATTATAATCGCCTAATAAGGGGTAATTCTCAAAAATAGCACAAAATATAGTTTTGTGACATATTTAGCACACATTCTCATTTAGGACATAAATAACATTTTTATTAAAAGATAATCATAACCTCACATTTTTAGGATTTAGGATTAAGGGTTTATGGGTTAAAAAACCCTAAGTCCTAAACCATAAATATTACCCCCTATCCCCTAAAAACTATACCCTAAATACTAATATAATCAATCCAAAAATAATATTAAATTATGAACTTTATTATATGTTATTTTTGTTCTAAATAAAAATGTGTGCTAATTATGGAACAAAAACATCATTTGATGCTATTTGAGGAAATTTTTCTATAATAAATTAACATCATAAATATTTGGACAATTCTCAAAAATAGCAGAAAATATAGTTTTTGTGACATATTTAGCACACATTCTCATTTTTGACACAAATAGCATTTTTATTAAATGATAGTTCTAACCTCATATTTTTAAGGTTTAAGATTCAGGGTTTAGGGTTTAGAAAACCCTAAACCCTAAGCCCTAAATCCTAAATCTTACTCCATACCTCCTAAAAACTTAACCCTTCTAAACCCTAAACTCTAAGCCATAAATCCTAAATCTTACTCCATACCCCCTAAAAACTAAACCCTAAATACTAATATATTTAACTCAAACAAAACAAATTAAATTATGAACTTTATAAAATGAAATTTTTGTCCTAAATAAAAATGTGTACTAATTGTAGAACAAAAAACATCATTTAGTGCTATTTGATGAAATTTCTCTAAATATTTTTACAACCACAATGTTAAAAAAATCATCTCAATATTCTGAAAACCGGATGATGTGGCTGCAATTTCATACACTTACTTATACAACAAATCAAATCCCATTAATACTCCAAAGTATGTCAAACTCAATACTAAACCGGATCCTCAACCCGACCCGGAAATACAAACCCGACTCAACCCTATCAATCGCTTTCCTAACAACCGTCCCTTCTCCGCCGTCTCCGCCACTTGATCCTCAAATTTCCGACGCCGTCTCAATCCTAACTCACCACCGTTCCAAATCCCGTTGGTCAACTCTCCGATCACTCCACCCTACCGGCTTCACTCCGTCCCAGTTCTCTGAAATCACTCTCCGTCTCCGAAACAATCCTCATCTCTCTCTCCGTTTCTTCATCTTCACTCGCCGCTACTCTCTCTGCACACACGACATCGATTCCTACTCAACACTCATCCACATCCTCGCTCGATCTCGTCTCAAAAGCCACGCTAGTGACGTCATACGCCTCGCTCTCCGTTTAACCGACGTCAGGGAAGTGTTCCGATCTTTGATTAAGAGTTACAATCGATGTGGCTCTGCTCCGTTCGTATTTGATCTGTTGATAAAATCGTGTGTTGATTCGAAAGAGATCGATGGAGGTTTGATGATAGTTAGAAAATTGAAATCTAAAGGAATCAATCCACAGATTAGTACTTGTAATGCTTTGATTTCTCAAGTATCAAAACGTAGAGGTTGTTTCAATGGTTATAAGTTATATAGAGAAGTTTTTGGTTTAGATGATGAGATTAGAGACGATGAAGCTAAGCTTAAGCTTAAGCCTAATGTTAACACATTCAATTTGATGATGGTGAGTTTTTATAGAGAAGGTGAAACAGATATGGTTGAAAAGATTTGGAGAGAAATGGAGGGATTTGGATGTTTTCCGAATGCGTATAGTTATAGTGTTTTGATGGAAGCGTATTGTGCGCGAGGTTTGATGAGCGAGGCGGAGAAGATTTGGGTAGAGATGAAAGTGAAAGGAGTGGTTTATGATGTTGTTGCTTATAACACTATGATCGGTGGGCTTTGTCGTAACTTCGAGGTTACGAAAGCGAATGAGGTTTTTATAGAGATGGGATTGAAAGGGATTGAGTGTACTTGTTTAACTTATGAGCATCTTGTTAATGGGTATTGTAGAGTCGGAGATGTTGATTCGGCTTTGGTTGTTTTTAGGGAGATGAAAAGGAAAGGTTTTGATGTAGAGGGTTTAACTATTGAAGCGTTAGTGGAAGGACTTTGTGAAGATGATAGGAATGGGGATAGAGTTGTTGAAGCTGCGGAGATTTTGAAGGATGCGGTGAAGGAATCCGAGTTTTGTCCTAGTCGGAAGTGTTATGAGTTGTTGATTAAGAGGTTGTGTGAAGAAGGGAAGATGGATAGAGCATTGAATATTCAGGCTGAGATGGTTGGAAGAGGATTTAAGCCGAGTCAAGAGACGTATAAAGCTTTTATCGACGGGTATGGAACAGTTGGTGATGAAGAAACATCTGCATTGTTGGCTATAGAAATGGATGAATCACTCAAGCTAAGAGCAGAAGAAGAAAGCTAGGAGTTGAGCTTCGTATGTGCAGCTAAAAAAAACGAAAATATGAAACCGAACACAATGCGGTACGAGCTTTTTGGTAGTATATTACATAGGAGGCAGTACACGCTGTATCGCTAGTAAGGAAAGCCATAATGTTGAAAGGGGAAAATGTAATTGACACTAACATCTCAGGATCATTTCTTATTTCTGAAGCAATTCTTATTGAAAACCACATTCATTGATAGTTACGAGAAACAGAATCATACAAACAAATCACTCTTACATTAAGAAAAACGCTACAAATGGAGAAAGAAACTGAAGGGTTCTGAAGTGATGGCTTAGAAGATAAGAGCCCAGACGGGGAAGACGACGAGAGCGATGATCCCGGCGGTGTTGGAGATACCGTTAGCTTTTGTGAAAGCGTTTCTGAATCCACCTGAAGCTCTAATGTGTTCTTGAAGCAAGTAACATCCAATCGCTAAACATATCCCTAAACCAACCCAACTGTCTCTAATTGTTCCAGCGATTAGTCCCGGAGCAACCACAATGAGAATAACTAGAGCTGCCGGTAATTCCAAGTACTCTAATAACAACAACAGAGATAAACCAAATCAGTAAATCAAGAATTCAATGTCTTGTTTTATTTTTTTTACTAGAGACTGAAGAACAAAGGTACAAACCTCTAGTGTGTTTAGGGAAGAAGAGTTGAATAACAACAGCTACCAACGCAATCCATTTACCAATTTCTCCTCTGTCAAAATTTCAGGATTCAGACATAAGTTATGAACATAGTCAAGTAAAGTAGTCTATAGCTCTGTCGGGTTTATATTGTACTCCTTATGTTCCATTTTATTAGAGGTTTTGAAAAAACACATTTATTAAGAATTTTTTTTTTTTTTTTACAAAAATATCATTTAATGTTTAATTTTAAATCTATTCAACCAATCAAAATTAAAATTTTGCATAAAAACTTGTGAAACATATAATAAATTAAAACAAAAAAAACAAACCAAAACATCTTATAATTTGGATCCGAATGAGTATATTTTATTAATTTATAGAGTTAATAAATAGGTCAAAATATCAATTGAGGATCGGAAAAATTTACTAATTTATCGAATATTAATTTATAAAGACTATACCTGAAAATGCCAAAGATCAGAGAAGGAAGGCTGAAGAAGATGTAAGGAATGAGAAGTGATGTAAGCATATTTGTTTTCCAATTGGTTCGATCCAACACCAACAAGTATCTGCATTTTTATTACATCAAAACTCATCAGAAGAAGTGTAAAACACAAAGAGATGAAAAAGTAAAAAAGAGAGATAGAGAACAAAAAAAAGGTTTACATGGCAGCGAACGAAGCAATCCATTCAAGGATAGAAGTACCAATGCCTAAACCAGTGAGCCTGAAGGTGTGGTCAACTAGGTTCTTAGCAGCAATACCAAGCTCGTTGAAGTCAGATCCAAGCACAGCTTGAAGGGTTCCATGGTCTCTCCTCATCCTTGCGAAAGTCATCTCTTCTCTTGTTTGAGAGATCACAGAGGAAGAAAGAATTGAGTTATTTGGTGTGAATTATTGATGAGGAGAACAGAGAGATTGGTGTTGATGTGTGAAGACTTGGTATTGGTTTTTAAAGATTTAGAAGTGTGACTCGATGGATACGTTTCTGACACGTGGCATATGAGATATTTTTCATGGAAGTATATTATTTTGCGTAATATAGTGTGATATATTTTATACATTTGTTAGTGTATAGTTTTACGAAGCTAATCGATTTTTTTGATGATGATGTTAGTTAGACACATGTCGACTCCAGCTACTCACACGTGACAGTGGAGCTTCTGTGAGTTTACATTTTTTAAAAAAATAAAAAGAATAATGTATAATTGGTGGACGTAAGTAACAATGGGACGAGCCAGCTGTATTTTCTAAAGAATTAATTATGTTTATTTGACTCAAATTTCTATCTACTATTATGGTGGAATCTCTTAAGCATAAATGGGGGAAAAATCAACATCTAAAACATAGGTTATGTCGGTATATATATAAGTCTGAGATCATCAATCTAACTAAATTATAAAAATATGTTTCTACCAGATTTATATGTGGCCAATAATGAGACAGAAAATAAAGGCATAAGTTGTATGGATTCGTTGATGTTCTATAGTCAAATTATTAGTATATGGTTTCTAAGTTTCTATTGTAAATGAATTCATATAAATCGTAATATAAAATATTTAATTATAAAGAAATACTTTGCCCGAAAAGCAATTAATGATACTAGTTTTAAACCCTGTTAATTTGTATGTAAATTGTTGAGCTAAAACATAAAATGCGTAGTTGATCTTCGAAACGGATCAAAATCCAATTAGTTAATAGTTCTATCGAATAAACAGAGTGGCATAAGATATGGTTTGTTTTTATTTTATTTCTTGTTTTACTTTTTATTTTATTATTTTTCTATGTCGGCAAGGATTGTTTTGAGTAGGGCCAATTAAATAAAATATGAAAAATTAAAAAAAAAAAAAAAAACCTTTGCCCCTTTACGGCTTTACCAGTACATGTGCAGATGTGCTGATGTATGAAAAATTAAAAAAAAAAAAAAAAACCTTTGCCCCTTTGCGGCTTTACCAGTACATGTGCAGATGTGCTGATGTGCGTCTCCAAAATCGTAAGTTTTTCTTTGATAAATATTTTTAAAATAAATTATAGTAACCAGTTACATGTTTTTTTTCCGTAAAATGTTTTCCAATATTCATATTTAATTATGAAGAGTGATATAACTACAATATTTAAATACAAACCACGAAGTTATAGATTTTGAATACTATATTTTATAACAATATATTATGGGCACATTATTCTACAAGTTACATTTTATAAATTAATTTCTTATTGAGAAATTAATATTTTTAGTAATCATATTTAACGAATGGGTGAATCTCTGTATGATACATGTATTTTAGATTATGCAAAGCTTTTACCATTATTTATACTATAATTTAGCTATTGGTCTACTGGACCAGTTCTAATGATATATGGACTCGATACTGCTTCAGTCCGATGGTTGAAATTTTATTACAAGGTAGTTCAACCGTTCCACTCGAGGGAGTGAGCATTGGTAACCGAATATTAAGATGGCATATAGTCCTTAACATTAAAACCCAAAAAAAAAAAAAAATGGTATGTAGTCAACTAGATTCTTATGATCGTTAACAAGGATCTACACATGGTAAATTATTCATACTTAAAAAAAAAAAAAGTATTCATACTTTTAGGAGTTGTAGTGGGAAAATGGTCAATTTTAACATGAATAATTTTCACGGTATTTTTTCATACACGAACTAAGATATAGTGTATTTTTTGATTTGATCTTAGTAAATTTTTTAAAAAATCTACAAGAACTTTAATATTTGTACAGAAATTAACTTTGATCAAAATTGTGTTAGTCAAACCAATGAGTCAGATGAAACGTGACATATTTCTGTTAAGGCATATGCTACTTGACATATTTTTTACTAAGTCACATGTCACTTAGATTTTTTTTTAATTCATTAAAGATTTTATACAATGTTTTGAGTCTAAATTTTTGTTGATATTTGAAATGGATAAACAAAAACACTATTATCAATTTAGCCGCAACAACTTTAGGGCTCCGGCCATTAAACAATATATTTTAAAACAATTACACAACTGACCTCTAAATTCAAAAACTGTAAGCTCAAAAGTTGTAATTGTTAAAGAATGTACATTTTAATGTTCAGAACCCTACAATTGTTATGACTACAAAAATGATAAAAAAAAAAAAACTAATTAAGTGGCTCAACTGACAATGGTGTTTTCGTTGCTCTATTTTAAGTGTCAAAAATATTTTAGACCCAGAACATTGCATAAAACTTCGAAATGATTTTTTTTTTCTTTGAAAATTCTATGCGGCATCTGACTTACCAAAAAAAATGTCACGTGGTATATGACTTAGCAAAAATATGTCACCTAGTATCTGACTCTTCGATTTGACTAACACAATTTCGGTCAAAGTTGATTTCTGCACATATATTAAAGTTCATGTAGATATTTTTAAAAATTTACTAAGTTCAAGTTGAAAAATGTAATATATCTTAGTTCTTATATGAAAAAGTATCATAAAAAATTATTCATGTTGAAATAGACCCTTTTCCCGAATTGTAGCAATGCAGACTATATACGGCACATCTGAGGTCATGAAATGAATTTTTTTTTTCCTAGCTTTTTATAACTAATACCATTTTCAACCACATTTTATATTCATTTCAAAATTCATTTTGGAGTAAAATATCTCTAACTCTACTTTATTTATGACTCCAAAATATAGATTTCTATTTTTTATTTTATATGTGAAGTCTACCATATTTAATATACACTAAAAATAGAGATGTCTAGTTTCTAACTCCAAAATAGTAGAGTTGAAAAAAACTCAATTCCAAAATGAAATTACTCTATTTTAAAGTAAAAAAAAAAAAGAGTAATATGTTAGAGATGAGTACCCTAACCCTAAGGAAATACACTATAAAGCGGTGATCCTCAAAATCCTTCACACATATAAACTTTAGTTTAGAGATGCAAAATACCTTAGGGCGATTAGGAACTTTATCTTATAAGACCATCTCCAACGGGAGATGTTATTGAGGTTCTTAACCCATTAATAAAAAAATTAAATAAAAATGAGTTATTTCTTTAAGAACCGATCCTTAATTAAGGATTTTTAGAATCGGTCCTTATGATGACATGGCAGCATGGGATTGGTTGCATAACTGTGTAAGAATTTATTTTGTTTCCCGAGAAACTTCTCTCTTTCTCGATTATTCTACACAACTCTCTCTCTCTCTCTCTCTCTCTCTCTCTTTCTCGACTCTTCGCCACCGTCGCCGAAGTCCAATCTCTTCTGATTGTTGAATTGATTAAGCGGCGGCGATGTCTCTCAGACCAAGCGCGAAGCCGGAGAAACGACGCGAGGGATTCACGGCTTCTATGGCTTTCGGCTTAGCCACGGCATAACCCATCAGATTCAGCGAATAAAGTATGTGATTCTTTCTTGTGCTTACGATTTTTCCTTTAGTTTTGTAATTTCCCTTTCCGATTTGATCAAATCAGCTAACTGAAGATCGATTTGTTTTAGGTTAGAAAATTTTGCGATTTCACGGGTTTTTGGGTTTCTTCGATTTGATTATTTTAGTTTAAAGAAATTGATTTTCGTGTGTCTTGAAATCGAAACTGAGTCTTTGTGGTGACATTGAAACCGACATTCATTAGATGATTACTCTGTGCTAAAGTTTTTGGCTTTTGGGAATTCATTTGCTTGATTAGTTGAGATTTACTCTTGCTTATTTAAGATCTGTATATTTATCATTTGCTTTTCCTATATCTGTAGCTTGAGTTCTTATCTGTTTTTTAAAAAAGGATTTGACTTTAATTTTCTTTCTTGATTTCTTTCTTTAATGTAAGATGTATCTGACAAGAGTCAGAAATTGTGATCTTGGTTATACATATTTCTTCACTCGAGTGTAACAAGTGAAGAGAGTTGAGATCAATGATCAACACAGGTAAATATACTCATTAGTGATGTCAGTAGTATCATCGGTGTGATCATGCTTTGTAGGTGTTTGTTTTCATTAGGCATGTGGTTAACAAAGCATGGAAACTTCTATTGAATTCAAGTTAGCTCAATACTGTCTGTTTGCTGGTTGTTTGTGTTCCAGCTTCACACACACGCACATACACATCGATCCACTCTACAAATGGAGCCCAACTCCATCGCTACATAGCACCTCACCTAACAATAGCAAACAACTAGCAACCTAGCATCATCACACATCAACATGCAACACAAAATCTAGCATCATCACAAAACAACACACAATATATCAAAGAAAAACTAAACTCCAATCAAGCAAGAAATCACATAATTATAGACTCATAACCAAACTATCCTAGAGGCCTACTCATATCGCATGAGTCCTAGCTTACCCACATATCCACAAGTCATGCACTCGCAATAGCAATAATGGACTAGAAGTCTAGAATTTCCACTACTAACGTTTCCCTCAGAGATATATTTCTTCTTTCCCTCTCCTCCATGCCTTCTCTATCCTTCTCGCGATGAATGGTGGCCAGTGATGGTGACCGCTTGCGGCATGGCCAAAATGGGTGATGGCTGCACGAGCTTCGCGGGTGGCTTTGGGCGGCTGCTACTCTTCTATGTGTAAGGCTTTAGGATTTCTAGGCTCTAAATTATGAGACATATTACTTATATAGTGGTGAGGGGAACCTAGGTCTAGATGGAAAAAAAAAAAAAGAGAATTACCCTTGCATCTTACAGAAGTTTGGGCCTCATTAATTGACCATGGGATTGGGGAGTGATGTTATGCTCCAATCCCAGGGCCCATTAATGAGGCATAGACTTATGTAAGACGTAAGGGTAATTCCATATTTTTGTGTCTAAACTTAGGTTCCTTTCACCCCTATATAAGTGGTTTGCCTCGTAACTTAGATTTTACCGTGAAGCCTCTCGCATAAAAGAGCAGCAGCTACCTGGAGCCACCGAGAAAACTCACACCATTGTGGGTCACCCTTGTATCATCACCGGCTGTCGTTCTTAAGAATGAGACGTGGAGGAGAGCAGAAGAAGGAAAGAGGAGAAGAATAAATATATCCCTAAGCAAAACCCTAATAGTAGAAACCCTAAAATTCCAGTCTGTTATCGCTAAAGTTAACAGTGATTATGTTGGTGAATAGGATGTTTTCAAGAATTTACTTTGGGTTTGTTTAAGACTTGATTTCATTTTTAAGCAGAGTTGGTTTTCTGTTATTTTAGTTATGAGTTTTTAAAACACTTTTATTGCTATTTGAGTCTGGAGGTTATGAAATGAGGTTCTTAATACATTTATTGAGTATTATTACCAACGATAAAAAATACGTTAGGTGCTAAGCGGGCGGTGACCCAGCGTCTAGCGCCTAAAACATCTAATCGGGCCTAGATAATTTTATGCGGATTAGGCATTTATAACATAAAATATATAAAATATTATAAATATGATAGTATAGATGAAAATTAGGGAAAATGACTAGAATAATACTAAACTGTGTTTTAATTGCTAACTTAACATATGAAAAATTAGTGTTAAGTGAGTTATTTTTATCACAAAAATACCCTTAAAACCATGTGTCAGGAAAAATGTAATTACTAAAATGTCATTACGAAATAATACCACATTAGCATTATTTCTCGGTTTTTTCAAGGAAAAAGTACAAAAATATACGCCGACATAAAAATCTGCGACATATATATGCGGTTCTATGTTGTCGCAGATTTTTTTGCATTACAGATTTAAAGTTTTACCGCAGATTTGTTTCGTGGATTTATTTTGTACCGTAGATTTTTTTTTGTAGATTTATTTTGTACCGTAGATTTGTATGTCTTAATGGTAGTAGATTTTCTAATTAATCACAAATATTTAACCTCTGTAGATTTATTTTCCGAAACTCATGATAGAGGCCGTAGATTTTTCTCATTTTTCTAAATGTTAGAATTTATACAGCAGATTTAATTTTTTCCGTACATTTTTTTTTGCAGATTTTTTTCCATCGTAGATTTTAAAATTTAGTTATAGCAGAGTTTTGTTTCATATACTAGTGGCCGTAGATTTTATGACCAAAGTTTAATTACAAGATTAACCTTTTAGTTACCGTAAATTTTTGGTGTGTTGTCGCAGAGTTATTGTTCTCAGAAACGTCAAACATTAGATGCAATTCCTTTTACCGCAGACAAATTTTATACTAGAATAGTATTTTTAGTGTCTGCAGACTTATTGTTCTAGATTTGTTTTAGCTATGTTACCGAAGAATTTCTACCGTAGATTTTTTAACAGACGTCGCAAATTTTCTCAATATTTTACATAATTAATAACGAAAATTGGGAATTTTTTTTTTAAATCATCAGTCCGTTGACAAAATATTTAGAGTTTTTAGAGCCTCCTTCTTCTTCTTCTAGAAAGAGATTGACGGCGAGAGAGAGATGTTACAAATCTAGTGGTTAAAGTTTTTTGTGAAGAAGAAGAGATTTGAGCTTTTTTTTTGGGAAAATTGGATTAACAAAAAAAAACAATAGTTTCAATAATTTTGGTTATTTTAAATTTATTTCTATAATTTAATTCATCTGATTTTTTTTTTTCAAAATTTCAATAATTTTAAATTTATTTCTTTAATTTTAATTCATAATAGTAATCTTGTGAATAGTAAAATTTAGTTTGGTTTATTTGTGTTTTTACAAAAGATTAGTATTATACTAGTAAACTTTTCTCAGAGTATTAGTGTAGTAATTAAATTAAAAAATAGTATTATTCTAGGCAAATTTAAATAAAACTTATATAAAACTATATATTAGGAAAATAAAAATATTAAATCATAAAAAAAGATTAAACAAAAACATTTATTTAATTCATATCAAACAGCATATGAACGTTTATAACCATGTATATGGAGGTAAAACTTATAAATTCAAATCTATATAGTTAGAACTTGGAAAAATGCACTAAAACAAGACATATGCAATCTTTGGCAGTTAAGACAGTCATCTAGCACCTAGACAGGGCCTAGGCGACCCGTCTAGACCGCCTTTTAGAATACTGATTATTACATATTTGAACAACCCATAAAAATATATAATTACAAAACTTACAAAGTCTTTAAGCCGGATGGCGAATGTTGGTAACGTAAGTAGCCTAATGGATTTTCCACAGATTTAGTGCTTTAGTGGCATTTTTTCTTATATTTTGACAATGTTACTTGATAGTCTGTGAAAGAAATGCGTTTATGAGGTAAAGTAAAACAGTTTGTTCAACAATTAAAAATTCAATTCCACAATTAACAAGGTATTGATTTAATAAAATATTTAAAGAATTTTATAAGGTGGGATCAAAGCCAGTAGTCATCAATTATCACCAAATATATGATACAAAAATACTTAAAAAAAAAAATAGAAAATCCATTTTGAACATACAAGATCAAAGTGTAATCATGTATTTACTATTTGAATTCAAACCGATTTATAATCATTTATAAAACTAGTTATGACTTGATGTGTCATAATTTCATGAAAATATTAAAACAAATCTAGATCTTAGGATTTTGAAACCTGGATATTCTTCATCGAACGGATGAGCTGATCTATCGGTATCTAAATGTATACGAAGTAGATCAAAGCGGATGTTAGTGATACGGGGATGAGGTCTCAAAACTTTAGCAACTATTCACTATTTATATATAGGGTTACATGAGAAACGGTGTTCCTCTAAATGTTAATATATATCACTATGTATAACAATACGTTTAACCTAAAACTAATTTACATATGATAATGGGCTAAAGCCCAAATCATCTTTGATCATGTGCACATATATTATTATACAATATATCTATATATATATATATATATATAAATATGGGTTACACTCACGAGAAATCGACACGTGTCTAAATTATAATTAACGAGATCATGACACGTGTCGCTTGATCGAAAGGATTTTGACACGTGTAAAAAATATTATTTCTAATTATATGATCACGACACGTTTTGCTTGATCGATAAGATTCTAACAAGTAGAAAAAAAATTGTATTATTTACACTCATATATATCTTATTATATAAACATGGGTTGCACACAAGAGAGATCGACAAGTGGCAAAATTATAACTACGAGATCATGACACGCGTCGCTCGATCGATGTGATTTTGACACGTGTAAACATAATTATTTTATTTTATTTTCCTTAATAGAATAGGAAAACCAGCGAAAAATTTAATAATTAAATAGATAACTTTTAACTTTTTATTTTTTTAATATATATTAAATTTTATTTTTTTCAATAAAATTTAAACTCTTCTTTTCAAATTTAGATTTTTAGATTTTATCTTATTTAAGCTCTAATAATTTTTTTAATCACATTTTTTAATTATTTGAACTAAAAAATTGATTTTGACAAACTAAAAAATAACTAAAATATGATTATCAGGATCACTTAATAAAATAGATATTTAGATTAAAAACCAACAGAACAAATTAAATAATAAATTTATATTTAGACTTTAACCTTTATATTTTAAATCTTCATTCTCATATTTAGATTTTTAGTTTTTTTTTTTCTAAAAAATATTATTTAAGCTCCAATAAAAAAAATTAATGATCACGAAACGTTTCTGATTATATCCGTCCTCAGTTCGGATTGATCGATAAGATTCTGACAAGTAGAAAAAATTGTATTATTAATGTTTTCCTTAATTGAAAAGGAAAACTAACGAAAAATTAAATAATAAAAAAAAATTGATATTTTCCGGTTTATAATTATAGGGTAAAGGTTATATCAAGTTTCTATATTATTAATATTTTTGGGTATATAGTTGTATTTCGAGTATTTGGGGTATATATTCGGTTTTCGGTTTAGTTTTTTTGGATATTGGAATGTAGGACCTATTCAGGTTTTTGTTGGTTTGGATTTATGTTTGGTACCCCTTTTTGGATCGGATTCGGTTCAGTTCTTCGGTTTTTGGTATTTCTTCAAGACTTATCTCACACGGTGTTAAAAAAAAACAAACAACAAGATGGAACCAAAAACTATTTGACATGGTATACAAATTTAATATGTTAATAATAAAATTTTAATATAGAAAGTTAAATTAATTATTCGTGCAAAACAACAAACTTATGTAAATAACTATTTTCTCTAAGAAAACATGATTTGTATTTTTTTCTTCATAAAATTAAAATATTTCATTAACAAAAAATATTTAGTTTATTGATTTTAACAAAATTTAATATATTTTAAAAATTTAGAAACACGTCCATGGAACGGGTTCTAATCTAGTATATGTATATTATACAACATATATTATATAATAACTATTTATTTCAAGTGCATAATATAATTTATATATCTTATATGACATATATATTGTATTATTATTAAAACCCAACATTACACTTATCTAGTCTGTTTACATGTATGATACTGTAGGATCGTATAATATAAGTCTTAGGGTTTTAGACCCACAGATTATAAATGATTTTTAGGAAAATATTATAATCACATAATATTATGTGACTATTAAACCTCGACAATATAACTTAACTATAATCAAATACAAAAAGATTTCAGAACATTTCTAACAATTATTAGATCATATTATGTGATATGTACGAAGATAATAAACTGAAAATCAGAAAGATGTGATACTATAGTTACTTTATCAAAAAGAAGAATTAAGGGGTAACCATGAAAAAAGGTGGGAATATGAGAGCGGCATCATCATTATTCCTTTAAACCTAATGCTCTGACATTGTGGAATGCTCGAAATCCATTTACCGGGGATCAATTTTCATGGAGAGGTTGGAGAAATAAGAATTGTAAAGTGGATTATTTAAAAATGATAGGTTCAGATAAATTTTTATTGCTACATGATCATGTGGGCAAGAATGATCATTCTCACTGAGTAAAACATCAAGTCGTTTACTAGCTCACGCCTCTTTTAACAGATGCATGTGAGAACTAGGAATAGAGTCCAAAGTGATTGTGTTGGTGCATAGGATGTTTTCAAGATAGTTTACATTGGATTTGTTTTAGTATTGATTTCATTTTTAAGCGGAGTTCGTTTTCTGCTATTTTATGCTTATGAGTTTTAAGACACATTTATTGCTATTTGAGTTTGGAGGTTATTAAATGAGGTTTTTAATACATCTATTAAGTATTATTACCAATGATAAAAATGCGCTAGGGGTTAAGCGGGCAGTGATCCATCGCCTAAAACGTCTACTCAGGACCTATAACTTTAGGCGGATTAGGCATTTATAACATAAAACATTATAAATATGATAGTATAGATAAAAATTATATATTAGAAAAATAAATAAAAAAGTAAATCATAAACAAAGATTAGACAAAGACAGTTATTTAATTCATATCAAACAACATATGAACGTTTATAACCATGTATATGGAGTTAAAACTAATAAATTCAAATCTATATAGTTAAAAACTGGTAAAAATACACTAAAACGAAACATGAAATTTTAGGCAGTTAAGGCAGTCATCTAGCGCCTAGACAGTGCCTATGCGACCCCTTTTTAGAACACTGATTATAACATATTTAAATGATCAATAAAAATATATAATTAAAAATCTTACAAAGTCTTTAAGTCGGATGGCGAATGTTGGTAACATAAATAGCATATGGATATTCCAAGGATTAAGTGCTTTAGTGGCATTTTTTTCCCTTATATTTTGACAATGCGATTTGATAGTTCGTGAAAGAACGGCGTTTGCGAGATAAAGTAAGACAGTTTGCTCGAAACTTAAAAATCTAATTTCACAATCAACAAGGTATTAATTTACTTAAATCTTTAAAAAAAAATTTATAAGATGGGATTGAAGCCAGTAGTCATCAATTATCACCAAGTATATGATACAACTTCATTTTATGAAAATACTTTAAAAAAAAATAGAAAATCCATTTTAAACATATGAGATCAAAGTGTAATCATGAATTTACTATTGGAATTCAAACCGATTTATAATCATTTATAAAATTAGTTATGACTTGATGTGTCATAATTTCATAAATATATTAAAACAAATTTAGATCTTAGGATTGTTAAACATGGATATTTTTCAGCGAACGGATGAGCTGATTTAGATCGAGGTCGTGCAGCACTCCAAACATCGTGTCTCTACTGGTATCTAAACGCTCACGAACTAGATCAAAACGGCATGTTAGTGGAACGGAGATGAGATCTCAAAACTTTGAAAATTATCCATCTTTTATACTTAGGATTACGTGAGAAACGTTATGCCTCTAAATGTAATTATATATATCACTATATGTGTAACAAAACATTTAACTTAAAACTAATTTAGATATGATAATGGGATAAAGCCCAAATAACATGTTCTCATGTGCAACATATATATATATATATTCTCTTATTATTAAAACCCAATATTACACTTATCTAGTATGCCTAGGTGTATGACCCTATACAATCGTATAATATAAGTAATAGTTTTTTAGACCCATAGATTATAAATATTTTATAGCAAAACATTATAACCATCTATTATATGACTCTAAAACAACGACAACACAACTTAACTAAAATAAAATAAAAATGATTTCAGAACATTTCCACCAATTATTTGATCATATTAGGCTCTATGTACGGAGATAATAAACTTAAAATAAAATACTTGATACTATTGTTACTTTATCAAAAAAAAAAACATACTTGAATTGTTTTTAAATTAGTTATTTGATTTATATCTTTTGAGTTTAACGACTTTATAAGAGTTTAGTCAAACATATAACTAAAAAAGTATGGTTTATATATTTTTTGGAAAAAAACAAAAAATAGGTTATATTAAATCGAAGTAAACAAAGAGCAAATTTTTGGCGCTTGCGACGTTTTCGCTATCTCCACATTCGGGCATTACAAGATCAAATCCGGTCAATCTCACCCCTAAGCCTTGTGTCGAGAGGGAAAATAGATATTTCAGTCATGATTGGTTGTTTTTTAACATTCCAATCATGATTGTTTATTTAACTTATTTGGTACATTTAAATGAAAATATCTACTTTTTTCCCCACATGGCCTAGAAGTTAGTTTGAATTTTCCAAAAGAAAAAAAAACTCATAATTTCTTGTCTTTTTCTTTTCTTTTCAAAACGGTGTGTCCATTTTGAAATTTCTTAATTACAGAGTGAATAGAAAGTTCCATCTTCATATGATTCCTTGCCTAATAATTGAACACTATTTACTGATATAAAAAAAAAACAAAAATTATTGCTCTCGGATACATTACTTTCATAGATTTACAGAAAAAAAAGCTGAAAACATCTTCTGCACAGTGCACAGATAGCATCTATATATAGAGTATAGACATTGATATAAATGTAATTTTTTTTTTTTTTCTTTTTGGTTAACTAAAATACATGTAATTTGTAGATATATATACATACATATCACCAAAAGGGAGATCTAGGAGTAGAGAGCATTGAAAGATCACCATGGAACAAAACGATCCATGAGAAGACAAACAGTAAGCTCAGACATAGTTGAAGCTTCATCTTTCTCTTTTGTCTTCTGTTTAAGAACTCTTTCTTCTTCTCCTTGTTGTTGTTTAGACACAACAGAGGATGTCGTGTTCTTCCTTTGCATCAATGGGTTTCTAGGGTTTATCTTTTCACTCATCTTTTTCATCTCTCCCATCCAAAGCTCCATAGCTTTTGCCATTCTTCTTCTTCTTCTTTCTTCTTGTTGTTGATTCTTGTATGGAAATTATGAATGAGCTAGAGAGAGACACGCATGTGAGCTTTATGTAGATTACGAAAGGAGAGGGGCTTTTGGGTCTTTTTGACTTACAAAACCATGGTAAAGTTGGTTAGTTTATTTCTTATGATTGTATTCTTGACACGAAAGTGTACATCTGGTTTTGTGTAGGGTTCACACTTTGGGACCATGCACTAATAATAGAAGACTTTTCTTTTTGGGATATGTGCATAGTTTCTTCTGATCGCCGGCCAAGTTATTAAAAATATCTTTCTTGAATTTTCAAGAATTATAAATATAAATGTAATTATATGAAAAGATATTGTAACAACCGACCTTAGCTCAGTTGGTAGAGCGGAAGACTGTAGTGTTCGCAGATAATCTTTAGGTCGCTGGTTCGATTCCGGCAGGTCGGATTTTTTATCATTATTTAACGGATTGACAATTTGATTTTCTTTTAGGCGTGACGTGTCATTTAAACCGATAACTCAAAACAAAAAATCGAGACGATTCGTTGCTAATGGATAAGGACTGGCCCAATTGGATTCTTAATAATGTCTTATCTTATTCCATTATTATTTTTTTTCCATTTATTTTTTTTCCTTTGGACCCCACTTGGCAATAGTTAGGTGAATGTGAATCCTTCATCTTTGAATAATTGTAGTCCGAGCTGGATTCATATGAATTTTCAACTCTTATTATCCTTTTCTTCGTTTCCTAGCTTTTGTTTTATTGAACAGATGGATAACAATACATAATTGTAGGATAAAAATTTGCAGATTGAAATATTGTATAATGAAAAGTTGCATAATCAAAATTGTGTGATTAGATATATGCATAATGAAATAAATCATTTAAGACATGTTTATTTGCATAATGATTTTTTACTTTTATTTTTTTGAAGAAAAGATAAATTTTGCGTTTTTCCCTAATTGTTGATTGGTAAAATACTTATATAATTGCATTAGAAAAAGCAATTCCGCCATTATGCAAGTTACCAATCAAAGCATGTTCCCAATTGTTGAAAGTCTGCTGGTTAACTAAATTATAAACTAAAATCTTTTGATTAATTTACCAATAAGTGAAGAGTTACTGAGTTCTCATAGAGTGATACTAATTATGGAAACTTTTCCCAGATTATAAACCAAACTGTACACAAAGAGAGATTGTCTACCGTCGCACACGATGCTCCATCTGAAAGGATTAAGATCTATTGATTAGGAGCACTGGTAGATCTGACCTCCATCAAAGGCGCCCCGAAACGTTTAAACACATCTCTCTCATCATCACCCTGTTTTGCTCATGACTGCGAAAAGGCCTTTTAGGCTGCGTTTTAGGGTGCACTGAAAGTGATAGTAACGGATGATAATGAGTCGGTAATTCACACTGAAGCAAGCTTTCAGTATGGAATGGATATGTCTCTTGAGTTTTAAATATCATACCTCGATAAGACATATCCGCAATGTAGACATGCCCGTTTCAATCTTTTTGACTGTTTTGAGGAAAGGCAGAGCCCGTTTTGTAACACCAATGACTTGTTGTGTGCAACTTCGTGAGATACCAAATGAGGCAGGAATTACCTGATGTTGCCTCCCTCTTGAGTCTAGAAGTGCGCCCTGTTGGTCAAGCTTCTGTCTGATTTTCAACCGTTTTGTCTAAATCCATGGAGTCCAGCCTTCATACATGTTGCAGAGATTATCAACGCTTGTGGCCTGCCTGATTAGATAATCCACTTGCTCTGGAATGCTAACCTCCCTATACAAATCATTATATAAGACTTATTTTATTTTATTTTTGAAAAAAAAATTATATAAGACTTATTGATGTGAGCTTTATATGCTTCAAATTCATAGAGTTAATTGGGAAGTTAATTATCGACACGTACCTGTTGTCAGCAATGCCTCGACCATCTATCTTCATCTCCATGCACTTGAGAACTGACAGTGCATAAGCATTTTTACCTGCATGTAGCATTGCAAGAAGCTGCCTTAGATTCTCAAGATACGGGATTTAAACTATATATTAGCAAGCAACCATGTATGCGTAGGGAAGTTCGTGAAGTCTGGTACTCGCAGAGTTGGAAAATCAGCAGTGCGATTACTCCAAACTAATAAGTTACATGAACTTCCTACCACTCATTTTGCTTGGGGAAGTTAAGACAAAGAGTAATTTTAGGCTGTAAATAGCGATATTACTTATTGGGCTAAATGGAACAATGGGGAGTGCAATGTGGTTTCCATAAGATTCACTTTATAGAGATAAAGAAAGGGATGACTGTAAGAACTTAGATGAATGGACTAACCTCTTGTGACTCGAGTATGTGTTTGTGTTGGAGGAGAAGCTTCATCACTTCGAACCTCAATTTTTTCCTTCAAAGCTTCCTTGCTCCCAGATTTGAGCTCTGGACTCTCCACCAAAGGATGTGAGACATCGTCTGTAACTTCTAAAGCTACTACATCACGTGCTGGTAACTTGAACTCTGTATTTTCACCTGGTTCGTCAACCGAGGATTTTTGGAGATGATCATCGTTACTTACTATCACCGCCTCAGCTGATACTTGTTGATCAGAGTCTGAGATGTCATCACAATTGGACTGTGACGATGGAGTTGAAGACTTAAAAGTATTGGCCTCCTCTTCATTCATTTCGGTTAGTTCTAGCAGTTCGGTTGAATTGTTGAAAATAGCAGGACTGCTTGCTTCAGTAAAGGTTATGTTTGATTCAGATCCACTACTGTACACGCTGTCGGGAGAAGACATCCATCCTTTATCCTCCAGAGAGAATCCGGAACTACTCAAAAGAACTTGTGAGCTCCTGCTGACAGATTCCAAATGGTTCTCTTCCCCAAGTTCATCGAGTTTAAAGTCATCGCCAGTGAGGTCGGGTCCCGAGTATGCACTTCCTTGTGATTTCGCTTCCTCACTCTCTCCCACTTCTTCAAGAGCCTGCACAAGAACGCGTAAGTTCAGCTGGTCTTATGCTGAAACAGTAAAATTCACTCATAACTGAGATGATCAATCTGATGATAGATTGCTTACTTTGTTTAGGTTGCGAGCATGTACACTTGCAATTTGTGCGAGCCTAGTTAACATTGAATATAGACCCTTCACCGAATATACAGTAGATGGTACCAAAGGCCTAAGGTTCTGATAACTCTCTCTAATTTTTGCACCATAAGATTGATATATGGCTTGTCCATGAATGGAAGAAACTTCAATGTTTGTCTCGCTTTCCCTGGTCATAGCTTCAGCAATAAGAGCAACATCCTTTGACAATGCTGAGTCTAGCGGAACAAGGATTGCATTAGCCTGTTCAGACATAAAAGCAATCAGCCATTACTTTTGTGATTTACAAGGATAAATTTAAAGAAAAAAAAGTGAGAGAGCAGTCCATGATTTCAAACACAGCTCAATTTTCAAGATAGCATGTCTAAAAGACTAAAACCATAAACACTGAAGTACAAGATGTAAGAACCTTTGAAAGATCATCCATGAGAGAACGGTGCAAAGTGGCTGCCTCCTTTCCCAAACTATGAACATCATGCAGATCCTCTGTTATTGCAAGAACCTACAATTTATCAAACAAAATATCACATACCCAACATAAATGTCAGGGAATTCATGGAGGTCCAAACTCGTCAAGACCATCATATATTCAGGCAACCAATCAAACTTTCAAAGAAAATCAGATTCATAGGTCCATAATTATACTTGGTAGTACTCACCACTAAATCAAGGCCTAACAACAAAATCCTTTAGTTCTAGACGCTTACATATCGCATCAAATATCTGTACTACACTTGGGCTCAAAACCAAACGAATTGCAGAATATATACAGAAAGTGGGATTTGAGTTTTCCAGAAATAGAATGTAGGAATTCACTTCATAGTTGTGATACGATCGAATTTTCAAGTAAAAGCTTTCAGTAGTATCCTAGCAACAACGTATTAAGATAAACCAGGCAGTCAAAAAAGCTGATGCTATGATATGCCTTCATATAAATACCTCTTCGAGCATTGCACCAGTTTCAGTGGTCAAAGCAGTGTGGCCTCTTGATACCCGGCTAAAAGAAGATAATGCGACACTAACTTCATATGTGCAATCTCTCATTGAGATAATAGTGCTTTGCAGATCACCTGTAACATTAAGATATGCATATGGTATCATATTTGTTATACGCAACAACAGTACCTTACCAATTACCATAATCAACAAAACAAAGAATAGGGTATGAGAACGTGTTGATCGTGGAGAAAGGCAGAGATTGTAGTTAAGCAAAAACAATATCTAAGAAGTGATAATTCTAGGCTATTAGGATACAAAATCTAACCTGATGCAGACTTCGCTTTTAGGGAAGCAATAGAAAGCTCATTTGTCGCAGAATATAGGCCACTCGAGGCAGCTTCCAAGCTGCTTTGTGCAAGCTTCCATTCTTCTTCAATATCTAAAATAGTACAACATGCAATGCAATTATTAGTTTTATAAATGTGTTACCATGAAAGATGTATGGACATACTTTTTTTTTGATGATTCAAGCACTTACGTGTGAAAGATTGATAAGTAACCTCTAGTCGTGCAACTAAGTTCAGGTAAGTTTTCTGCCATGCCCTAGAGTCCCCCCTGAATCTTGCATCACCCTCAAGAGCCTCATGTGGATTTCGGAAAATCCCATCTCTTGATGCTTCAAACTCTAGAAGAGACATGCAGATTTTAGCAATGTTTGATGCCTTCTCTCTTGAATCCCAAAGCAACTGCCGGCGTCTCAACAAATGGTCATGAAATTCAGTAGGAATACCGGACATCTTGGCTGAAGAATTTCCAGATGAAACAGAACTAGATCCACCACAAGCCCACCCCATTGCTCTCTCTAGCTGTCCTTCCGCTGCGAGTGAGTTCTGTTCACAAGCTTGTAGTCTTTCTATCGACCTCGTGATCTGGGGAATAGCAGAATGTATAGTCTCCAGCAACATGGGTCTTTTGATGTCTAAGAAAACAGGATGTAAGTTATCGTCACTGGCAAATAATTGTTGTAATGTAGTCCTAACATTTTGTGAAGGGGTCAATGTAGCATCGTTCATCCATTCCATTTGCACAATATCGAGGCTTGTCCGGCGAAGAGCATCACGTATTTCCTTAACTTGTTGTTTCATACGAGATGCTGCTGATTTTGCTGCTCTAGCCGTTTCATGAGCATTGCAATATTCCTCAAGCATTGTATGGACTTGTTTCAGATGATTATAGTCTGGTTTGACTTGATCCCTTCTAACACTGTTTTCCTCTGAGAAGTGTTTCAAACGCTCATTTTCTTTATCCAGCTGAGATAAAAATGCAGTAGCGACGCTTCCTGCCAGATAACAATCTACTCGTTCTTGAAGTTGGAACTCAAACTTCTTCTTCATAAAGAGAATTAACTGCTCAAATCCTAATGTCTGATCCACAGACGGAGAAGCATCATGTATGCATGAATCAAGGAAGGAATCTATGATGCCTACCTTCCAGATGAAGAAGGAATGATCCTTGAGTAAGCTTCTGAAACGCCATATGTTCTCAGATAGTGATTGTCCACAGCTCAAGATATCCCCAAAAGCAGGGATCATATCTGACATTGAAACCGCCGAGCTGCTTAAGGAGGATAATATTTTATCTAGCTGTTCCAATTCGCTGAAAGGCTTAACCAATTCAACCAATATCCTGGAACTTCCGAGATCATTAGGCTTCCTGCACTCATCTGCATTAGTGAGCAGCTGAAACTGTTTCTCAGCTGTGATAAGAGCATTTTTGACTTGTGCTTCTTTCTTTATGAGCGAAGATTTTCGGAACTCTCTCTGGCCCCAGGATTGATGAAGCTGGTCCAGCTGTATCCGGCAAGCCTCTTCTTGAGCTGCAAATTCCTCTGCCTCTTCCCAGGATAGATGCTCCCTGCTTTTGGAAGCTGCTTTTTCAAGAGCTAGCTGCCCCTCAGTAATATGGCCAACCTTTTTGAAGTAGTTTTGCTCAAGTTCAACCAACGAATCTCTTTCCACCTTTATCTCTATGAGATGCTCCAATGCAGTATCTATGGATCCACGGATTTGTGAGATCAATCCAAAGGCATCCATAAGATCTGAACTACAGAACAAGTACGTTTTTAAAATATCTGGTACAACAACTTCTGTCATTTGTGCAACAAATAGCTTTGATGAAAGCAAGGTTCTGTGGAAGATCAAAGCCCAGTTCTCTTCAACATGGTGAGCAGACCCAGTCAAACTTTCTTCTGCAGTAGAAATCTCCTGACCAACATAATATTTTACCTCGCGATGAAAGTCCACCAATATCATACACATCTCTACCTGCGCCTCTAAATTAGTGCTTAGATTCCTAGACTCAGATACGAAGCTTTCGTTTCTTTCCCTTCTTTCCATTGAAGCATTCAAGATATAATGTACTTTTTCCTTTAAACAATCATAGAGTGAACTGATCGATGTCTGCAACACAGCCAATGCCTTCGACGTTTTCTTTCCAGAATCCTGAAGGTTTACTCCTTCTGTTGCCTCATTTTTATCAGAAAAACCAGCATTGGTGTTTTCCACAAGTCCAGGAGACTGCATATAATTAATCAAACCATAAAAAAGACGATCCTTGGCCTTTGATTCAGGCCCCATTTCAATTGAGGCAGCCAGCTCTGCATATCCTTCCTCCATCTTCTTTATATCGTCTGCATACTTTTCTACCTTAAGACACAGATCATCGTACAAGTTCCTGACAGAATTAAAGTCAAACCCCTGTATTTTTGCAAATTGTTCACCAGCCCGTTTTTTGGCAAGAGACAGGATATCCGTAGACAGAGCATGTGCAGCTAACTGCAAGACTTGCGCCCAATCATATACCCGGCTTGTTGTATGGTAGTTGAGCGGTAAAATTCTTTGCAAAGCCAGAGAATATGATTGAAGTGCTGTCAAAGCAGAGGAGAGACCGTTACTTAGGTCGTTAACTAGAAGGGAAATTTCTTTGTCAATATCGTTGGATTGTGCTTGTGTTGGCTCCGGAACTACGGTGAGTGGAATTCCAGCAACAAGAACAGCAGATGTCAAAGATAAAGAACCCAATATGTCCGTCAACACTGTGGGAGTAGTAATTTCAGGAATCATATTTCTTCGTAAGGCACCAAGGATCCTTCCACGTTGCTCCATCCAAACCACTGTATCTTGAGCTTTTTCAGAGACCAACGCTTTTGCTTGAGAAAATTCTTGAGCTTGAATCTCAAAAGAAGCGCGAATCTTTTCTGAATTGCAAGCTGCTTCTGCAACTGTTGTCTTTGCAGATGTCTCCCGCAGAATGTGTTTTGATCTTTCTTGATCAGCTTGAAGAAAAACAGATGATGCGATCTCATATTGACTCAGAACCTCGGAAAACCGCTGAAACACAATCTCACCATCATTAAGCTAACAAAAGGGTTCAATTTTAATTCAAAAACACTAAAAGAAACCATCATACCTCCAGAGACAATTCAGCAGCTGGTAATGTAGCCAGTAAGAGATCATGATGCTCCTAAAAAGAATAAAATAAACCAGTATGGTTAAAATATGCTAGTAAATCAAGCTTTACTATATCAATTGTCATAGTAAGTGGTACATAATGTTAAATCTATCAGATTCTAAATTTCTGGGAGAAGGCATGAACTGTGAAATAAGTGATCAATGAATATAGTTATAAGATTAAACAATGAGAATCATGCGTTCACCAAGAATGTCGTAGATTACAAGGGAACATTTAGGCTCTATTATGTCTGATTTAATGCAATGAATTTTTTACCTGCAACCGAACACGGATCTCTTGCACTCTTGATGAGAACAAACTCAAGCTAACAGCGACCTCCATATCTTTTCTTTCCTCACCACCAATAGCAGCATCATCATGGAAATTTCCGCGGGTCCACTCAACAAGTGGGTCCCAAACAAAAACTTCCATCAACATCAAGAGTATGTCCTTGTTTTTCCTTAGAACACCAAGAACAGCTTCACAGTTTGCCCTAAATGTGCCTTCAACACCTGTCAACCCCAACGCAGCTTCCATTGTCTGAGTTAGTCGAAATGGTACTATCTCAGGAACTTTAAGCCGTTGCCCTTTATCAAAACAGACATTGTAATCTATATGTACCACATCCCCGCTGCAAAAATCCATGAGAATATTATCCAAATGTCTGTCCCCAAGGCCGAGCATGTGACCAACTATACTCATAGCTGCAACACTACCAGAGTACCTGTAAATCAGAAATGAAGTATTTTCTCAACCCTATTTTCAAGTTACCAGTATAATAACTAAAGTGAACGTGTAATGATGTCATAACATGGAACTAAAAAAGCAGATCTGATCTATTACCGCCACTTTTAAACAATCTAGTACTAAAAAATTTATTACCATGCAATCAAGGTTCAGTTAAAAGACAATCAGAAAATGTTGCCAAAACAAATTAATTATCTCCTAGCGTTTCTCAAACTGATAATTCTTCTCTTCTTTGGAACAGGACTAATGCCTACACGGAAATAGTAATCTTTGACCAAAAACAAAAGTGTTTGTATCTCTTGTTCAACTAGTCTGGAAAGGGCATGCTGCTGCATTCAAAGAGTATATTGTTAATAAATTCGAGTGTAATATCATTTCTTCGAAATACCTTTTAAACTTCGTTGTGAAGGCTTTAAACCCTTCACTAGCACACCAAAGTTCCTGGTGCAGTAGCTGTTTTGGCACCTCATTCATAAGATCCAATAGTACTTTACGCTTAACATCATGAGGCCAGTCTCTTCGTGAAATCACTCTTCTTATACCTTTCTCCTTAAGGGCTGGGATTATTTTCCCGTAAAACATATCACTTGGTCGAGGAACAGGTGGAAGATCTGGAATTTTTTCACTACCAGGAACTGATGGTGGCAATTGGGCAAGCTTGACACGTGTCTGCCAAGACCTGAAAATGCTATATATGCTTATAACGTTGTCTACCCACTGAATTAGACCAGCTCTACCACTAATAGGGGTGACAGAGTAATAGCGAATGCCAATAGTACCACCATCTGTTGCTCGGGAGGAGCAGAAGAAGCTGTTAATTGCCTGAAGCAATTGCATAATTCTAGCATCAAGGCGCAAGTCTTCCCTGCCTTTTAAAAGATAAATATATTTCTTACCATCTGATCCATACATAACAAGCTTTTTAGGTCGTGTCTTGGTTGGAAGGATAGTCACATGATCTGAAAGAGAAGAAATTGTGACTATTCCGTGGAGTGAAGTGTCAGATTCAGACAAGGGGGACTGCTTCTCCAGACCAGGCATTGGAATGTTACAAGAGGATAACAAAGACAAACTAGGAGCAACTTCCTTTAAAGATATTGATGACTTCTTTTGATGAGAAGCCAAAGACGCAGCAATACTGTCAAATGGACGCCACACTTCCCCCAGAGCAGCAGGCGAGGGAGGTGTTTTAAATGTTAAGATTGCTGATTTTATACGTTCTATGTACTCCTCATAGAACCAAACCTCGTGAGGTGTTTCAGGCTTCCTAGAGGTTGATGCTAAGCGACGTTCCAATGCAACAACAATAGGGGCCATCATAGCAGAATATTTTGCAGCATTTATCTTGTTCTTCTCACTCTGGCTTAGAGTTACATTTTCTGAAACACGAGCAGCCTCCTCTTTCAGCAGGTTTATCCGCCTTATTACATCTGGAAAAAAAATTACAATCAAATCTACTTTCGTCAGATTTTTAACCAAGTGATTTCGAAATAACATAGGCAACTGAATGACACACAACATCAGAGGTTCAATTTACTTTTCAAAGTTATAAGTAGGAAAATCTCTAACAAAATAACACCTTTAGAACTTTATAACTAAGTTAACCAAAAAAGAAAAAAGAAAAGCTCTCTTTTAAGGGCATCCATAATTTTGTTAAGGTTCCTTGGAATGACTGTGATAAAATCCTCCTCTAGTCCTTCAACTAAACCAAAGTACACCTTCGGATGAATTTGTTTTACATGAGTTTCCCGACTCTTAAACCTAAAATACTCAACCCAAAACGTCACTAATTACCAGAATGAATCTATTTTACATTATTTTGCTTCCCCTATTTGCAACACTGACACTCTAGCCGAGTCATTGTGAATTGCTGAGTTGGCACTACAGTCATGATCTAGTAAACTGTCTTATGCTAGGTACAATGGACTTATGTTGCCGGTAGAGAAGTCAACTATTTGATTGCATATTGAGATTCACTTAAATACAAGGATCCAGGGCCCATATCAAATGATAAAGAAATGTACTGCAATCAACAGTGAGTTAACTTCCATAGCTATAGCTAAAAAAATATGCTAGAAAGTTAAGTTACCCATGTGGAGATCTTGCAGTGTGCTGAGCCACAGTTCCTCCCAAAGGACAGTAACATTCCCAAGCTCATTAATCATAAGCTGCACATCCTGGATTAATCTTGGATATAGTTCAGTCTGCATAAAAAAAATCACAAAGCACATATCATTTGATGCAATCCTACGAAACATGTGAGACTGCTTTTACGACAGTCTGATCAGAGAATGAAACATTAAAACAATCATTTAGCTAATGAAAAATTCCCATGACATCAGAAAAGGGTTAAGGATTTGGGATGTTGAAATCTGTTTTCCTTAGGAGTTTCACCACGTGTGACAAGTGTTTCATGAAATTCTACAAATGGGAAATCTGGTAGCTCTAGCCTTGCATTTTGTATATGACAAGTGCCCCGATTTATGCGGCATTTAGATTGAAAACTAATACCAATTTATACTTAGAATGATGTTTAAGAAATAAATATTACCAGACAGGCCTTTACGTGCAACAGTTCTTCAGAAGGCTTTTCGTCACTAGCATTCACGTCGACAAGTGTTGGATACACTATGGACCAAGGACACAACTTCGCCAGCATTATCAGTACGCCTTCTATTTCTTTCCGTACTACCTCCTCGGGGTGGGAGCTTAACCGAGCAAAAAGTTGAGGTGTTACTTCCTGTGCAAAATTGTTATCAGAAACATTAGAAGTTGGAGTCGATCCGAGAGACCAAAAAAAAGGGAGAGCTTCTCACCTGCCAGGGCTCCAAAGGAACCATTGATAGAGCATTTCTCAGTGTATCTTTTAACTCCACTCCATAGTTCAGAAGGATGTGCAAAATATACAGTGTTGATCTTAACGTATGGCTACCGGTTTTTTTATTCAGTGGATCATAGTCTACACCTGTAAACTCACTAGTTTGCAGATTTTTTGATGAATAACGAAGATACTGTGTGAAACCAAGTGCGGAATGCCCATAGAGAGATACCCTTCTTTTTCTCAGTGACCACCAAACCTCAATTAGCCTGTTAACTATAAGTGCTGTATCAGGATCTCCCACATTTTTGTTTCCGCATAGCAACAAATCAGTTAATTGTGAAGCTAGATGAACAGACAGACTATCCCAGCCACAATCTTCTGCACCAGGAGCCGCAGCGGCATTTTCTATCGTTTCAATTACTTGCTGCTGCAATGCTTTTATATTCATTCTTGCTTCGGAATGGTCTGCAGTAATTGAATGATAGTTCCCATCTTTCCCAGTGTTTGAAAGATCACTGAAATCATCCTTCTGAAGAAGCTGCATAACAGCAGATTCCACGGATTTCACCTCATCATCCGTCAAGTGAAACCTCCCAGGTTTGAGCTCTTGGGCAAGGATGCTTGAAAAGGAGAATGAGTGAAGGGTGGACTCATTAGATTTGTAAAAAGACTCTGTTGCCTGACGAAAACACCAAGACGCATATGAAATCCATGATTTTCCCATTGCAGAACAAAGTTGAGTGGACACTTTTGTAACCGTCCCAATCATCTCCTCACTAATAGACTTTATGCTTGGCTTTATGCTCTCGCATATCAGAGGCTTGCTGCTTACAGATGAAGGAATCTCAGTTCTGTTAAAATCTGCTGACATCTTAAAGACGACATTTTCCAAATCCAGAGAAGCATCATCCCCTTTGAGCCAAGTTGCAAGTTTTAAGCATGCTTTTGCCTTTAAAAAGGCCACACCAGCATCCACGCATACTGGCTCTAAAGCAATTACCTCTGGCTGTACAAACGACCAAAGATCCACAACGGCATGTTGAACTTTGTTTTCTGCATACATCAACAAGGCTCCCTGGTACTGCAAATTTGATATAAGAAAGTCACGCAACTTAACCTCAGCACAACTGGATACATGATCATGCAGATAGTCTTTAAGATGATTTGCAAGCAAGAAATTTCCTTGCTTGCGGGCAAATCCAAACAAGTCCATACAAAGCTTCAGAGTAACCCAGGAAGTTGGTAAAATTGTTCGATAAATACGTAGAACTTTTAACCAAGGGCTGCAGTCACGATGAATTCTATTGATCATAGACTGCAGTGACCAGATGCAGGAGCTTAACATCAAATTACTGTGTTTCTCTTTAGGTTCACTGTCTCTCAGCAGATGACTCTCTTCAAAAGCAAAAAGGCAATGCAACTGTGTGGCATATGGTGCTGTCTCAGATAATCCATCAAATGAAAGAGCCAGTGAAGTTTCATCTAGCATTGATCGGGCCTTCTGCAAAGTATGTGCAACCTTTTGAGCATTTCCTTCAGCTTGGAAAAGCATTGCCTGCAGAAGCATCTGTTCACTTCTTTGCAAGGCGAGCTTAGGATCAAGTGACAGTTCAGCACTAGTTTTAGGCGTTAAATCAAGACATGTCCATGCAGCCTGAATATTACCTTCATCGAAACGTGCCATGGCCTGTATTGCATTTATTTCATTTCCAGCAGTAGTCAAAGAACCTGAAAAGCTTCTGCCTGCATGCCTTGCACGAAGCGCCTGCAACTCTAAAAGCCAGGACTCTAAAGACTTCCAATCAGATAAAGCAGTATAACTCTCAATTGTCCGTTCAATCACAAATTGAATGTCATCAGAACCCATAGAGCTGAGACAGCCTTCTTCCTCTAATAGATGAGCAAAATATGCAGCCGCTTTCTCATATCGTCCTTCTGACTGATATATCAACCCTGTCATCCATGGAAACAGCGCCGATTCACCACTGGGCTTCTGAAAGTCGCTTGCTTCTGCGATCAAAGGAGCTAAATACATTGAAACCCATTTCTGAACTCCAAGCAGAGAATGTGTATCATGTTTCTGGCACAAAGCCACTGACATATGTCGTAAAATCCTTGAGATGTCTGAAGATATCCGAGCTCCAGTATTTTGAGCATTGTCAAAAGCCTGCAATTTAGACTTTTCTTTCTTCACTACTGTTGCAAGACTTTTTAGCTCTTCAAGCCGCAATGTGCAATATTCAATTGTAGCATCGTGAGACTGGAGCGATATACCAGCATTCATCATTGGTTCAGATATACGAGAAAACCATTCTTCGCAGACTTTTCGGTTAGCTCGGAAAAACAGGACACTTTGTGGAAGCGCTGAGGATAAAACAGCAGTCCCCTCATATGCATTGTACACGTTTTTCTTCAACGCCTCCACGAAATCCAACAGTAACCTCATTGGTAACAGATGGGCACCAGAAGAGCCAACAATATTTAGGGTTCCATCAGTTTGCTCGCTATCAACCTGCAGCACAGTTGTGATGTCTAAAAGCATTCGCTCTAGGGCTGCAAAAGTTTGAGCAGGACCACCAAAGTTAGTACGGAGACGTGTACCAACACAAAACCTAGCAGCTTCATGCACAGCCCACCAAGCGCCTGCCAGGTTATTTGCCACGCAGGTTCTCTCGATCGAACTTTTCTCAGCTTTTATCGCCAACCATCCATTCTTAATCAGGTTTTCATCAGCATTCCCAGAACCAGTATCCGTTGATCCCCGCAAAGCATGAATAAGCCCTTGGATCCAAGAAGCAAAAGGGACTTTCCATCTCTGGGAAATGTAATTCAAGACAGAAACAAGTTGCTGCGAGTGAAAATGCTGGTCTGGTTGCTTCAGTGCAAAGACTTGCTTCCAGTGCAAGTAACCGTTTCCTAGCATAAGAACTTGGGGCCTAAGAGCCATCTGTTCTACCTCACTGTGCATGCCACAAGTGTACTGGGTAGCTGGCAAGAGATGGGAAAGCAACTTGACAAATGCATTCTTTATACTTGTATCTGGATCTCCAAGCTTTTCAAGGAGGACTTCACCCAAGGAGTACAAATGAATTGGATGTATCAGCTTTACCTCCAGAAGCAGCTCTAAAACTATTGCAGACTGACTCCTGACTTTTGGTTCACTATCAAATGCAGCATCTAAAATCGCCATAACCATATCCCTAACAGCACCAGCATATGGAAATGTTTCACAGAAGTAAGCATCTGAATACGAATTCTTTGTTATTGCAATCAGGTTCTTACAGAACTTTTGAATCCATTCAAGCGACACTAGCTTTACAGCAAGAGAAGATGAAAAACGAAGAGCTTTAACCATGGTTAAACTGTATTTCTTAAGATGCTCAATCACCATGGTAAAAAATGTACACTTGAATGGTGTCTTTCCATGATTTGTTTCTCTAGTAACCTTGCTGTCAGGCTGAATTAGCACAGAACAATTGCTAAGGAGTTCAACAGTAGCTAAACACTCTAACATCCTCACAATGCTGACTTGCAACTCCAAGCAGGCATCAATAGCTGGCTCAAAAGGATTCAGCTTTTCAACAACAAAGGAAACTAACTTCTCAGACCTCTTTAGATACAAGACAGCAAGTTCGGGTAGGTCATTCAAACTTTTTCTCCCTCCAAGAGAAACACAGGAAAGAAGAACCTTCATATCAAAGTTAATCATTGCCAAAATTTCGTTTTTTGAAAAGGATTCATATGCTGTAACATCCAAAGCCTTACTTTGGTGGCCTGATGAGTCCGCAAGAACTGTCTTCAACAACTCAAGTTCTTTCATCAATAATTCTATCGCCTGTTGAACAACTTCTTCACTCTCATGTTGAAGCAAGAATATGTATGTGGCAGAAGCGCCTGCTGTAACTAAATGATTTGGGTGCAGTCGCAACTGAGATATTGGAGATTCAAAACAGAGCAACTTCAGCACACATGATGAGTGGAGGCCTTGTTTTTGTAGGGACAGTAACTGAAGATTAGTTTTCAAAGTCCCATGGATCTGAAAAGTCGTCATCTTCCCATGAACCGAAAAATTCACAGAATCAATCTGTTCTAAGCTCTTGAATAACATTTCAAGAGAAAGAGAATAATACGTTGAAAACTTTTCGCGCAATATTTCTGCCAGAAGAGTCAAGCACTTCCATAGATCTTCAATCCATTTTGACCATCCAAACCTCTGCCCCATGGTAGATAGGCAACCCAATAGCCGAGGAAGCATTTTGCTCAAAGGTTCGTCCATCTTATCAAGCATATTGTTCTCCAGTAATCCAGAAGCAGTGGACCTCAAGATTGCTAAAAAACAAGAAAGCAAAGCAAGCAACCTGTGAAACTGTTCCGCGGTTCCTTGACTACCATCACTAAGCAGAACATCCATGTCACCCAAAAACTTCGATAACAATCCAACTGAGAAGTCTAAATTATTCACCCAATGCTTCTGAAAATGCAAAAAGCTATCCATAACAATCTGTCTATCAGAGTCAGTGTGGTCTTGTACTAACGCCCAACCAAGCAACATATCAACAATATCAAGAAAATGCGGATGAAACAAACTAGAAAACTTCGAAGAGATCAAGGAAAGAACACCCAAAATCTGATTCAACAAAGGAATAGAAGTTCTCTCATCTTCAAGAAGACCTTTGCACGCATTAAGAATCGGCAAAACATACCTATCTATCCCATTAACATCTCCAACAGAAACAAACTCCCGAACACCTTCAACCGCAAGCACCGTACTCCCATCTCGAACACTAACATGCCTAAGTAACGGCAAAGCCCAATTAATAAAACGATCAACAAGACTCCCTAGAATCACATGGTTTTGTCTTCCACTTGATTCTACAGGAACAGAGCAAACAACAGCACAAAGAGCACCATATGCAGATACACTAGCTTGCCTCACATCATAAGACCTGCCACACAAATCAAACATCAACTTCAGAATTTTAACTCAAAATTCACCCAATAAACCCTATTTTAAGAATGAAATTGTGAAACAGTAAAGATAATTACTTATCGGAGAGAAGCTTCCATAGACCAGAAGAGATATACGAAGCTGAATGAACGATAAGAAGCGAATTCGGAGGATACTTAATTGCTCTGTGAAGCGACTTCAACGCAGCGAGACGTCCTGAATCGCCGCTATTCTCCAATTTGACATCTCTTTGTCCCGTTGAAAGTAACGGAGTTGACGCATTGTTACTAGCCGTCGACGAAGCGACGGATTCCGATGAAGAAGAAGACGGAGGAGTAAGCGTGGAAGGTAGAGAAGAAGCGGAGCCGTCAGTTGGTAAAGCCGCAGAGAGCAGCGAAAGCAGCTGTTGCTGCTGATGGTGGAAGCTTTGCATCGTTAAGTCGATTTAAGCTTCGGAGACGGTGGCGATTGTAACGGCGACGACGACGGTGACCGGTTTTGCATCTCTTTTGTGTTTTTTTTTGTACTCAGAAACTGTTCGGTTGTTTTCTTATATCAAAGAAATCATTAGGACAAAGTTATAAATATATAAATTAATATGGGCTTAAATTAAACTAATTTTGAGGGAACAAATTGTAATTTAATAAGTTTACGATATTTTACTAATTGTTCATAAAATGTAAGGACTATAGTGAAATATTATAAAATATGAGTCCAGCTTGCCATATGTACAAATTAAACGCAGCGGCGGAGCTCATAACTGTCTTGTGTGCCCTAATTTCTACCGGAGAAGAAAAATAAGGTTTTTCAAACTCCGGCGATGTCGTACGACGATGTGGAGATAGAGGATATGGAGTGGAACGAAGAGATTCAAGCGTACACGTATCCTTGTCCTTGTGGTGACTTGTTTCAGATAACGAAGGAAGATCTCAGGCTCGGTGAGGAGATCGCGAATTGTCCAAGTTGCTCGCTTTATATCACTGTTATTTACAATATGGAAGATTTTCAAAACGATATGAAGAAGAATAACGAACCTAAAACTCCCCAGCCTGTAGCTGTCGCTTGAGGTAAATCTCTCTTTTGATAAGGTTTTGAAGAAACTGGATTTGTGATTATAGAATTAGGGCTTAATCAAGTAGAAGCAAATTTGGATTGGATTTGTAAGATTCTTTGTCAAAGTTACGAAATTGGTTTTGGTTGATATGGTTTTGGTTGTTTAAGCTTTATTGGATTTGATAGTTATATGTTTCATGCTTGAGCTGGTACTGGAACTAGTCATCATTCGTGTGTTTTGATCTTGAAGAAGATAAAGCTTTTGACTTTGTTGAGATTTATGAATACAAAACTTGTGTATATTCCCGAATTAGCTCATTAAGGGTATGTCAAAAGTTTAAGAATTTACTTGGTTTTATGGAACATTAGTTTCTCTTCACAATACTTACTTTTAATGGATGTTAGCGATTTCGGAGTATTTGCGAACGATGATCGAAAAGCGATTTAGTTTTGTGCTTTTAAGTCAGGATCCAAAACAGTGTGAGAGCTTTTAGTTTTTTTATCAGAGAATGAAGTAATTGCATACAATGATAAGGAGCGATTATTTGCAAACCATGATCGAAAGCGATTAGTTTTGTGCTTTTTAAGTCAGGATCCAAAACAGTGTGAGAGCTTTTAGTTTTTATTAGAGAATGAAGTAATTGCATACAATGATTAGGAGGAGATAACATTAACCTCAATTGCTGCTAGGCTTTACTTGTGCTGCGTTTCTCGGATTACTTACATACGTAAGACTATGTTGCATTCTTTGCAGATTGTCAATGGAATCGATTAGAAGAGACTGTTCGAAAGCTTTTCACCATCCTTTAAGAGTGTTACGGATATTATTAGTTAACCACATATAGAAAGAAATAGAGGTGTATTGTGTTTACTGGTCAACCAAAATTTTGGTATTTTCTTGCAGATTTATATCCGATCATTTCTTTAGAGTACACACTTTGATTGGTTTGAAAAAGATTTGTACGGCTACATTGCCTCTGACCTCTGTGATTCAAATCCAAAGCTATGAGATGTTTCAAGTCCATCAAGTTCATATAATCTAATTTTTAGGACCAAAGTTTCACCATCATGCAAATAGATTAAGTTAAAAGTTTTACCAAGAAGAGGCACACAAAGATAAATATTACACAAGTTGTATATCCGTAACTTGGTAATTGAGTAATTCAAATGTGATCAGAGTAGATAATTCTACGAAAATTTTTCTTTTTTTTTCTTTTTTTTTTTTGAACGTCTTTTATTTAACACAAATGTAATGTTAAGAGTAGTGTAAATCGTTGAACAAATTACTCCCTAACATTGACGGAGGATAATAATAAGTAGATGAAGGTACACTTTGATTTAGTGCAAATTTTGCCAATTTATCCGCTATTTGGTTGCAATGGCATGGAACCTTTGTAAACTACGAACATTTATCTTTATTAGGGGGAAAAAACCACTCTCATTATATACAATCGTTTTATTGTTTTAACGAAAACGCACCTTTTAATCATTACGATTAAACTTCATATTCCCCTACTTTTATGTAAGTCATGTAAATTTAGGAATTTGGAAAATCGAAAATGAGATGATATGAAGCTATAATAATTATCCCATAATTAGAGTTAATTACAGGAAAGCCATAAAACTGATTTTGGCTTTCGAAAAAAGCCACAACGCTCAAACTCTCGAGAAAAGCCACTCCTTCCTTTGTAAAAAGTCGAATATACCCTTCAAAGACAATGTCGGCATCGTTTCTTCACACGCGCTCTGGAACTTTCTCTTTGCTTAAAAAATTTCAGATTTTTTTTCACCACAGATCTTGATAAGAGCTTCGAATTCAAGCAGATTAGGTTGTTAAAGAAAGATTTCTTTAGAAACAACACAAAGCTGACGAATTTCACCTTCATTGAGATGAACTTGTTTCCCCGATCCATGCCCCGTGTTCCGAAACTCAACCAAACGACGAATTATATTGTCTAGAACCGCCAGTTCCATCGCTCGCTTCTGCTCTTGCTCTAGCGCCGACTTCTCCGCCATCTCCGACAAAAAAATAGGTAGAAATGAACGGAGATTTTCAAGCGTGAAGGGCTTTGGCGCTTGAGCGGCGAGGAGGAGACCGAGACCTTAGAACTCCGACAATAGAGGTACTCCAATTCTCTCAACTCATAAAACGAGAATGCAATGGAGTTTAATGTTATGGGTGAATTGTTGTAACACAGTTTGTGTAGATGCAAGTACGAGTGGAGGCGGTGACAAAAAGAAGCGACGGAGGGTGGTTTCAGATGGGGATTTTGGCCACCTCGCCCTGAAAGAGTCGTAAATGGAAGGAAAGGGGCAGAACTTCCAAAGCTGCAATGTAAAAGGGCAGTCTTTCTAAATTTAAAGAGGAGGCGACGACCGGTGAGAGCTAAATCCGGAGGTATAAAATCCTATTTTGCAATTTCTAAGTATAATTGCATGAAATTTCTAATTTGAATTATTTGTTGATGATTTTTTATGTAGATGTTGAGTTTAGCTGTTTGGTTTCTAAAAATCTGTAGGTATGTCTTTCTTTTGTGCCGTTATATTAGCCTTCTTGATATTTGTTTTCCATAGTGTTCGTTGGTTTCATTTTTTTTGTACAATCCTTTTTACGTACTTATTCTACATCTGTTAGTTGTTGTTCAAGTAGGATAACTTACTGGAGAATTTTCTTATTTGACTTTTGTATCCTATCATCTTCTTGCTGGTTCTGTCTCATCTTCTGCCGGTCCATTTAGTTTCTTTCCAAACATATGGAAATAGATATATTTGTTACGTTCACATTTCTTCTCTTTGTTTGGATTTAAGGTTTATCTTTCTTTTGTTACTGGTTGTAGGTCAGTCTGATGCTCTGGATTCATGGCTTATTCTTAAGGTTTATCTCTTGATATATCTTCTATCTGCTCCATATATCTTATATGTTCTCTTACCATCGATTCTCTGCCAACATTATCAACTCTTTTTAGATCAAAGATGCAGTGCACAGTTTTTTTCCTGCTGCAAAAACTTCTTATTTGGATGCTAATCTTTATAAGCTTGTCTGTTTTCCAGTTACTGTTGTTTGGTTATGAATAGTATCCCTTGTTCTTTTGAAATAGGTTGTAATTTAGAATGTAAGTGTTTGCATTGCTAATTGTATTGGTTTATGATAAACTTAAACAATTTATGTAGTTCAGATATATGATGAAACTTACTTATTTTAACTATGTTTCAGACTTATGGTTTGTGCTCAATAATTTTTCATATTTTTGGTTATATGCATGAATATTAAAAATATATGTACTTTCCTGGACAAAGTAATGTACTAAGTTTGTCTATCGTAGATTTATTAATGATGTATATATCTGTATTTCTCTTCGATATTTAGCGGTTATCCTCCTTGTTCCTTTTTCTGGGCTTTCCCCTCCCATTATTCTTTTGCTTGGGTTCTTACCTATATTTCTTCTTAGGGTTTACATTTTTTTCTAATGTTTTCTATTTTATCGTATATGTGTTCTTGTTTGTTTCGTGTACTTTGGGTTCTCCTGCCATTATTGTTTTGTGTGGGTTCTCACCTATACTTTTCTTAGGGTATATATTTGTTTCGAAACGATGAAGGATGATCGTTTTAGAATAAAAGCAATGGATGGATATTATTTCGATTGGTGGAGTAGGGAGACAAGTGAGAGAAGTTGACATTGTGGATATGAAGATTTCAAAGAACAACGGAGACTGTATAAACCAAAAGCCTTAGTTTTGGTTGTTATGAGTAGTTTTCTTTGGGTTTCGATTTCTTTGGCTCCTCATTTGTATTTCTAGTTTAGTTCTAATTTTGTCCACAATGTACTATATGTACAAGTTGTAAAACCTTCTTGTTGTTTGGAAATGTTTCTTGTTATTTAACTGTACCCCACCTTGTAATAATCATTAATTCAAAATTTCCCAAAAAATCACACGACGTCATCATACGGAGTAGTATCCGGTTCTCACGCGCGTTTTCATTGTCGTTGTTTATTGAGAAGGGTAAAATTGTCTTCTCCATGCCTAACCCACGACACTATTCCAATGCTACTGTAGCAAGTGGCGTTTTTCGAACTTCACTCTCCTAAAAAAATGGCATATTTCGTAAATTTCCCTAATAATTACGTACCAAAACAAAACTTGCAGCAGAATCAGCCATGATAGTGGTATAAGAGTCAACGTTATTTTTGAGTCGTTGAGCACCACTTCCAAAATACGTAGTGATTAGATCATTCCCTCCCGCGACCACAATGGCTACTCCTTTGGCTATTATATTATTGGTCTTCTCTTGTCTTACTAACTTATTTACTTTTTCTAGGTAAGGCATGTTCGTTTATGCGTTGCTGTAACTCGCGATTAGCGATCAGCGACCGTGACTCAAGACTGCGATCGTCTATCACTAAGACTTATTGATGAGCTATGTTTTTTTTGTATTGTGTTTAACACTATCGAGTTATAGTATTGTCTATAACTTCGTCAACAAAATAGCCAATTTTTTTTATAAATTTTAAAATAATTGTTGAAATATGTAACAGTGAGATAATTAAATAATTATTCCAATAATTAAGTAAGGGAGTTACAATTTTTGATCACCAAGCCAAAATAGTAATATCATTTTTATGAGCTATATTTTATTAGAAGACAATAATTCTAATTATTTTTAGAAAAAAATATAATTAGACTAATTTTATATGCATGCAATATTATGTTGTTGAAAAATAGAGTTACAATTTATTTATTTTTAAGTAAAATGTTTAAAAGTGATGTGAATTAATATTCTTTGATTTTTCAATATCTTTAAATGAGAAGATTTTATATTATGATTGTGAAAAAGTTTCAAATTACAATAATTTACGATGGAAAAATGATTACCACCTACCATTGCTTCTTTCAGCTCTTCCATTTCCATTGATGATGATGAGTCTCTTCTGTTTCTTATTTCTTCCTCGAACTGTCTCAGGAGTTTCTCTAAAGACCTTACCTCAAATTTAGACTGCTCTAACTCGGACTCAGACTCAAAGAGCTTCTGATTTCAGTTTTTAAACTTCGTTAATGGCAGACGACAAAGCGTGTTATCTCTGCATAGCTTCAAGTTCAGATTGCCATGTCTTGTCTCGTTCTTGCGAGAGTTTAAGCAGCTCCTCAACTTCTTTGTAGGAAAAGAAGATTAATTTCTTAACTGAATCTTTAAGCTACAAACCAAAAAAAACTAAGCCTGATTTGAGTAGATTGTAAAACATATTTAAACTCCCTAAACCCAACAAAGATTTTACATTTTCTGCAGCAAATTAGTAATCAAACAAAAACAAAAACTTAGACATACCTAGAAAAAGCAAATTCTGAATTGTGATTATGAGCACATCAACATATACACAACATGAATGATATAAACTTTTCAGAAATCAAGAAAAAAAAAAATCCCATTAAAGTTGGGAACAAATATAATGAAGAGGAAATTTATTTTTCAACTTGTATGTTTATATAAAATATAAACATTTTACCTTTTCTGTTATAAGAAATGACTAATTTGGGAGACAGAGATCCATTTTTACAGCCGAGATAACCGTTTGGCGCGTCTTTACTCCATAATTTTTATTTCCCTTTTGAAGGATCCTAAACCCAGAAAAAAAAAAGCTCACCCTAAAATCAATTTCATTCTTAATTCTAATCAGTTTCTTCATAAGATCAATCCAAAATAATTGATATATAAATTCTGGATTTGAAAGGTACGTCGTCTATAAATGCTAATTATTGTGTAAAACCCATTGGTGATAAATTAATTGTGTTCACAGGGTTTTCTTGGGGAAGAAGAAACCAAAGGAAACGATAATCTCAATAGCTAAGAATGGTGAATTTAACAACCATCATGATGATGATGATGATGATGATGATGATGATGATGATGATGTATGTTTTGGTTGGAGCATCGGATAATAACCCGGTGTACAGTCCATGTTCAGACACTCAGATAAGCAAAGGAGATGGTTTCACCATTGGTGTTGCAATCTCCAGCAAAGAAGCTTTTTTTCTTGACCAAGTCCAGCTTTCTCCTTGCGATTCTCGTCTCGGTTTAGCTGCGAAAATGGCGCAGCTCGCGCTTTTTAGACCTAAGGTGGACGAGATCTCTCTTCTATCCATCGACACAAGCAAGTTTAACCCGGTAAAGTCTCTCTCTCTGTATATGTAATCTCAATGGGACTCAATCACAAAGACTGAAGAATTTAGAAAAACTTATTTGGGATGTTTCTTGTGAAAAGAGTAAAGCAGGAGGATACATGGTGGGATTCGCAGGCGCGAAATACGCAGCAAGATCTTATCCTGTAAAGGTCGCAGATGCAAGCAACACAATCACAGCTTTCACACTTGTAATGAAATAACCCCTAAAACCCTTTTGGAAACAAACATACAATAGAGTATGTAGTAAACTGAATTGGCAAATGTATTGTAGGTATTGGAATTTCAGAAAGGAGTGTTGCAGAATCTATTCTGGAAGACCTTTGGTTGCGATTCGTGCAAAGGAACAGGATCTTCTTCTTCTGTGTGTCTAAATGGAACGGATTGCGCGGTTCCAACATCAAAATGTAAAGTTAATGGAGGTGGAGCTAACTGCAACATTGGGATTCAAGTGGCGTTTTCAGGAACAGACAAGAACCTTGAGTCATTGAACACTTGGTACGAGGTTAACAATCTGAGGCAGTACTCGCTTACTGACCTCTACGCAAGTGCTGTAGATTCTCTAAGTGGAGGACTTCTGTAAGAGAGACTATGTAATTGATGTTCCTAAATAGGTTTTTTTTTTAACTTTCATGTCTACACAATGAGTTATACAATGATGAAGCAAATAATATAACTTACCCTCCAAAGTTTGCAAACCAAAATTACATTTAAATGGATCAATGCAAAAGAAAATTTTGACTATTTTTCACACACAAGAGGTTTTATATACATAACCCTTTTGTCAGTGTTTGTATTCAAAAAACCCTCACAGCCTGATACTAGCATTTGTTTTTTATACACATGGAAGAATATTTGAAAGAACCCTAAAAAAATCCCCAAGATTTAGAAAAGGAAAAATAAAATCAAAATTTAACATTGAGAAAAATAAGCAACTGGTTCAAGTCAATCTCATAGGCTACCTTCTCCATATAAACATGTATTTATTACTCTGACCGACCATGCGAATTCTCTCTTATGTCTCTTAAGAGATCTTGTAGCTCGGGGAATACTGTTCGGAGTAGTAGCTCTAGTATCGCGAATGTGAGTTGCTTTATGCATACATTTGACTGCGAACGATGATTTATGTGTCGAGTATTAGTCAGTCATGACAAAACCATTTACCCCAAAAATGAACCAACTGGTAAGTGTAAAATAGAAGAAGCCTAACCTGAGTGAAATAGAAGATGTCTCTTGCGCATCTTCTGTACTGCTTGTGCCCTACCAAGCTAACTAAGGCTGTTGGGGCGCCATCTGATCAAACACAAAAATGTTACTTCCAGTGACAATAAACTAACTCGACACTTCAATTTGAGGCGAGCTTAATGATACTCACCGAAGAGGAATTTCTTGATTTCATTAGCTCTACGTGAAGCTTCGTGTTGCTGCTCGAAGGAATTTGGTTTAGGCACCTTCATACCACCAAGTTGGCCTGCCATTTGGAAAGTTTTTTCACTAGGGTCGGTCTCGTCTGATGCCTCTTGACTGTCACCTATTCTTGTAAAGAATACACCATTTGGCCAAAGAATCTGTTGAAAACATGCAAACAAGATTGTAAGCAACAAAAAAATAGTTTACTCCACTAGTACTAATTATTGTCTGCTCTACCTTCCTGCAACAATCAAAGTAAACTAAACATGTCTGGCATAGTGATTCATCTGAATGATCATCGACTTTTCTACTTGAGATATAATAGATTTCAGCGAACGATCAAACATGTTGGTGGGGTGTCTAAGAGTACAGAAATAGGTGATTCAGTTAACTTATGAACGAGATCAGAGAAAACCAAATTCTTACATCTTGAGCCCAGCGAATTCCTTGAGCAACTGTGTCTTCATTCCGCAGCCAACATACCTCCCTCAGAAGCAAGTCATCCACAGCATCTTCCATAACTAACTGTAATATTTGCTTCGATATCCAGAAAACTTGCCTCCTGTAATAACACCATAATAAGATTATTCGAAAACGCCATTTGATACGGGACCTAATCAAATAGAAAAGCATTATCTAAAACAAATAAAAACAGAAAGAATTACTACTTTGTTCTCACCTTAACCAACCTCTTCTATTCAACTGAAACACTTTATCAACTAAGTTCAAAATTGGCACACTGACATTGGGCGGCATCCACTGCAATGACAAGCAGAGGATAAGTATGACTTTATCCAAAATTGCAAAATGCCAAAAGAGTAGACTAACAACGTATAATCTCTTTAGTTATATGTCTCATTAAGCATAATTCAACATCAGGTGCATGAAATGAATCACGTGCCATCATGAAAATATTTAGCCAGGGAACATAAACAAGCCAAATGACAAAGTCTAGTTAATGGATGACATCCAGTAAAACTGTATTATGCAAGGGAGACATAAGAGGCATATGGTGTACCCCGGGTGGCATGCCAGTAGGACTGTGAACCAAAGCTGTCGATGGATCAGCATGCTGCAAATCGGTGGATCCCCTTACTTCAGATTTCGCCTTAAAATCATTTTCCTTCTCCGAGGGAAAGTTCTCAGGCTCTCCAAGACATCTTACCACTCTCGGTGGGAAATACTTAGAGTCTAATTCATTATCTGAGTGCCACCCATTAGCTTCTGATTCAAATCTACCTTCCCCATGGGTGCTCTCTCCCAGTTTGTCCATGTCTTCATTATCAGAAATGCTGCTGTTCATAGATTCAGTTGCGATTTCCTTAGAGAGCTGACTGCTTATTTCATTTACACTCCAGGAGAGGTGGCGGGCAGGCGCATTATCATTTTCCTCAAGTGGAGATCCTACAACCTTGCGCATAAGGCCAACTGAGACCCCTTTAAACTGACGTACAATATCGTCCATCGCATCATCAACATTAACTGCTCAATTCCAAGAAAGAAAATTAAATAAAATTGAAAAGTAAAGCGACCACGTAACACAATAACACTTTTCTCTTCATTCTGATCTTTTTCCAAGAATTCAGTTTTTCAGCCAACACGGATTAAATTCATAAACGGAATAGAAAGCAAGGTCTGAGCTCTATATGCAGCTACTTGTTACCAAAACAGCAGTGACAACAATACCTGCAAGAGTTTTCATCACTGATGAAGACTTTCCAAAAGAATAATTCTACAGAACGAAAAAGACAATCATTAGATCATCCACCTTCATGGAAATAGAAAGTCATGAAATTTGGCGATGGTGCTTAATCAGGTCAGTACCTTAGAGGCTGCGCTTAGAAAATCCCAAACTTCATGCTGTTCAGCAACATTAGCTATGGACAAGAGATCCTTCAGACAAAGAAAAAATGTTTGTATAAGAGAATGCTGATGGTAAATATATTTTAAAAGTTGCTAGGGGCTAAATAATACTTGTAGATACTTGTCCAGCTGAATACAACGGCGATGAACAAAAGCATCTTCCGTACTTGATGAGAATATACGCTTTGGAGGCAACTGTAAATTATAGTTTGGGATTTCTCTGAGTTGACGGTGCAACCGCTCAAAATTACTGTATCTGGAAGGGAGTAAATAAATACTTTATAATGAGTCGCAGAAATCTTGTGCCTTTTACGAGGAAATCAATATCACAAGCACGTGACAAGAGTAATGAATATCAATGATGCGCTGATATGATTTTCCCGTTATTAGAAATGATTAGAAAATAACCTTCTCTTCACAAACCAAGTTTTATTTTCCACGTCTGTCACCGCAATAGAATATACAGCAAATGATTTTGATCCCAGTTTCTCAAAATAAGCTCCGACAACCTGCAGCCATACACAGACGTAAGAATAGTCTTCTGAGAACCCTTGAAAAAAAAAAAACAGTAATCTTAAGCTAACAGCCTAATAAATTGCAAAAGACACGCATACAAAATGAAAGAGGTCAAGTGCATGTCTCTCATGAAAAAAAAAAATTCAAGAAACGGTAATTAGATATCAAAATCTAAAAATAATATCAAGACCAGAGCTTACTCGACATTTGAGCTTTAGGCAGTGCTGACCCTCCTTGGGAAGAATAATGTTTGGGGATTTATTATCAGACCTATAATTATCGTTTTGCTTGATAAAATCTGTCGTGTAGAATTCTGTGATTAGAGGCCCCTCACTGACTTCTATTAGTGCCAACCTTGTTTCAGGATGTAGATTAAGATCTGATGTACTATTGGATCTCTTAAGCCTACTTTTATTTCCATCTGAACGAGATTCCTTTCTAACATTATCCTCATACATGTGGTGCCCTCCTTCATATGAAGATGATTTACTAAAATCCTCAGCCATCTGCGCTTGTGACTGCTTATCAAGACTTACTTTAGGAGGCAAATGAGCCACTGCTTTTTCTTTTGCTCCAGTAGAAGTTCTTGATATGGAGCTATGATTTGTCTGTTTGGCATCTACCGAATTACCCTTTTTTAGAGACTTTTTGTACTCCTTTTTTTGATAGTTCCTTCCTTTCGTCCACATGTTTTCAAGGTTTTCAGGTGTAAGAACCTCTGTTCTCCTTTGCGTCGCGACTTCTAGCATCCGAGCCCAATCAGCAGAGTGCTGTTGAATGTGTAGCTCTGGGTGTCTATCATCTATGTACTGCTCACTAACTTTTGTCAAATTCATACTTTTTGCTTGATTGTCGAAGGTTGACAATGAGGCAGAGTTAACACTCGGTTCTTCCCCCGTAAACTGCTCAAAGTTTCCCTCTTTGATAACATTGATAACGATCTCAATCACCTCATTGATACGCCTGAAGCAGAAGAGAAACAAGATTAGCATCTCTACAGTAGAAAAACTGAAGGCAGAGTGTGGAGTAAATGGCTGCCGTCTTAGATTTTATCAACTGAACTCTGCTAGTAAGCATAATACACATCAATCAAGGAAAAGACTTGACGGTATATTTTGATACCAAATATTTCTGGAAGACAGAGATAGGTAGAGAACTTACTCAGGGCATGCTAAATTCAGAAGAGGTTGAATTACCAAGCAAGTAACAATCTCTCTAGCTATTGTTCGAACAAGAGGGCACTGAGCTTCTCGTGGTCTGAGAACCACAGATAATATGCCAGCGACTATCTTCTGAAGAACCTGTTAGGAAAACAAAGAGCACATATGTATAGAGTAACCAAATTTGGAGGGAAATTAAAAAGGCCGTGTAGTTTTCATCTGAACTATTTTCCTACCTTGTACTCACTCTCAGGTGATATGAGTGCAGGATAGAGTTCCCCAGAAGCCATAAGATGGAATTTCAATCTTTCATCTCTCTCCTCAGATGACAATGTCTTCATAACATCAATACCTATAGCAGCTTGGTGTCTTCTAAAACTTTCCAAATGATCACCTATCAGATCAACTATATCCCTGTACAATCAGGCATCGATTTCATTATCAACCACTACAGATCCAATCTTAACTCTAGACTTTCCATGGTGGAATACCAAACCATTATTGGCGTAGGTGAATAAAAACAAAGAAACGGTACCTGGTTAGCAAGTCAACGATATTGATCTCTTTTACCCTTACTGAAATTTCACCAAGAGCATCCATGATCACCGCACGTATCAGTTCAGGGGCCTCTTTATCAGGCGTGATCAAAGAGTACCACAGATTCACCACGAAATCATTAAGTATCTTGTCAATAAAGTCATTTATCGCAGATTCCACAACAGGAGAGTCGATTTTCTTCTTCCACCTTGGAGGAGGTGGGACAGTAGAAAGACGTGCATCATTCAAAGACAACTGCTTCTTCTCGAGATTAGACAACTGACTTTGTCTTGGAATTGCCACAACTTTCCATCTAAACTCAATCTGATTAAACAAAACCCGTAGACCACCAAGAATGAGGATTGCCATTGGCAAATTCATCCACATAGACTTACTTGTATCTGCATGAAAACAAAAACACCAAAAATTTTTTCCAAAACAAGAATGAAGAAAAGATGAATATAGTCAAAAACAAGAACATTATGTTACTAGCAATCACCATAAGAAAAAGATTAAAACTTTGACTCACAAAACAAAGAACACAAGAACAGAGTAACCAATTCATCTACACAGACTAAGTTTTCCTCCAAAGGTCTTAGTTTTGGTGATGTCTCCATGCTAAGTAAAGTGAAATATTCATTATTAAAAAGTGTAATTTTGCAGCTTCACAACATATCAAAATCCAAAATTAGGATGCAAAAATCGAAGAGGTAAAGGTTAAGAAATTGACATACGAGTCAAGAAGTAAGTAACGGAGAAGATACACAAACCCCACCATACGGTTCGTACTTTGGCTTCTTCGATCAGATCCTCTATAGTCTCCATCGCCTTCATCGTCAAGGGAAAAATTCGATCCGTATTATAGCTTTTTCCCAGGAAAAAAGGTCGACGGAGATAAATTGGTTGAAAACCCTAATCGGAAAAGCTTAGAATTGGAGAAGAATCAACTGAAGCTGAGGGAATTTGAGATTTGAATCAAACTTGGTGGATTCTTCAATTCTTCCAATTATCTGGCTTTTTTTTTTTTTTTTTTTGCGTGGAATCTTTTTTTTTTTTTTTAATTAGACTGCGGAGACAATGAGCTCTTGGGACATAAACACGCGGATCAATACGGTGTCGTTTTGTTTGAGGATTCGATTACAATTGTCTCACTCGACCTTTCGACAATTTGCTGGTTCATTTGTTGTTTTCTTAGAATTTATATAAACAATAGAGATTTAATCTTCTAGTTTGTATATGTTGATTAATTAAAAATTAAGGATTTTGTTATAAATAATAATTTATATATATATTATATATGTGTCACATCCTATATAACATTTGCAGAGTATAATTTGGGATAGTTAAGAAAATAATCAAAATCAATCCCTTATTTACTTCAATTGTCACTCAATTATTTTCTTTCTAAAATGAATAATGAAATCAGCTAGGGTAAAGTGGTATTAAAATTATGCCACGGTACTTTAATTTTGGCATGGTTGTACTAATCCTTAGAGAATTGATGACGAAAAATTAATAACATACAAAACCCTTAAAACATAACAAGATCTGCGTTCCAACCCATGGATTATCCAATTAATTAAATGTTCGGGTGGGTTAGATTTGAGATAATATTTAAACTTTGATAGGATCCCTTAAATATAGCAGAATTTAATTCTTATATCTAACCTGATTGGTAGTATATTTTCTGTTTTGTATATATATTCTATTTTAATAAATTCTAACCATAATCGATAATATTTAAACTTGGAAAAGATCCCTTAAATATTGCTGAATTTAATTCCCATATCTAAGCTGATTAATAGTATATTTTCTGTTTCGTGTACACATATCCTATCTTAGTAAATTCTAACCATAATCGAATATTCCATTGATACCAATCATTATCATTCAATATATAATTAAATAATTTGAATGCCATTAATAAGATTTTCGGAGATTTAGTTTGTTATAGTTACGAAATTTAAAATTTAAGCATATATAAAAACAAAATTGAAATCGTTAGAATCAATTTATTTAAAGAATCATTTAATAACATGAATATCTATTATTTATACATTTATTATTTTCATATTACTAAACTTTCACGGCAAGCTAAACAAACTATCCCTAAATCATCTCCTTCTTCTCATTATATAAGTTCATGTCATCCCTTAACCTAAACACCATTTCGTTTTACAGCTTTTATATTCATTCTTTTGCTTTTATTATTGAATTTGATTTTAAATATTTTATTTTCTTAATTTATTTATACAACTTTTCTAATTGGTTTTTTTGGTACTCCTTGCAGTCACATTCGTTGAAGCTAGATGTGCCAGCTAATAGTGAAGAAGATTCCTAAAAGGGTGGCCTGGCGACAAAAATCAGAGGTGATTTAATATTGGTTTCTTCTCCAACTCTTAAGAATTGTATTGTCAAATCATTGTATTATAAATCTGTTTCTTCTAATAAAAATTTGTCTTCTGATTTTTACAGAGATCAAAGCAACGATATGATGCAAATTCCAAAAATGGATATCCAACAGTAAGTTTTCAATTTCTTTTGCTCCAACGTTTAGGGTAGATCCGCTTTTTTCAGAAATGTCATTTGTTCCAACAGTAAGTTCTACTATAAATTGTTTATTCAATAATATAAATTGATGTGTCCAATATTATCGTTTGATATTTATGAGACAGCTTTGCATATTTGTTACTGGAGATGCGGACAACCTAAATGGTTTATTTGTATTCTTAGGTTCCGAATGTGAAAGGGGATGATGTTGGTGGGCTGGAGGATGTGAAGAGTTCAATATTGGACACAGTTCAGTTACCTCTCCTGCATAAAGATTTATTTTCATCCGGATTGCGTATACTTGTTTAAATTAGGGATAAGTGTTAATAAAAGTAAGGATATTTTGATTCAAAAATATACTATCTCAAACTTTCCATGGATCCACAAAATCAAAAACAAAATGTAAACCAACTCACAAACCGACTAAAATCTCAAATATGCAAAACCAACACATGTAACAATTTCATATACAATTGTAACATTTTTAAAAAAAATCCAATAAACAGAAATAAATTCCCCGCGGTCCACACCGCGGGTCAAGTCCTAGTGTATGATTTATTAGAGGAAGAAGAAAGTGACGTACGAAAATAAAGAAGGAGAGGAAGTGATGATATCTCACATATACAACTAGTGCTATATATAGCATTTTACGTGGTGAAAAGGAAGGCGGTGACACTAATAAAATATTTAATAGATAATCATTATCTTTAACACTCCCCCTTGATTATCCATTAGTATTAGTAAATTACGTACTGCCTCGTTAAAAACCTTATCATAGAAAAACCCAGTAGAATAAAAACCATGATAAGAAGAAAAAAAGTACAGTAACGTAATCTCTCCCTGAAAAGATGTATAGTCTTTCCTTATAGATCTCCCAGATGACGCATTCCAATGCTATAGATATGTTTTCTGAATGTTGTAGTAGGAAGCGCCTTTGTAAAGAGAACTGCTGCGTTATCGGTTGAAAGAATGTATTGAATATTAACTTCTTGATTCTTCTCGAGTTCTTGAGTGAAAGAGAAAAATCTCGGGGGGATATGTTTCGTTCTGTCGCTCTTGATAAAACCTTCTTTAATGTGGATGACACATGCAGCATTATCTTCATAAATGGTTGTCGGCTCTTTATTAGTAGTTACTCCACTTGCTTCTTCTATGTGACGGAGGGCAATGGTTTCTGCATGGTTTGAGGAAGTAGCGACTAACGTCTGTTTCTACGAACGCCATGAGATTGCAGTTCTTCCAATTGTGAAAACATATCTGGTTTGGGATCAAACCTTATACTGATCTGATAAGTAACCTGCATCTGCAAAACCAACTAGACCAAACTCGGATTTTCTAGGATAGAATAATCGTAAGTCAATCGTGCCTTGAAGATAACGGAAAATATGTTTGATACCATTCCAATGTCTCCGTGTAGGAGATGAGTTGTATTTTGCAAGCAGATTAGTAGCAAATGTTGTATCTGGTCTTGTACAGTTTGCAAGATACATGAGTCCGCCGATAGCACTCATATAAGGTACTTCAGGACCAAATATATCTTCGTTATCTTCACAAGGCCTGAATGGATCTTTCTCAACATTCAGAGATCTATTGACCATTGGAGTACTCAAATGAGTCGCTTTATCCATGTAAAAGCGTTTTAGGATTCTTTTAATATAACTTGATTGATGCACAAATATTCCATCTTGTAAATGCTTTATCTGGAGCCCAAGACAAAATTTTGTCTTTCCAAGATCTTTCATCTCGAACCCTTCTTTCATATGAGTTCTTGTATCATCAATCTTCTTTTGAGTTCCAATTATATTTAGGTCATCAACGTATACATCAATGATCACAAATCCCGATGGAGATCTCTTAATAAAGACGCAAGGGCATATTTCATTATTTACATACCCTTTCTTCAATAGGTATTCGCTTAAGTGATTGTACCACATGCGTCCGGATTGTTTTAATCAGTAAAGTGATCGCTGTAACTTGACCGCACATATATCTCTAGACTTTGAGTCTAGTGCCTCAGGGATTTTGAATCCTTCTGAGATTTTCATATATATATCATTATCCAGTGATCCATATAAATATGATGTCACTATATCCATAAGGTACATATCTAAATTTCTAGATGAAGTTAGGCTCATTAAGTACTTAATTGTAATTGCATCCATGACCGGAGAATATGTTTCTTCATAATCAACTCCTGGTCTTTGAAAAAAACTTTGTGCAACAAGTCGGGTTTTATATCGTGTAATGTAATTTTATTTTTCTCATTTCTCTTTCTCACGAAAACCCATTTGCACCCTACAGGTTTTACATCATCAGATGTAGTGACCACAGATCCAAAGCCATTTCTTTTATTGAGGGAGAATAATTCAGTTTGCATGGCACTTTTCTATTTCTCTCAATCATGTCTTTTCTGACATTCTAATACGGACCTAGGATCTGGATTATCATTTTCATAATCAATCTCTTTAGATACAGAAAAGGAGAATATTCTATTTTCATCACCAATTTCATTTCTATCACATAACTTTCCATCTGGGGCATAGTTAATGGAAATCTCCCATTTTTTTTTTCTTCCGGAAATTTTTGTCTTTATAGCCCATTGGCCTCCCGCGTTTCAACTGAACTTTAGGCTCATTTGCTTTACTCCCATCAAGTTCTTTATTTGGAATTTCAACTCTTGCTGGGGCATTTGCAGCGAGGATATAAGACTTTGTCACCCTTTTTGTATCTGTGAACGCATCTGGTAATTGATTAGCCATATTTTGTAAATGTATAATCTTTTGTACTTCCATTTCGCGTTCTTTAGTAGGAGGATCAAGATGTACCAAAGATGGTGTAACCCACGTAATATCTTTTGGTACTTGTTTAATTTCTTCCCCTAACGATGGAAATTCATCTTCTTTAAAATGGCAATCGGCAAAACGTGCCGTGAATATATCACCAGTTTTTGGTTCAAGATATCTAATTATACTCGGTGATGCATAACCGACGTATATATCCAATCTCCATTGTGGCCTCATTTTTGTTCTTTGCGGTGAGGTTATAGGAACATAAACCGCACATCCAAAGATACGGAGATGAGAAATATTTTGTTCTTGGCCAGATGTTAACTGTAAAGGGGAATATGCATTTTGAGCACTTGGTCGTATCTGGACCAAAGCTGCAGCATGTAAGATTGCATAACCCATATAGAAATTAGGAGTTTTGTTCTCAATATTAGCGATCTAGCAATGATTTGTAGCCGTTTAATCAAAAATTCAGCCATGTCATTTTGTGTATGAACGTGAGGAACCAGATGCTCAACATCGATTCCCATTGACATACAATAGTCATTAAAGGCTTGTGAAGTAAATTCACCAGTATTATCAAGCATGACTTTCTTTATGGCATAATCAGGAAATTGTGCCTTTAACCTGATTATTTGGGCAATAAATTTTGCAAAAGCTGTATTTCGTGTTGTCAATAGATACACATGTGACCATCTACTAGATGCATCAATTAATACCATAAAGTATCGAAACGGCCCGCATGATGGGTGGATAGGACCACATATATCACCATGTATTCTCTCTAAGAAGACTGGAGATTCATTCCCAATTTTGGCTGGAGATGGCCGAATGATGAGTTTTCCTTGAGAATATGCATCACATGAAAACTCACAAGATTGAAAAATCTTCTGGTTTTTCAATGGGGGCCGTTAGAATTTTGCACAATTTTCTGCATCATGACTGAAGCAGGATGTCCAAGTCTTTCATGCCAGACTTTAAATGTATCAGGATATTATGTGGCATATATGATGTGGCCATGTGAATCTTTGTGCAATATAAGCCATAGGATAACATTGGCAGCTCTTCCAATATATGTTTCCTCTCTTTTATAATGCAAAGATATTAAATGCCATTTTTATTCATAGTCTCTATATGATATCCATTACTTCGGATATCTCTGAAACTTATCAAGTTTCTATGAGACTTAGGGGAATATAATGCATCATTTATTTCAAATTTTGTTCCCCTTGGCATTGAGAAACTTGCTCTTCCAGAGCCTATGATAATCTTTGCATTTCCAGAAATAGTACTCACGCTTCGAGCGGAGTCTTTTATTTTGAGAGACGAGAAATATTTTTTATCTTTGAGTCTCGTATGAGTCGTAGCACTGTCTGCTAGACATATATCTTCATCATCAATCTCAAAATTTGACATTTTCTAAAATAAAATATTTATATGCATTATTATAGTAAAAGACATAAACTTATAAAGGTTATAACAAAAACTATATTACAACAAACTAAGAAAAACATGAGCTACAATATATCACAGCTAAACCATTATTCAAATACTTAAAAACATTATTCATATGATACAAAGATAGCGATATCATGTCTCTTGATCTCTCCAATTCCCGTTGCCATTATCAACAAGGAAATCTGCAATATCGAGAGGATATTCATCTTCTAAGCCATGAAAGGAAGATCCATGCTCATCAGAGATGAGGTTGGACTCATCATCTTTTTCTTTTTCGTTTTGTGATGCTTGATACAGATCGGCCAGATGTTTTGGTATACGACATGTTTGATACCATTGTCCTTTCATTCTGCATCTATAATAAACATTCTCACTTTGCTTTTTCACAACGCGACTACCATCATTCACATGAAGGATATTGTTAGATTTTTCAGCGTTGAAATTATTAAGATGTGAACTCCTTCCTCTTTCTCGTCCACCATCTCTTCCACGACCGCGACCACGACCTTGACTGCGTCCACGTCCTCGTCCTTTCCAATTATTAAAACTGGATGAAGCAACATTCACTTCAGGCAGTGGAGCTGATCCAGTTGGACGAGTTTGATGGTTCATCATCACGAGCTCATTATTTTGTTCAGCAACTTGAAGGACTTGCATCAAGTCAGAGTACCGAGTATAATTTCTTGTTCGATATTGTTGCTGCAAGACTACATTTGTAAGATGAAATGTTTGGAAATTTTTCTCGATCATATCATAATTGAAAATATTCTCTCCACATAATATCATCCTTGAAGTGATTCTGAACATGGCGGAATTATACTCACTTACTGTTTTATAGTTCTGAAACCGCAGATTTAGCCATTCATTTTTGGCTTTTGGTAAGATCACATATTTTTGGCGATCAAACCTATCTTTGAGACATTGCAAAAGATCTGCGGGATCTTTTTCGTGATTTATTCATCTTTTAGACCATCATGGAGGTGATGACGTAAAAATACCATGGCTTTTGCTTTTTTTTTTCTCATTTGTCGTCGTTTCCGACGGCTCGATGGTTTTAAGCAAATCCTTTGACTGAAGATGTATTTTGGCATCTAAAGCCCATGACAAATAATTTTTTCCAAAAGCATCAAGAGCAGAGATATTAAACTTTTCCAAATTCGACATGATAACTATATAATAAAACAATATCACATAAGTTTAATGAATAACTTTAAAAAAAAATTTAAAAGATAACCAAACGTATAAATAAATTACTAAAAGATATAAATATAAATATCATAAAATATAATAAAAGCATGAATTAAATACAATCCTTGAGTAGACAGAGCCATCCATTAGATCAAGGAGGAGGTATAACCTTCTACTCCATAAAAATAATAAAGACATGTATTAAACATAGTCTTTAGAGGAGGCAGAGCCATCCATATGATCATAGTCTATCATATGATCATGATCGTGAAGCCAGAGCATATCTAACGATCGGTTTGGGGAAGGCAGTGCCTATCAACCCATAAATAAATAAATTTAAAATAATTTCAATATAATTTAAATATTACCTCAAGAATTTGATCCGGTAGAAACTTGTTTGTATCTGAGATGTAGAGCTTACTCGTGCTGATAACGTGTTATAAATAATAGTTTATATATATTATATATGTGTCACATGTATGACTTGTTAGAGAAAGAAGAAAGTGACGTACGAAAATAAAGAAGGAAAGGAAGTGATGATATCTCACATATACAACTAGTGCTATATATAGCACTTTACGTCGGTGAAAAGGAAGGCGGTAACACTAATAAAATATCTAATAAATAATCATTATCTTTAACAGATTTATATTTGTTTGAGTCAGAATTGTGAGATTTTTTAAAAAACAGTTAAATTTATTTTTTGAAAAGAACATTTGATGTAGGAACAAGAGGGGACTTGTTCTTACAAGGGGTGATGGATGGTGAATCTATAGCTGGTCGTACGACACTCTCTATGGACTCAAGTTGATGGATGATGAACGAAGGTAACAAGGGGATCGAGAGACGCCACACAGAGGATGAGAAGGTCTGTGATAAGTCTTAACACTCAGCTTCAAGTGAATCACACACAGGAAGAAGAGAGGTTTGCACTCTGACTTCAATCGTTTCTCACGCAAAGAAGAAAGGGAGCGGCTGGGATTTCTTTAACAAGAAAACTAGGTATTTTTATTGATCAAAAAACGTGGCTACAAAGCTGAGAAGGGACTTTATTAAATAGTCCAGCAGCTAGGGCTTCTAGGCCAAAAATAATACAAATAAGGAAATAATGAAAACAACGCACACTCTAGACTCTAAAATACAAAATGCTGGGACGTTCTAAGACTCAAAGAAAATAAAAAGAAACCCTGCAAAATAACAAAATAAAACTCGTGAGTCTAAAGCATAATTCAAATACTCACCTTTCATAATTTGCTGACTCCATTAAACGCTCTTGGTTGTGATAATCCTCTTGGGTCCCCATTGAAGTCAGTTTGATGAAGATCTTCTTGTGTCTCCACTTGATTAGCCATGAGCTTGTCTTCTTGTTCCATTTGTTCCTTGTCGACTCCATGAATAACTTTGAGTGTATCTTGAGGAGCTTCTCCTTGAGTCTTGTATTGATGTCCGCATCATACTCTCCCTCTTCAAAAGGTTTTGTCCTCAAAACTGATTGACCTGCAACAAGAGAAAACAAGGCAGTAATTTGATATATTTGAAGGTTTAGAAAATTACCTCGGATGGTGGCGAATATGTGACTAGGGTGTGATCGTTGTTGTGAATCTGGTGGTTCTTCCTTGATAAGCATGTGGTGTGTGAGTACATGCTCTTGATTCTGGAACATAACTGTAGTCTCCTTTGTGAGATCATCTATTTCACTTATGGATTTTCCATGAAATTCTTCTTGGATGTTGATTTGTACGTTGGGGTCTGGCGGTTTTTCTTTGATCAGTTTGAAGCAAATGACGCCTTGGGACTTCTTCTGGGCCATTACAGATGGCTTGAACCGTGTGCCTCCTACTCCAGTCTTTGGTTTTGTCGTATGCTTCAAGGATTCTCTAAAATCTGGACTTGACACTTTTGATAAAAACAAGCATATTATATCCGTGTGGTGGGAAAAATGAGCTTTAGGAACAGAGATACTTATCTTGGCGTGTACAAGTTCAATGTCTCTGGCTCTTACTATAATTCTTGGTGTCCATTCATTGTACATAGTCAGTTGTATATCTTTAAGAAATCCTCGGAACTGATGGTGTCCTAGCTGAATTTCTACTTTGTTTTTCCCATGTCCTGTATCAAAATTAGAAGATTTATAGCCAGACTGTGGTTTTATGTATAGAGACTTATCTCGCTGGTGCTTGTAGTTTGGTTTGAACATCAGCAATGCATCTGGTGGTTCATCTTTGAACATTAAAGAAGCTTTGAAAACTTTGACATGCTCCTGGCCTTTCGATTCGAGTTGTAAGGGTTCATATCCTCCCATGTCTTGTTTCTGGTCAGAAACTAAGAATTTTGCTTCTCCAAAGGTCCATTGTTTCTCCTTAGTACCTGAACCTGTTTCAGCATATTCTAGACAAGACAAGTGCATTACTCTTGTCATGAAATTATAAAGAACAAGATAAGTATTGTTAGAACTTATCTGTTTATCAACTGTTGTTTGGACAATGCTCTTCTCAGATTTTTCTTGTGGTACACATAAGGAACGTTGGCTTGGTACTTTCTTCTTATTAATATTCTTTAGGCTGATTTTCTTAGTGTCATAATCTTCCTGGTCGTGCAACACAAGGGTTGGAATCTTTGTATACCTTTCACACATAATTTGCTTCTTAACTTCAGGAGGCATCGAGCTCACGTATTTTCTACCTGCAGCATGAGTAGGCACGTTTGTTTTACTCATTAAAAAGGGTTCTAGACACATACCTGGTATAGCGTTGCTCATGTTAAGTTGGATGTGTGTCTCTGGTTTTGCTTCCTTAAGCAACATAGAGTGCATTGTGTCTTGAGCTTGCCTTTGATCCATTGTAACATTTATTGCTGGTGGCTCTTCTCCTATGAACGTGTGCTCCAATTTGTCTAAGGTGTAAGTTATCTTAGCCTTTGTTTGTTCTGGTTTTTCTTGTGGCTTGCACAATTCTGTTTGGCTGGGAACATTCTTCTTCTCCATGGCATATGTGTGCTTCTTGTTTGGCTGAATGTATACTTGTTGTAGAAAGTCCTTTTGATCTTCCGGTGGCCTTAGTTTTCGTGTCTCCTTGGTGTGACGGTTGGAGTATCTTCGTGGATATTGTGCTCTGGCTTCCTTTAAGTGAAGTGTAGAAACATACTTCCTGATCATGACCCATTTCAGATTCTCCCAAGTGGCGATGACTCCTTCTTGATATTTCCATCTTTCATATTTTTCTTGCCTCCACCATGAGTATGCGTTTCGGGTGAGTTGTTTGATTGCACACACTAGCCTTTCTTCCTTTGGATAGTTGTGGAATGAAAACCAATCATCCATGTCTCTCTCCCACTCTAGGTAGTCCTCTGGATAACTACTTCCTGCAAATGTATAAATCTGTGGCACAAAATAATCATAGCGAACTGATGGTTGTTTTTGCAGGCAAGGTTTATGCTTCATGGTTCTCAATGCACGGTCTGGTGGTTTAGGCTCAACATATTCAGCTCCTGGTGCATCTCCAAATCCATTTTCTTCTCTTTGTTGTTGGAGTCGTGTCAGTCTTTCTCCTATTTTCTGAATTTGGACAAGAAGCTGTGCCATGTTAACCTCTTCATCTTGCTCTCCCATGTCGAGACTCCTGTAGTACACTAGCAAACAGATCAAGTGTAAAAGGAAATTGAACAAAAAATCAAACAAGAAATCAAAGTTCCTTCAAGCCAAACACAAAACAGAGAAATTAGCAAAATCCCTGTGTCTCAAGTTTCCGTGAACGAAAAATAGCAAACGAATTTCTAAAATAAGGGGGACAATTTTTATAGTTTTTAAAAGGTTTTGAGAAGCTAAAACAGAAGACGAAATATTTTTATGATTTTTTTTGAATTTTATAAAATTGAAACAACACAACAGACGAAAAATTGAAAAACTATGAAACAGATTTTTATTTGGTTTTTTTTTTTTGATAGGGATTGAAACAAAACAACCACAGCAAACTAAATAAAGGTAAAAGGGGTTGAAACAACCTGAGATAGGAGCGTTTAAGCTCTGATACCAAGATGATGTAGGAACAAGAGGGGACTTGTTCTTACAAGGGGTGATGGATGGTGAATCTATAGCTGGTCGTACGACACTCTCTATGGACTCAAGTTGATGGATGATGAACGAAGGTAACAAGGGGATCGAGAGACGCCACACAGAGGATGAGAAGGTCTGTGATAAGTCTTAACACTCAGCTTCAAGTGAATCACACACAGGAAGAAGAGAGGTTTGCACTCTGACTTCAATCGTTTCTCACGCAAAGAAGAAAGGGAGCGGCTGGGATTTCTTTAACAAGAAAACTAGGTATTTTTATTGATAAAAAAACGTGGCTACAAAGCTGAGAAGGGACTTTATTAAATAGTCCAGCAGCTAGGGCTTCTAGGCCAAAAATAATACAAATAAGGAAATAATGAAAACAACGCACACTCTAGACTCTAAAATACAAAATGCTGGGACGTTCTAAGACTCAAAGAAAATAAAAAGAAACCCTGCAAAATAACAAAATAAAACTCGTGAGTCTAAAGCATAATTCAAATACTCACCTTTCATAATTTGCTGACTCCATTAAACGCTCTTGGTTGTGATAATCCTCTTGGGTCACCATTGAAGTCAGTTTGATGAAGATCTTCTTGTGTCTCCACTTGATTAGCCATGAGCTTGTCTTCTTGTTCCATTTGTTCCTTGTCGACTCCATGAATAACTTTGAGTGTATCTTGAGGAGCTTCTCCTTGAGTCTTGTATTGATGTCCGCATCAACATTAGATGTTCGCAAAAAGTTATTGAAGAGAACATTAGATGTTCGCAAATAGTTAAAAAATTGTATATATAAAAGTGCAATAGTACTCTATCATAACTTGATATGTTAGCAAATCAGTGACTAACATATATCTTTTTATTCCAAAAAAAACCTTCAAAAACAACGATGTTTCTTAAACAAAACAAAAGTTCTCTCTTGCTTTTTTTCCATCCGAGAATTATTTGTTAGATCAATTATAAATTTAAAATTTTAATTTTTACGTTCTAAACTTTCGAAACTCCAAAATTTTAAGGATTAAAAAGAGGGTTTCTATGTCAACATGATTATTCATCTTCAACGTAAGAGATTCAGTTTTATCGTTGCCACAAAGCTAAGAACTTTGTAATTCAATCAGCACGATATCTCTAACTTCCCATATTCTCACTGTCCACCATTTCAATTGGCAAAAAATTACATTCTTAAATGGGTCACAGTGACATGTTTTCTGATAAATTGTTAAACATAAGATATTTTTGCTCTTGAGAGTCTTTAGTAGTTTTTCTAAAAGTTTCATGCACTCACTACAGGAAAATCGGGTATTAATAGCAATTCAAGATAGCGGTTTTAATAGTTCTGCTATAGTTTATTTTTCCATAGCGTTTATAATTATGAAACGCTATGCTATACGGAGCGGCAAAAAGTTTTTTGGCACGCGCTTAATTTTTTGCTTATCTATTAACTCTTTAATAGCATATACATAAGGAAACCGCTATAGTATTTGTAACCGCGAATATATTTTTTCGTTTTCCGCCAAACTTAAAAAAAATCCCCAAATATTTTATTTCTTGCTTAGGTTTCATCGTCGCCGATATTTTTCTTTTTTCCCAACACTCACTCACTCAAGAAAGAAACTTCGCTCTCTCAGTCTCTTCTCTGACTTGATCTCTATTTCTTCTTCGATTTGATCAGTTTCCGTTTTAGTTTCATCAATCTCGGTGTTCTTCTTCAATCTCTGTCTCGATCTCTGTCTTAAATCTCTGTATCGATCTCTGTCTCAATCTGTGTCTAAATCGAATTGCATTTGGTCGAATTTGACATGCAAGGTAAAATTGTGTTTGGGTTTTGATTAATTCCAGAAATTAAAGTATTTTATTCACACATATTGGGTATTAATCCATCGTTCTTCTTGTGCAGGAAGCTAGAGCTAGGTGAGACAATCTATACAGGTACTCGATTTGGATTTGGGGTTCCGATTTTAAGATTTTGTTAAACAATTGATTTCTAATTTATCTGTTTTTTCTGTTTTGACTGTGTTTGTATGTGAAATTTTGATTTCAAGCTTCTGATAAGAACTTGAGTTATGGTACTTTATTTTCATTCTAAATACTGGTTCTTTCCCTCATTTATGTATTGGTTTCGTTATAAAGTTTGGTTTACTCGTGTATAGTTTATGGTTTTAGGTATTACAAATTTGGGGTTTTGCAACTTTGCGTAATAATTAGGGATTTTTTACTTGTAGTTTTGCTCTGTATTGAAGTTTGTGTCTGATTCTAGACTTCTACCTATTATGTGCTTATATCCATTGAAGTAGATGCTTTTGGATTTTTGTGTAAAGCAGAAGAAGATATCAGAGTTAAATAGTGATCGTGATCAGCTTTTGTGTATCAGTTTTGGTGTATTCTGTATAGTATTTGTGATTTTAACATCAATGGAAAAAAATAAAACTCCATTTTTAGTTTAAAGCTTGAGGTTGGGTCGATGAGTGAAGATGAAACTGTGTCTGTCTATGTTCATTTGAGAATTGATTTCTTGCTTCTTCTATGATTTGAGTTGGCTACTATATATTCTTCTCAAGACTTGACACATTTCGATTTTGGCACATTTCTTGTTTCAATTTTGATTATCGGTTTCGATTATGATGTTTGGGTTTCGATTTTATGTTGATATATTGAAACTGTTCTTCATTTATCAGTTTCAGAAATGGCGAAGACAAGAGGAGGAGGTCAAGTTGGTTCTCGCCGTAGTAGACGTAATCAAGGCTTGGAGGTAGAAGATGTTACACCACCAGTTGCTCCTGCAATAACAGTAAAGGTGAATAAGAAGGTGAATAAGAAAAGAAAAGCAAAGAAAGTGGGTACGAGAAGTGGTACTAGAAGCAAGAAAGTGGCTGCTCAAGATGATGAGGTAGAAGATGTTACACCGCAAGATAATGTGGTTGAAGAACCGCAAGATGATTTGGTTGACAGTGTAACACCGGAAGTTGTGGAAGAAGAGAAGGGTAATGACAAAGAAGATGTAACACCGGAGGCTGATCAGACTGAGAAAGCAATGTCTGAAAATGAGAAAGAAGATTCTGAGATAGAAGGAGAAGCTTGCTTGACTGGACAGGAACCGCAGGACGATGAAGAAGAAGCTGCCAATATGGAAGAAGCTGCCAATATAGAAGGAACTGCCAATATCGAAGAAGCTGCCAATATCGAAGAAGCTGCCAATATGGAAGAAGATGGTGTTGGCAATGGTCAAGATAATGCGATTCCTAGCAATACTGATGAAGGAAGTCAGGTACCAGAGGAAAGAGTGAAAGAAAGAAGAAAAAGAGGACCAACAAAGATGCGTAAAGTGGCTGAAAATCCTAATGAAAAGGTTTCAGTTTCTTTCACTGAATTTGGTGATCATGTTGGACCTGGTTCAGTAAAATTATCATCTTTTCTTGGTGTCCTTGTGAGTGAACGCATTCCGGTTACACTTGATGATTGGAGAAAACTTGATGCAGTGACTAAAGAATCATTGTGGGAAGAAATTCAGGTATATATTTATATGCAACAATTTTTTTTGTTTAACAGATATGAAACATGTTTGACCTTTGCTTGTTGTACTTGATGCAGGGGAGGTTTGACTTGCAAGAAGAATGGAAAAAAGCTGTTATTTTCAAGCAAATGTGTAATACCTGGAGGGCTAGGAAGTCAAGGTTAGTGTCAAAAGTACGTGCTGCGAAGACAGCTGCTGAGAGACTAGCTTTAAAACCCAGCAACATCCCATCCAATCAAGTGTGGAACTCTTGGGTTAGGAGCAAGAGTAGCACAGCTTTCACGGTTAGTAAATTTCTTGTAAATTTCTTGTTTATATGTCATGTCTTATAGATTTAATCACACTCATATTTATAATGTAGGAAATAAGTAACAAGTACAGGAAGATGAGACATAATCAGATTCCTCACACCACCAGCCGCAAAGGAATGCTTCGTTTAGCTGATGATTTGGTAATAATAGTTGTCAATATCTATATATATTGTTAGCATAAAATGGTACTGAGATATGTATGTACTTTAATTATATAGAAAAAAAGAGTTTAAACCCAAGTAAGGTGAATAGGAGTAAGGTATGGATTGCGGGACACACTCATGCTGATGGTAGACCTGTGAAGCCTGAATTTGCCGAGACTATTGTAAGAATTCTGGAACTTGTTATATTGTGTGTAAGTAATGCATCATGATCAATGAGTTTTTTTGTGTTTAAATGTTTGTCTTAGAAACAAATACAATCACTTGATAGTGAAATGGACTCTACATCAGCTGCTGATAACATAAGGGAAGATGCTGTGACCAAGATTTTGGGAAGAGACAAACCTGGACGAGTAAGGGGGTTTGGTAGAGGGATTACGGCTACTAAGTTAGCATTTCTGCAATCTAGAGACGCAACGATGGCAGAAATGAAAAGTGAGATTGATGAGTTAAAGGGACTGGTTAGAGAATTAGCTGGAAAGAAGGTAATCCTTTTCATTACATTTGGTCAATTGGTCTGGTTTTAAGACATTAACAAAATTATTTTCCTTATCTCAGAAAAGTAATGGTGATACTGAAACATGTGAGAGTAGTGGTGGATTCAAAGTAGGAGTTAGAGTACAAATACTGGATTGGATTCATTCAGGAGAAGTAGTTGTTGGTGAAGGAGAATTCTGTTCTGCTGAACCGATGTACAAAATTGGTCGTATACCAATTGGTCCTAATGCAACGGCTGTCCTTGTTAAGTCTGTAGTAAGCTCAAAAGCTCCTCTCTGGAGGCCTACATCAGATGTGTTATATCTTGAGGAAGCTGTTGGATGCAAAATACCTTGGCCAATGGACAAATTGCTTTTGTATAGGGATCCAGACAATTCTGAAGATGTATCCATGGTAAAGATTTAATTTCCAATATAATTTTCTTGTAGTGAAGTGATATATCTCTAACCATTAGCCTCTTACATTTTAGCAAAACAAGGAAGGTGAAACTCGAAGATGCAAAATATTTGATTGGGATAATGAAGACGATGAGGTTATTGCTGAAGGTCTCGTGTGCTCATCTAACTCCAAAGATAGGGTTAACAATATACCTCTAGGTCCAAGTGCTGTTAGTATTCAAGTTGTGAAGGTGTTCAATGATAATGCTCCTTTGTGGAGGCCAAGTGCTGATATTAGTGTAATTGGTGATGCAATTAACGAGAAAATCGCATGGCCAGTTCAAAAGATTGATGTCACGGCTGCAGCCACTCCAGATGCAACACTACCTAAAGCAGTGGTATGTTATTGGAAATTAAGTTTTTCATTTGTTTGTCTGTTGATTGATGTTGGAAATTTCATTGATGTTGGAACTTGCTTCTATTATTTGCTTTGAGTTGTAGAGTCCAGGCAGCAATAGTTCCACCAAAAGTCCAAAGCAGAAGTGTTTTCTTTTAGATTGCAGCAACTCTGGGCGTAAGGTAGCTGAAGGAAGAGTAATTTCAACAGATCCAGAAGATACATGCCATCATGTACCCCTAGGTCCAAATGCAAGCAAGGTCTGTGTAGAAGTGGCTAAGATTGGTAATGCAAAGGTCTGGAGGCCAAGTTCAGAGATTGAATTTATTTCTGATGCAATTGGTTCATTTGTAGCATGGCCAAATGATAAAATAAAGTTCGTGTGAAAGTTCGTGTGAAACTTAGATAATTATGATATTGGTATTGTGTGTAAAACTTATTATGTCTTGGTATTGTATTGCCGGTTATGGATATTAGATTGTGATATTGGTATTGTGATATTGGTATTGTGTAATTGGTATTGTGATAGTAGATTATGGTATTGGTACATGTACCAAAATTAAAGTTAAAATTATTATATAAAATTAAATTCCTAAACTAAATCTCTAACCCCTAAATTAAAGTTAAAATCTTAAATTAAATCTTTAAACCCTAAATTAAAGTTAAAATCCTAAATTAAATAATTAAACCCTAAATCAAAGTTAAAATCGTAAATTCAATCTTTAAACCCTAAATTAAAGTTAAAACCCTAAATTAAATCTTTAAACCCTAAACCCTAAAAGTTAAACTCTAAACCCCAAATTTAAACTCGAAACCTCAAAAGTTTAGTTTAAAATTCTAAATCATAAACTATAAAACATAAATACTTGAGTAAAAAAATCTAAACCCCAAAGTTTAAACCCTAAACCCTAAACTATGCCTTAGTGTTTATGAACATATAAGTTAGATAGTTGGAATACTAACCTATATTAATTGTTCTTAATTTTAAAATTTTATACTTATAAGAAAAAATATTCTAAAAATTTAAATACTTATATTGAATTTTTTTTAAAAATAATTTATTTTTTTCATTAATAAACTATTTAATATGATAATTTTCTGATTTTTTCATTAATAGCCAATGAGAAGTAACCTCCCAGATTGTAGGACGAATCCTACACCGTTAGATAACGCCGATTTTGATCTCAGCCGTCCTTTCTTATTGTTGACGCGATTAATGTACACCGTTGATCTGTCTCGCTAACTTTGATCTGAGCCGTTCTTGTTCTTAGCCAATGAGCATTAACCTCCGAGATTACAATATGGGCGAAGCCTACACCGTTGATCTGTCTCGCTAAATTTGATCTGAGCCGTTATTGTCCTTAGCCAATGGTGTGGAACCTCCGAGATTGCAACTTAATGAACCTAGACCGTTGATTCGTTTCACTTATTCTGATCCGAGCCGTTCATTCTTTGGATTTTGAATTCGTCGTGTAAAGAACATATCAAACAAAATTACAGAACACAACTCATCTTTAGGGTTTACCAAAAATTCCCCAAATCGCTTAGAGTTTCAGAACGTTTTCACACCATCGACCGACATCGACTCATCCAAATTTTGAAGGAAGAGTTCTTCCCTTCGAATCCTAACCGCGCTGGCCCCTCTGCTCCCCCGGTCTTCGGCCCGAGCTGTATGAGGCAGAAACTCGTCCCACGTACGGTTCATCTCCATCGTGACCAAATGGATAAGACGTGGATTTGGCTGCCAAGGTATACACTAAATTCTATCGAGCTTACTTATATTAACCGATTGAAAGAAATCTAAATTCTTTTCCAATTGACAATGTAGGAATAGTCTCGAGTACTCAGAAGGAGCAACGAACTTCGCCAATTCAACAGCAAGAAGATTGGGAAATCTGTCTGAAATGCTATGCCCATGTAGAGATTGCCGCAATTTATGCCATCAGTCTATAGATAAAATTGTTGAGCATCTAGTGATAAGGGGTATGGATAAGAAGTATAAGACTTCTTGTTGGAGTTTTCATGGTGAAAAAAGAGCATATACAGAAGACAATGCTCCTCAACATGAAACAGAGGCATTTGACTTGTTTAAGACAGCATTCTCTATGGGTGAAGGTGAACCAAATCAGACGAATGATGATGAAGCATTAGAGGCAAACGACGACGAAGCAGTAGAGGAAACTGAGTTTAGGAAAAAGTTAAGAGAAGCTGAAACTCCATTGTACTCTGATTGTATCAAATACACAAAGGTTTCAGCAATTATGGGACTTTACAGATTGAAGGTTAAGAGTGGTGTGTCGGAGAACTACTTTGATCAGCTGTTGTGTTTAATTCAGGACATGCTACCTGAAGACAATGTACTTCCGAAGAGTTTAGCTGCAGTCAAGAAATTTATGAAGATATTTGGTTTCGGATATGAAAATATTCATGCTTGCAAGAATGATTGCATACTATATAGGAAGGAGTTTGAGAAGTTAGATAGCTGTCCAAGATGCAAAGTTTCAAGATGGGAAAAGGATAAGCATAGTAATGAGATAAAGGTTGGGATTCCAGCAAAGGTCCTTCGATATTTTCCAATCAAGGACAGATTTAGGAGGATGTTTAGATCAAAAAAGATGGCTGAAGATTTGCGGTGGCACTATACGAATGGCACTGAAGATGGTACAATGCGACACCCCGTTGATTCTATATCTTGGGCACAAGTGAATGATAAATGGCCAGACTTTGCTGCTGAACCAAGGAATCTTCGACTTGGAATTTCTACAGATGGGATGAACCCTTTCTCCATGCAAAACACTAATCACAGCACATGGCCAGTGTTGTTGGTGAACTATAACACGCCTCCAACTATGTGTATGAAGGCTGAGAATATAATGTTGACTTTGTTGATCCCTGGTCCAACAGCTCCTGGTAATAACATAGATGTTTATTTGGCACCACTGATAGACGATTTAAAAGATTTGTGGGCTGAGGGTATTGAAGTCTATGACTCATTTGCAAAGGAGAATTTCACACTTAGAGCCATGCTGCTTTGGAGTATCAGTGACTATCCAGCCTTAGGAACATTGTCTGGATGTAAAGTGAAAGGGAAACAAGCTTGCAATGTATGTGGAAAGGATACACCTTCCAGATGGCTTAAGTTTAGCCGTAAGTTTGTCTATATGGGGAATAGAAAGAGACTACCGCCTGGCCATCGTTATAGATTTAAAAAAGCTTGGTTTGACAATACTGTTGAGGAAGGGAATGCTAATAGGATACAAACTGGCGCTGAAATATATGAGACACTACAAGCTTTTAGGAATGATTTTGGAAAACCTCTAGATAAGGAAACTAAAAGAAAAAGAACTGAGTTGGAAGATGATGAGGTAGTTGAAGAAGAAGAGTGTGAAGAATCAAATGATCTATGGCGGTGGAAGAAGAGATCAATATTCTTTGAACTACCTTACTGGAAGGTAAAGTAAAGTAATTGAACTATATTCTCTCTTATTGTTGGATCTGAATAAGCCTAACAATTTCTTATTTAATGTGTTAGGATTTGCCTGTTCGTCACAATATTGATGTTATGCACGTAGAAAAGAATGTCTCAGATGCTATATTGTCTATCTTGATGCAAAGTGCTAAGTCAAAAGATGGTTTGAAAGCAAGAAAAGACTTAGAAGATATTGGAATCAGAAATCACTTGCACACAGAGATCCGGGGAAAGAAAACATACTTACCTCCAGCAGCCTATTGGTTATCCAAGAAAGAGAAGACAATTTTCTGCCAAAGATTATCTAAGTTTAGAGGTCCTGATGGTTATTGTGGTAATATTGCGAATAGTGTTTCAGTTAACCCTCCAAATATAGGTAGTTTAAAGTCGCATGATCATCATGTCCTAGTACAGAACTTGTTGCCAGCTGCATTAAGAGGGTTGTTACATAAGGGTCCTAGGATTGCCATAAATAGATTATGCAGTTACTTCAACAGGTTGTGTCAGCGCAACATCGACTCGGAGAAACTTATGACAATGGAGACAGAGTTTGTGGAAACAATGTGTCAACTGGAGCGCTTCTTCCCTCCATCCCTTTTTGATATCATGTTCCACCTTCCAATACATCTATCAAAAGAAGCACGTTTGGGAGGACCAGTACACTTTCGCTGGATGTATCCATTTGAAAGGTTTGATGTACTCATTTGATTCAATATATGTATTTACTGCAATGATGTTCGACTAATATTCATTTCTTGACTGAGTTATAGGTACATGAAAACACTTAAGGCTTTTGTTAAGAATCATGCAAGGCCAGAAGCATGTATGGCTGAGGGGTATTTAGCTGGAGAATGCGTTGCATTTTGTTTAGAGTTCCTTAAAGATTCAGTACCAGTTCAAGAAACAGTTAATCGCAATGAAGATATTGAGGCTGATAGAAGCGTGGTTGAAGGTCGACCTCTGCAGAAGGGTATAGAAGTTACCCTATCAGATAAAGATAGAGACATTGCACATCGCTATGTGCTAATGAACATGGCATCTTTGGATCCTTATGTCGAGTAAGAGGTTACCCTTTATGTCTCATCTACTATTTATGATTATAATTTCATTCTCAAAACTGTTGTTTAATGTAAAATCAGGATGCATTTGGAAGAATTACAAGCTAATGATGCTCGATGTGCTAAAAATGAAACTTTGTTATGGAAAAACCATACTCAGCACTTTGCACAATGGCTTAAAATAAAGGTTTACAGCTGCAACTTGTCTTCTTGATTATTTGTTATACAGCTTGTTAAATTGACTGGTTAGCTTAGCTTGTAGCTTGATGACTGGTTTTCTTGGCACAGATTAATTGTTAGCTTCATGATCATGTTTTGCTTAATGACTGGTTAGCTTAGCTTGTTGCTTGATGACTGGTTTTCTTGGCACAGATTAATTGTTAGCTTCATGATCATGTTTTGCTTAATGATTGGTTAGCTTAGCTTGTAGCTTGATGTCTGGTTTTCTTGGCACAAATTAATTGTTAGCTTCATGTTCATGTTTTGCTGTGGCAGATTCATTCAGACTCAAGAAATAGTCATTCTAAGGAGATAAGGTGGTTGGCATTTGGACCAAGAAATGTTGCTTTAGCACATAAAGGATTTATCGTTAATGGGCAACGGTTTCATACAGATGCGGTTAAGCGGAAGACACAAAACAGTGGTGTAACTTATGAAGCATTTAGCATGTGTAGATCAAGTGCTCGAGATATGAGACAAGTCGCTGATATGCTTACATATTATGGAGTGATAAAGGAGATTTTACTTATCGACTATCACATGTTCAAAGTGCCGATGTTTAGATGCAATTGGGCCAACACAGGGAATGGTGTGAAGGAGGAAGAAGGTTTCACTCTTGTTAACCTTCATATGAACCTTCAGATGGTTTCACTCTTGTTAACCTTAATATTTATATATTTTGTATTAATTTTAATGTTTTTTTTTACAAATATTCGAAAATATTATATTTTAATTAAAATATAATTCGTAATTATTTTTAATAAATAAATTTCGAATAATTTAAAAACAAACTAATAACACGAAACATTTGCTATCTTTGCTATAGGTAAAGTCATATTACGGATTTTAATAACATTTGTATCACGTTATTATAAACATTAACAATTGCACAGTAAACTACGCTATCGTTGTATATTCAACTATAGCACAACAACAATCCGCTATCAAAAGTGTCGGACCTACTATAACGGGCGATGTCACAGCGTTTTAGGAAGCGCTATAATAGCTAATTCATAGCGTTTAACGGCCGCTGTTAATGCCCATATTTCTTGTAGTGACTCATGATTTTTAGAAGAATAGTGGAGATTAAGGTTTTTGGGACTTCTGATAGTTAGAAAAAGAGTTACAAAGAGATAACATCAATACCAAAATGGGGTTGGGACTATGTTTAAGCTAGTTAAGTTCTGAGGGAAGATAGACGGGGATTCATGAGGTCTCCTTGTTTATTATTAGAATGTCCCACATCGAGAGTTGGAAAACTTGAGGACTAAAATATAAATGTGTGGCAATCCTCCACTCATGAGCTAGCCGGTCCAACAATGGCGAAGGCCCTAAGCGAACGTACATTGTTTTTTCTTTCAGATTTAAATGGAAGAAACAAGGGTTCTACTCTAAATATGCTACATAAAGAAACGTAAAACATCAAAAACCAAAAACCAAAAAAAAATAAACCAAGATATAGAGCCAAAAAATAAAAAAATATAAATCTCGATCATGAGTTATATAAAATTTTTAACTAAATTCTACTTAGTAAATAAGTCTCAATCATAAACTTATGTATTTTTTTTAGAAAACCCGAATTGATGTGTCATGCAAAGCCAAGGGATGGAGATCAACAATTTTTAGTAACTAAAAACAATAGAAAAAAAAAACTAAGTAGCCAAAGCCCAAAAATTCATAGGGTCATAAGTCTTTGCTTATGTGGATTATGGTACAGTTCGGACCTGCATGTATTATGATATTAGAGCAGGGCCAAGTTCTTGATTGTGAGGCCCACTCGTGGATGTTCACTCCCATAAAATTTCATGCTTCAGATGTCTATCATGAGCGTGAGGGGGTGTATTAGAATTTCCCACATCGAGACTTGGAAAACTTCAAGACTAATATAAAAGTGTGTTACAATCATCCACTCTTGAGGTAGCTTTTGGTTGTGAGTTAGGTCCAGCATTTATAATATTTATATATCTCTGAGTATGAGGGTGATGGCGTAGTTCAACATGATCTTGATCTTGGATCCTTATCTTCAGTTTTATTTGTTTCACCATCTTCTTTATGATTTTTTGTGAGGAATTAATCATTTATACATGATTCAGTTTTTTTTGTAGAATAGTTATCTCTCCCTCTCCACACTCTTTATTTTTGTGTTCAAAAACATGAAATAAAATAAAATATAGTTTACTAATCTAGCATTTATTCAATAAAAATAATAAATTTGATAAAATGGATGATAAATAATTATGTTGAAAATAACTAATAACATTTGCATAGAAAGAGAGAGAGAGAGAAAGCGTATGAAGAAAGAAAAAGTGACATGTGCAATGAAACAAAAATTTATTAAAAATGAAATGAAAATGCTAAGAAGTATAAGAATGTCTATTTATTTTAGAAAAAAGTTTTTCTTAGTGTCTATGTGGTTATTGAAAAAGCGAAAAAGTTCTATTTTGCATAAACTTAAATTAAGATAAGAGAAAGTGTTATGCCACACATTCTAAAACTAAAAGATAACTCTATGACTATGTTCGTAATGCCCAACCACGACAATTACTCAATGTTGATTTTGAAGTCACATGGGGTATATAAAGTATATACTTGGATTTAGAAATCTGTGGAATGGAAGTTGTCATGGTCAGCATAAGATGCTTGTTATAGAACACAAATTAATATTCACCCATGTGGTTCTTACACTTACTGGCATGTAATTTTATCAAATGGTTCAATCTAAAGTTGGAAAATGTGTGGTATGGATGTGTGAGGAGAACTGCTCTGAAATGCAATGGACATAGGTTTTTGTTTCTAAACAGGGGCGGTCTAATAAATTTGGAGGTAATGTGCTAACAACAAAAATTTGGCCCACTTTCTGTATAATTTTTTTTAAAAAAATTTGGGCCTTAAATTTTTTTTTTTGGCCAAAAACTGACTCAAAATTTTTGTGCCATTAGCATTTGCTCCTCTTGCACAGGCCCATAACCGGCCCTGGTTCTAAAGAATATAGTTACCGGAAGAGGTGTCATCCGCTACGCACCATTCCGATTTGGAAATATTCAAAGAAGAATGTTTTCGAAAAGAAAAAAAGGTCAAAAAAGCATGAACTTTCAAAAGTGGACGATTAAAGCATGGACTTCGAAAATGTTAATTAAATCACATACTTTCTGTTGACTTTTGAATTAAATAATAAACTTTCATTGACTTTGCTAATTAAAGCATGACGTTAACTCCATTAATAGAACACACTTACGGGGTTAGCTTCCGTTACACACACTTCTGTTACCCCCCAAAACGACGTCGTTTTGTTTTAATAAAACGAATCCAAAGCCCAATAAAACCGAAGATCCATTTGAAACCCAAAATGAGTTTTAACAAAACGATGTCGTTTACTGTAAATCGAAACAAATGAAAATCTGAAAATCCGCAAATCGCGTAAAATCCCCAATTTACCTAAATCCCTAACCCTAGGAATCGAAATCAAACATTTGAAAATCTCTTGATCTCTTCTCAGATTATCGTCATGGTGCGGACCCGTGGTGGATACAAGAGTGGTCTGCCTCGTCAATCATCGAGATTGGCTTCAACATCTCCAGAGAAAGACGCCGGAAGAGAAATTGATGACTCACCAGAAGCTGAGGCGGAGGCTGTTGATGGAAGAAAAATTGTGGTGGTGGATAACCCATCAGAAGCTGTGGCGGAGGCTATTCACGGAAGAGAAATTGTGGCGGTGGATGACTCAGAAGTAATTGAGATTGTGTCTGAACCACCAATAACTGAGGCGGAAGTTATTGCTGGAAGCTCTGATCGACGGAGCCGGGGAGGAAAAAGAGTGGTCCGACTCGTTGGTCACTGAGACTCACGAGCCCAGAGAAAGACGGCAATCAAAATTGAAAGAAGCAAAAACAGAAAGTCGACGATGATGTTGAGTTTATTGAGGCTATTGAGGCTGTTCCTAAAGCCAATAATAAGGGAAAGAAGCAGAAGAGGAAAATCGGCGATAATGCTGAGGATGCTAAGGTTGTTCTTAAAGCCAATAAAAAGGGAAAGAAGCATAAGAGGAAGATCGACGATAATGCTGAGGATGCTAAGGATGCTGAGGATGTTGAGGCTGTTCCTAATGCCAATAAAAAGGGAAAGAAGCAAAAACAGAAGATCAACGATAATGTTGAGAATGTTCTTGAAGCCAAAAAAAGGAAAGAAGCAAAAACAGAAGGTATATGATGATGATGAGGTTGTTTCTCAACCAAAACAAAAGCAGAAGAAGAAAAAACGAAAGAAACCAAATGATGCAGATATTGAAGAAGATTGTGATGCAGATAGCGGTGATGATTGTCCGGTTGTTGGCGATAAAGACTGCGATAAGGTTAGGTATGAAAATGAGGGAGACGGTAACAATGAAGCTGATGGTATAGGTTTAAAGGAAGAAGTTTGCCAGGACTTTGTAGCTGAGTTTGGGGTGAATGCGAGAGAGGAGAATGAAGGTGATAAAGATGCTGATAGTGGAGATGAAATCTGGGATGATGAGAGGATACCATAACCTATCTCAGATAGTGATGATGAAGAAAATCTAGAAGACATAGGTGATGTTCCTAGACAAGCTGAAGATCCTGAAGAGCTGCTGAGGTTGGGGAAAATATTCAACAGCCCAGATGATTTTAAGATTGTTGTGCTGAGGTATTCTCTAAAAACAAGATATGATGTTAAGTTGTACATGTCACAAAGCTTGAAGATTGGTGCCAAGTGCACTGATACTGATGTCAAATGTGGATGGAGATGCTACTGTTCTTATGATAAGAAGAAACATAAGATGCAAGTGAAGATTTACGAGGCTGAGCATTCATGTGTGAGGTCAGGTTACACAAAGATGTTGAAGCAAGGAATAATTGCTTGGTTGTTTTCAGAGAGGTTGAGAAAGAATCCGAAAATGACCAAACTAGAGATGGTTGAGGAGATCAAGAGAGAGTACAACATGACTGTGACTGAAGACCAATATGCAAAGGCAAAGTCAAAAGTTCTAAAGGAGAGGAAAGCTGTTCATGAAGACCATTTTTCACGGATATGGGATTATCAAGCAGAGATCTTCCGAACTAATCCAGAGACTACATTTGAGATCGATTGAGACAACTCCAGGGCCAACAATTGAAAGCTTACAAAGGTTTTTTTGACTCTTTATTTGTTTTAGAGCACAAGCAGTATCTTGGAAGCATACATGTAGGCCTATCATAGGAATAGATGGTGCGTTTCTTAAATGGGATGTTAAGGGGCATCTCTTAGCTGCTACTGGACGAGATAGAGATAATAGGATTATTTTCATTGCTTGGGCTGTAGTTGAGATTGAGAATGATGATAACGGGGACTGGTTTATGAAGATGCTCTCTGCAAAATTGGAACTTGGATATGGAAAAGATGTAGCAATCATCTCAGACAAACAGTCTGTTAGTATCATCTTTCAATCATTTACACTCGGTCTGTTTTAGTCATAAAACTATTGTAACAATATATTGTTTCTGTTATGTTTTCACGGCTTAGTTAAAGCAATTCACACAGTCATTCCAGAAGCTGAACATAGGCAATGTGCTAGGAACATTATGGATAATTGGAAGAGAAATAGTCATGACATGGAGCTACAACGATTGTTCTGGAAGATTGCTATGAGTTACACAGAAGGAGATTTTCTTGGGCATATGCAAGAACTGAGGAGCTACAATCAAGCAACTTATTATTCTCTACTAAATACTAATCCTAGGACATAGTCTAGAGGTTTCTTCAGGATTGGAAGCTGCTGCAATGACAACTTGGACAACCTCAGTGAGTCTTTCAATAGGATAATCAGACAGGCAAGGAAGAAACCTTTACTTGACATGTTGTAAGATATTAGGAGGTAGTGTATGGTGCGGAATGAGAAGAGGTATGTCATTGCTGGAAGATTGAAGACTCGATTCACAAAGAGGGCACATGCTGAGATAGAGAAGATGATTGCTGGATCACAGTTTTGTGAAAGATAGATGACAAGGCACAATAAACATGAGGTAAGATTGGATGATAACACATTCTCAGTGGATATGAATGACAATACTTGTGGTTGCAGGAAGTGGCAGATAACAGGAATACCATGTGTTCATGCTACATATGTCATCATTGGGATGAAACAAAAAGTTGAAGATTATGTAAGCGAGTGGTACACAGCTCAAATGAGGAGGGAAACATATAATGGTGGTATTGGACTTGTACAAAGCATGCTTTTGTGGCCAAGAATGAATATATTAGGTGTGTTGCCACCTCCATCGAGGAGAGGCAATCCTGGGAGACCAAAGAATCATGATAGGAGGAAAGGAGTATTTGATTATAACACCAAGTTATCACGCATAAACCGAGTGATGATATGTTCTAACTGTAAGCAAGAAGGACACAATAAACAAGGTTGTCAGAATCAGAGAGTTGCAACTCCACCAAAAAAACCAAGAGGTCGACCAAGAAAATATCACATTTGTATTTATTCGTTTTAAGTTTTAAATCAGTTGCTATGTGGAATTACTGAATATTGGTAATTGATTGTAACCAGGAACCAAGGAATATTTTGTTCGGACAAGGACAACCATTGGAAGGATCTCACCCTCCATCTGTTTCACAACCATCTGAGCCACTATCTCAGCCAATATCACAGGGAGCACCATCTCAGCCATCATCTCAGGATGGTCTCAACCTTCATCTCAGCCATGGTCTCAGCCAACATCTCAGGTATGGTCTCAGGCATGGTCTCAACCAACATCTCAGGCATGGTCTCAGCCACCATCTGAGCCATAATCTTAACCACCATCCAAGCCATCATCTCAACCACCATCTCGACCACCATCTCAGACAGACATATCACATAGAGGAGGAGGATCACCTAGAGGTAGAGGATCACATAGAGGTGAAGGATCACATGGAGAAGGAGGATCACAGAGAGGTGGGGATCACATGGAAAAGGAGGATCACAGACAGAAAGATCAATATATAGAGGTTGGGGATCATTGTTTGGTTTGTTTGGTCTGTAGTGAAGTTAGCTCTAATGAACATGGTTTTGGTATGTTTTTGTTGGTGTTTAACTTTTATCAGAACCTGTAGTTTTTTGTTAAGGTTCTGAACATGGTTTGGTCTGCTTTTGCTCGGATTAGGTTTGGTCTGTTTTTTGTCGGATTAGGTTTGGTCAGTTTTTGGTCAGATTTTGTTGTGTAAAGAACATGGTTGGTGTCAATCCAAATGAACATGATTTGTTTTTTGTTTCACATGTTTTGTTCTTGTTTCACTTGTTTTGTTTTGGTTTCACTTTTCTTCTTTCACTTGTTTTGAGAATTCTAAAATAAAGTTATCAATATTTCAACCAAACAAGATGTATTGAACATGAACAAGTTTACAACAACTAAAAACCAACAACAATTTGAAGCACAACAAAGTTCACAACTCTACCATTACCACTACCAATAACAAACCACAAGTCTACTAATAACGAACCACAAGTCTCTTTTCATTTGCATTATCAAAGCACAAGTAAGCAATCACAATGGTGATAAGACATAACCACACAAAACACACTTGCGAGCACACTTTCCACTTGCGGGTTTCCATTTTACTCATCATAGCTTCTTCCTTCTTTTTTTTTCTTCTTCTTCATCTTTCTTTTGTCTAAGCCACTTAACTTCACAGGTTCAGTCTGAGAGACCATTCGGATTCCTTCTCTTTTTCTCATCTTTCTATTAATATCACGAAATTTTGTTAAAAAAAGAAATACATAATTACGCAAATGCTTTTAGTTGTAATGCTTTAATAAGAGAGAGAGAGGGAGAGGGAGAGAGAGAGAGAGAGAGAGAGAGAGAGAGAGGAATTATGGGTTACCTGTTCAGTAAGAAGTAGCTGCGACGTCTTCTCCGGAGTCAGCGACGGTAATTAGCTTTTATTTGGGTCGATGTCGATGTCGCTGTCGCTGTCACAGCGTCTCTCTCTCGTTATCTCTTGTTCAGAGGGAGAAAAACAATATAAAATCGCTAGGTGTAAATGGTTTCAACTATTTAAAATTTCAAGCTCACGACATTTACACTTTCCACAACACATATCGGTATTTTTAACCTTTTCGCGACATGTCACACATGCGAGCGGTCATATGTATTTATAAAGACCATATATTCTTGAATAAGAGCATTTAACTCATTTGCCTCAAATTTGGTCTTGCTAAGCTCATTTGCCATGATTGCTACTCTTGGCAAAGCATCTTCGACCTCTTCTAACACAGCATCCTCCACCCACTTAAACAAATGATCCTAATGCACAACTAAATAAGATAATAGTAACTTACAATGCTTCAAATTTACAATGTTTCAAATTCACAATGGTTACAATGCTTCAAATTTTAACAAACTCTTAACCATAAACAAAATTCTTACATCCGACCAACCAAACAAACAAATAAGCCTAACAATGCTTCAATTTAACTTACATTGCTTGAATTTTAACAAACTCTAAACTATAAACAACATTACAAGATTAACAAACAAACAAGCCTAACAAACCAAACAAACATCAATACTTCAATTTAACTTACATTGCTCGAATTTTCAACAAAAACAACATTTATACTTACATCCCTTTATGTTGTCTACGAACTCGCATCTCGTTTGCTCACACACCGAAAGAATTGCCGTCCTGGGTTCTCTTGCGTCTTAGCGGTGAAGATCGTGACATCTAACCCACACACACTTCGACGGGATACCACGGCCTCCGACGAACCCAGATGTGACTGAGCTTGAACTCATCGAGAGAAGATCGAGAGGGAGCGATTTGGAGATTTCAAATTCGATTTTCGAATTAGGGATTGAGAATCGATTTTGGGGATTTTGTTTCTCTTCAATTGTTCAATGCGATGTCGTTTTATGAGTAACATAAGAGTTAAACGGTGAGCTAACCCCGTAAGTGTGTTCTGTTATTGGGGTTAACGTCGTGCTTTAATTAGCAAAGTCAACGAAAGTTTAGTATTTAATTCAAAAGTCAACAGAAAGTATGTGATTTAATTGGCATTTTCGAAGTTCATGCTTTAATCGTCCACTTTTTGAAGTTCATGCTTTTTTGACCTTTTTCCCCTTTCGAAAATGTCATTGTATGGTGTTTGCCTACACAAAAATTCAAAAAAGTGAGAGCGGATGTTTTTGTTTATGTCGAGATATTACATAACTCGACAATATGCAAAATTACAGCGTCATCGGTCAAGAACTCTATGTCAGAGTGATCGCTAGAGAGCATAGTTAGTCAATCTCTTACAACATTATAAACCTAAATTTATTTGCATATAAAGCCAATAAAAACTCTAAACCCTAAGTTTTCTAATTAATATAAGTACTGTATTAAACTGTAAAAAAACAACCAACCTAATAGTTAACAAACTTGATTAACAACGATAAACAAAACAGACCAACACATAAGTTAAAAAAATTCAGTCCATATATCAAAAAATCAATAATGGGAGGTATAATGATTTGACATGTGTCTTTTCGTCCAAAGAATTTTTTGGTTCAGACTTCCCATAGAATTCATGAACCCACTTCAATGCGATAGTGATGATGATGATGATGGCAATACCTTGCACACTTGTTACATCTCACTGAATGAACTATCAATGCTATAATGACGAGTATGATGGCGATACCTTACACACTTATTACTTTCCATTGCAAACACTGTCGTGCTTTCCCCATTCGTATATTCACTTTTGGAGGAGCTTGCTACTATCGTCACTGTTGTTTCATTTTAGTTTCTGATAGTTTTTTCCTCGTGTGCTTGAAATTAAGTATCTCTCTTTGTTGGACTTGCCGGGAAATTGAGTATTGTGATGTGGAGTCAACTCAAAAGCCATAGTTTTGTCTGGAGAGCAGTTTCGTGTATTTAGCTTTGTAGCTGGTGGAATTTGGGTCAATCTTACACTACTACAAGCGGTATAAATAGTCTTAGCCCAATATATAGGAAGCTGTATGTGAAGAAGAAGAACCTTGATTCCACCGTGTCAGAGTTGCTGCTTAGATAGGTATTTTGGAAGTTTGGTCTTGTTGAGCTTGTTGACTTACCGCTTGACCTTGAAACTGGGAAACACAAAGGGTTTGGATTTTTCCAGGTTAGTATAACATGTTTGGAAATCAAAGGGAGAAAACTTAATAATGAGAGGAGAAGCAGCAATCAGAGACATGAATTTGTGGAAAGAGGAGGCAACCACTACAATGGAAGACTAAAGATGCAGAAGAGAAGCAACAGTAGGAGAATGGAACCCGAAGTTATGGAAAGAAGAGGCAACATTACAGTAAAAGGAGAGATGGAGAAGAAAAGCAGAAGTAGGAGACACACATGCCCTGAACCTGAAGCAGATCCACAAAGAGACGAAAGAAGGATTTTTTTTTGCGTGTCAGGTCAAAACATTGGGTGGGAAAAAGAACCAACATTGTTAAGTTTTTTTACTGATTTAGCCAACTTTTATCTTATTTCTATCTACATATGATACACACCCTTAGAGATGTTTATGATTTCTTCTCCAAAGCCGGCACGGTGAATTAATTTCTTCAAATTCGAATCACATTCCTACATGTGGTATTTAGAGATATGGTACAAACAAGCCCCAAAGAGAACCAAATTACAGGTAACCAACAAAAACAAAGCTCTCAAAACACCGGTGGGAACAATCATTTCTCAAAATATCAACGGGTTATGTTGGATTTAGATGGTAAAATTGCATGGGTGGCAAATGCAAATGGTGTGAATTTTCGGGCGCAAATCTGCATGAAATTCAATGGAGAAAGACTTCAGAGATCGATACTTATTGTAGAGCTTTGGTTATTCAACAAGTATTTTACTACTTGAGATGAAATTGGGCATTGATCATCAAAAGAAAGGAAGAGTCTCTACATTCTAGAAATGTGTTAATGATCCATCAGAGGGGTGAGAATCATTAAAATTTCAAGATCAAAATGGGCTATTTGCGACTTTTCTATTGGATTTGTTTGAATACAAACAGTAGAGATAGGTGGCATGTGTACCGATTATATGACATGCCATCAATTCTAAAATTAGAAGATAACTCTATGAGTATATTAAATTTGAAGGATCTCTCGAATTGCAAATGTTTGAGAGATTTTTGAAGGATTACTAGCAATTCCGTCGAAATATTTACCGCAAAATGATTGGATGGATTTTCAGTGAGGATTTTTGAGGGAATTCTTAGGGTTCCCTCTCAACTCTTTCGCAATGTTTTCCAAATTTTAATTTTTTTACTAAATATTCAAAAATTTAAAAACTATCTGAAACTTTGCGAGTGATTTTCTAGGGTCGTATTCATGTTCTTAATTTCTTCTTCACTACTCTCGCATACATATAATATTACAAGTTCAATAAACAAAACTCTTGTATCTCCTCGAAATGTCTTCGAGCTTGATTTTTTTTAATCCGGGCCACATTCCAACATGTATTATATGGAAATATTGATACAAGGCTCGGATTCCACCTTACCTTATAACACACAGAAGCTCAATGACTTAGACACTTGATGGAGGGGTGGATGATGGTAGTGATGGCAATATAATCATATGATGAAGAATCTGAAAATATCAAACTAGAGGCTCGATCCCAAGGGCTATTCCTCGCGAGGGATAAAGACTCTACACGAAACTCAAGTGACTGATTCCATAAAACAATTAAGAATTTGTATGATTACAAGAGAGAGGGATTCCACCCAAACTCTATGTAAATATAGACACAAAAGACACAAGCTTTTGTAAAAGAAAAAAACGTTTTAATTATCAAATTCTGTGGTCATATTACACTAAGAAAGATGAGCTTCATATAGGCTTATGGAAAATATTGTAAAAATTTATATGAGGATACAAAATAAATCAAATAAATAAACATAAATGTAAAAGATGACCATTGAATGGAGATTGAGAATTGGACGAGTTTAGAAAAGGTTGAATGCCTTTTGTATCTTGAAATCTTGTGATGTATTCATGATTAATCAGCCTTCTAGAGGTTAGCTTGAGCTGTACGGCTAAAAGATATGGCAATTGGAAAGTTAATCCATAAAAGGAAAATCGGTTTCCCCTTGACTCCAAATGAATAAATGATCATTTGGTTAACTTGACGTGAACTGAACCTTTTAGAAACCTCTGAAATGTTGAGAGTCTCTCTTGGATGCCAAAAAAAATTGTGGAAAGAGCTAAATATGGAAACTAGACCATTGGAGATTGTCTTCGGTTATCGGGTCAGTTCTGGTCTTGTTCATGTCTTGGGCTTTCTGGACTCCTAGGTTGATAAACAAATTAGACCATGTGGGATTGTTGCTGATAACATATTGATTGAGCTTGACACTCTCTTTTTCGCAAAATGTTCCATATCGAAGAAGTTGTCTCGAGTGAGCAATTTGTTGGAACATATTTTAGTGTGTTGTAAAGTAAGTGATGTTTTGTTTACCTCCTCCTCATCTTGGATGTGTTTTGATATGATGGCCACATCAGATATGGTACAATAAATACCCAAGAATAACTAAATTATGGGTAACCAATTGAAATAAAGCTTTCACCACACCAGTTGAAACCATCAAGTTCTTATAATATAGACTGGTTATGTTGGGTCTAGGCGGTAAAATTGCATGGAAGGCAAATTCAAATGGTGTGAACTGTCGGACGCAACTCTTCATGAAATTTATTTAATGGTGAAAGGTACCAACGATCAATATTTATGGTAGAGCTTCGGTGAAATATGGTACTGATCATCAAAACAAAGAAATATATCATACATCCTGGGAAGATGTGAGGGGCGAGGATCATTCAAAATTCAAGATTAAAATGGATCTTTGCGATTTTTCTACCATATTTGTTTGAATACAATTCGTAGAGATACAAGGGATGGACACCGAATATGTGACATGCCACCAATTGTAAAATTAGAAGATAACTCAATGGATATATTAAATTTTGGAAAACATTTTGAGGAATTTTCAAGGGATCCCTAACTATTCTCTCACAAAAACATAATTTATTTTGCAGCAAAGTTTGCGGAATTGCTATGGAGCCCTCAAAATGATTCCCATAAATTAAAAACTTTCGAATAAAATTTAAACCTTTTTAAAAAAAATTAGAAATGTCTCGAGGGATTTGTGAAAGATCCTTAGCAATTATGTCGCAATATATGCCGCGAAATGATTGAATATATTTTACGAAGGTGGCCCTATGGGCCGAGAAAGGGTGTGGAGGCCCATATAGGTTGCCGGTCGGGGTGTTACACTTATAAAAGTGGATCTCTTTTAATAGTGTAGTAGATCTGAACCATTGCCCAAAATTTTTATTGTAAAACGTTGAATACACACTTTTTTTTTTAATTGAGTAGTAGGTAATATATGTATGTTTTAAAAAAATTTAAATCACAATATATGCTGAGAAAAATATAAAATTTTATTAATATTAATTATATGTATATATAATAATTTAAAATAATTTGAAAATAAGAAATATGATAGGAGAATCATAATTCATAGTATTAATATTACAATATTAGGTAAAGAAATAAATGATGAAGAGGAGAAATAAAAAAAATACAAAAGTAGTATTTGGATACAAAGATACATTTATTTATTTTAATTTAAATAGTGTTTGGATACATTTACAAACACAGCTCTCTTTTGATAGTGTAGTAAAAGTGTAATAAAAATAGATATATAGATTTAGAGGGGTGTATTGGAATGAATATTTAGGGAGATTTGAGTTTTCGTGAGTTTTGAGATGATTTGGTTAAATTTTGGCGAATTAGGAAATTTGTTATTAAATTCTTTGAAATTCCACCTAAAACCATGAGAATTTGGTTTTTGTATTTTTAACTAAAAAATTCTCTAAAATCTCAGCTGAAACTTTTAAATCAAATCTTAATAACGTTTTCAATAAAACTGAATTTGATTGTATATTTTAAAATTATTAATCCAATAACACTGAATTTTATAAAAATATATTTTAACATTCATGTTTCAATAACACATGATTTGTCATTTTAACTTATATCTCTCAAAATACTCGGTCCAATACACCTCCTTATTTTTGTAAATGATGGGATTTGGAGAAAAGTGAAGCTTTACAAATTCGTTCCATATAGAATAACTTAACATAACATAATAACGTATCCACAACATCTAACCGAATCCAAACCATATCCGAATGTCCAAAATTAGCTTTGATTATGTGTATTTAGGCATGACCACGGTTACGGTTATTACGGTTACGGTTAGTTCATCACCGCTTATGGTTATAATTTTTGTTTAACCTTAACCTTTTTTTTTTCTTTTTTTTCTTTTTTTTTAAACGAAATTATATTATCTTCCCAAATGGGCAAAGGCTTATTGGGCCGAACGAGAACAAGGTTACAAAAAAAGAGAAGTCCAAAACCAGAGAACAACAGAACCAAGATCTGCGCTGGGCGGAATTAACGGAACAAGGACGACTCCTAAATCCACCAGAAAAACGAACCTTCCAACTAAAACCGACGCTAACAAGGACGATTCCTTTGCAACTTTACCGACGACATCGAGCACTTGGTCGGAGTTAGCGGTTCCCACCGCACACCGATGCCGCAAGCAAGCCAACCCGAAATAAACCTCTCGGAGAGGGAAGAGAACGCCACACTCGGGACCCTATCCCTCAACTCCCCTACCAAGCAAGAAGAAGGAACACCGAACACTAACCCTCAACTCCGAAGATGACCCGGCCTCGAACTTCGCCAAAGACCTAACCAACCTCAAACCGGTCAGGCGAAACTAAACACGGCAACTGAGAAGGATCCAACAACCCATTTCCAGTTGAGATCCGTGAGTAGCCAACAAGATCTAAAGGATCCGCCGTAAATCGCCACGACAAACAGTGAAGCCTCCGAGCCGCTTCTCAACTTCCGCCGCCACAACAACAACCCCCAGACAGACGAGCCACGAGATGGAACTTCGAGCCGTGATCAACCAGCGTCTTCAACCGGAGCACGAAACTACAAGAAACCAACTCAACCCGTCGGGAACCGCTGCTGAAGCGTCAAGAAAGCGGCTCCGCCACACCACACACTGTCGGAGAAGAAGAAGACCAACTCCCTTGTCACCGAGCCGACCCTCCACCGGCGATTAAGAGCTAAAACAGTAAAAAGAAAACTCGACTAAAACTAGATCTACTTTTGGTAGAGGAGAGAGAAGAGAGGTTTCGTGGAACGATTGTCCTCGCAGAAAATAAGGAGTTTAACCTTAACCTTAATCTTAACCATTTAATATACGGTTAAAACGATTATGGTTAAAACGGTTAAGGTTAAAAACAGTTACGGTTAAAAAGGTTACGGTTATATACGGTTAAATATCATTCATATTTGATAATCATGATAAAAATTAATATTTTGATTTTTTGAAAAAAATGAATTTAATCTATTGAAAAAATTAGATGTGATATATTAACTAATATTTATTACTATAATTGAATATATATAAATATTTTGTTCAATTTTTAAAACAGTTACAGTTATAATTTTACGGTTAAACAATAGTTTTTATGCAGTTATGGTTAAGTAAATGTTATGTTTAATAATTTATGGTTAACCATATTTAATATATTTTTACAGTTAACAATTACAGTTTTAACTATTTTATACGATTATGGTTTAATTACGGTTAAAAATGATATGGTTACGGTTAGATTTTGGCCATGTGTAGTGATTATGTGTACCGGAGTGGTAGAGTGCACCATTATAGACTCTTCTCGTAATGATTTAACGGTTTCTTTAAGATATTTTGCGTTTCTTAATAAGACATTGGTGGGACCAATTTTTTTTCTTTTATTGCCAACATGTTTTGGACGAAGCTAAGATATTTATAATCTTATCTGAAATAAAACAACGGCGCTTATCTATCTATGGGCCATGTTGAAATAATCCCCCGAATAATTTATCCATCACTATCAAAAAATATAATTTTTTTCTGGTCACTTTATAATAAAAATATCTCAAATTCTTATCCACTTTACATAATTTTCGTAGCTTAAAACTCACCTTTCCTGCTTCTACATACCTCAGTTTTGTGGTTTTAATAATATCTTCAAGTAAAGATGATAAAGTCGGTGACACATCGTTCGTTTCATCTCCCTGTAGAATTTACCGATACTAAGTTCGTTGCACCGTCAACGTCACATTTTCCGGCGAGATCCTTCCCGGTGGTTCGTTGTTCAAGTACTAGAGACGTTCCCAAGCTTGAGCTCTTCAGCCGTGGCAAGTTCGACCGTGTTCTTCAAGATCCACCATTAATTGAAAAAGCTGAAACCGAACTCTCAGGTAATAATAATATATTTTACACTTGCTTTATTACATCGACGAACCAGTTTTGATTTAGAACCAGTTTTGACTTTAGATTAAAGAATTATATAGCTTAATGATTCATATCGTTATAGACTGAAATGTTATTAGATCTTTAAGACATGTTCTGTTCTTAGGTGTGTGATATATATAGAACGATCTCTTTGATGAAATTAATTTTTTTTTTTTTCAACTTTTGGTTGTATATTAGTGATCTCTGAGACATGTTTTGATTTTGATTTCAGAATACTGTTCGACGCTTGAAGGTGATGAGTCTTACAGCTGCTGGAGAGCTTACTTTGAACTCAAAGACCTCGAAGTAATTCTATTTTTTTGCATTTGAGAATCCAAATAAGTTTTAGTTGATGTTTATAAAATAATTAGTGACTTGATCACTTACTAATTCATATTGGCTTATGTGATTACAGAGGGAGAAGCCAAAGGTGGAAGTTGAGAATCTTATCTTGCAAACAGGCGGTGTGAAATCGCTAATCGGGTGTTTACATGGAGTTGCTTCAATGGAGAAAGACAACAAAACTAAGAATGGTTTAGAGGTAACAGAGGAATCAGATAAAGAGAAAAGAATGAAACTGCATATTCATATTCCTGATGGTTTACCAAAATCTCAAGAAGAATTAGAAGAAGAAGAGAAATCGAAAATGCCGGATTCTGCTTTCACTAGATTGCTTAGAACTAAAGGAACTATCCCTGCTTGGTTCTCTCACGCTCCTGACCATGAAACCGACTAAATTCGCATCCTTATGATACCTTACAAAGTTGGTTCTTATATGTAAAATATAGAAACGAGTGTTTTCTTGGTTTTGTTTAGACATTTTAGATGTTATCATATTGTCCATAAAAATATGGTGGTTATAAGGTTGGTGTTGATTAATTTTCATTTGACTATTTTATAAGATTTTGTAAATATGTTTATACAAATTCTAAAACGTACTCATAATCAAAATATGGATAGAGATGTGTTTTTTAAAAGGATTTTAAGTTTTTATAAGACATAAATTAAAATATTGTAAAATAATTAACATAGTAATGTTAATTAAAAAAGGTTATTTATCTTGAACATTTGAAATGATGTATTTTTTTTTTCTCTGTTTGGTCGAGAGAGAAGGAACACTAGTGTAATATTTTGTTAGTTAGAAGGACCATTTTTGATTCTTTATAGGTGAATTTTATTATTAAAAAAAAAAGATATGATTTATTATTCATTGTGTAATGAGTGGTATGGTTTTTGTAAATTAACTTTTGAATCCGCGCATGATGTAGTCACCACTCACCAATGCCTTTTTTTGCCTATTTTTATGGTTAAAGATAAAAAGGCATCCGTTAATAATATAAAAACATCAGCTACTAAATCATTATATGATATTTTTAGTCGTAGTTGGCATGTTAAGACAAGATTAGGTTTGAGGTTCAAGAAAGAGGACAACAATAGCTCTCTGTGTTGAGTTGAATGAACTTATACTCTCCCTCCTCTGTCAATCGTAAGCAAATATCCTCTTGCAATTCAAATCTCCTTCTTCCACCTGGTAAGTCTCTCTTTCTACGCTCTCTTTTTTTTTTTTTTAAGAAAATGTGTTTGAATGGTTGATTATGTTTTTTTTTTTTTTTGTCGGGGAACATAAATATGTGTGTTTCAAACGATGTTTGTGATGACTTAGGTTTGAGATGGACAGTTCTGAAGCACGTCTAGATGGAATTGAGGCACAGGAGTCAAGGGATGTGTCTCATGACCAACAAAACCGAAGATGCTTGCCCTCTAATCCGATAAAGCGTGTAATCTTGAACACACTCCGTTCACTAGGGTCCTTTCAAGCCGAGGGAGAATCTATGCCAGATTTCCTTATCAATCCAAGAATGTCGGATTTTTTCGCCTTCCCCGGTGTATATGAGCCAATGAGTCCAGAGATCTTTAGCGCAGTGAGCGCAGGGAAACAAGAATGTCTGGAGATGATAAGAAGCTACGGTAAGCCAATGGTATGTCTCAAAAGCGATCAAGGAGATTCTGTTCTCCACCTTGCTTCAACATGGGGCCATCTTGAACTAGTGAAAAGCATAGTCTCTGAATGCCCATGTCTTCTTTTGGAGCTAGACTGGAGGGATCAGCTTCCACTTCATGTGGCGGCTCGTGCTGGTCATGTAGTTGTTGTTAAGGCTCTTATCGCGACACTAACATTTGTCTTAGCTAACCTGTCCGAAGAAGAGAGGCACAGCCTTAATCTATATGCTATGAAGGACATGAATGGAGATAATCCTCTGCACGTAGCCTTGAAAGCCCACCAGAAGGCGATAGCTTTTTATCTAGTGAAAGCAAACCAACAGGCTTCATTTCTTGCGAATAATAATCATATAACTCCTTTGTATATGGCTGTAGAAGCTGGCTTTGTATCACTTGTGAAAGAAATGTTGAAAACTACAGACGATGATGAACCAGATTTGCAGTTGGAAGGGAAAAAATGTCTTGTACACGCGGCTTTGAAGGCCAGAAACAAAGGTTTTGTTTTGCTTATTAACACATTTATAGCTGTATTTTCCTTTTCTTTCAAATGCGAGTAATTCATATATTCCCACTTTTTTGAGCAGGTATGCTTGATATTATTCTTAATAGATATCCAAGTCTAGAGGACGAGCGAGATGAAGAAGGAAAGACTTGTCTTTCATTTGGAGCATCCATAGGGTATTCTCAAGGCGTACGAATGATGTTAAGCCTATCAACAAGGAGTGTTTATGTACGCAACGACGATGGCTCCTTTCCGATCCATATTGCTATAGAGAAAGGTCATATGAAAGTTGTTGTAGCCATTCTCAGGCGATGTCCAGAAGCAGTATACCTGCTCAACAAACAAGGTCAAAACATTATTCACATTGCATCAATGAGTGGGAAAAATTCACAAGTTCTTTTTAGTTACCTTTGGGCATTTGATATGAGTCATCTGATGGAGAAGCAAGATGTGGATGGGAATACACCTCTCCACCTAGCTACCATAAACTGGCACCCTCGTACGCTTTTCTACCTTCTACATATTCAAAAGGGAAACTGCATATACACACGGAACAATAGTGGTTTAAGTCCACTGGATATTGTCAAGTCAAATTTGCAACCTAACTACATCTTCATGGAGGTATGAAGTCCTATAATCTCACCATAATCCCACATTTAACTATGAATTTTAAGTATCTTTTTGACTAGATAGGCTTTTAAATTGACTCTTTGGATTACAGAGGATGACACTGATGGTGTTATTACCCTTTTACACGGTCTCAAGAGATTATCCAGAAATGGTGTTCAAGAAAAAGATGCCAATACGGCTAGAAAAATCAGTTGGTGATAAAAAGAAACAATACGTTAACACTCTTCTAGTTGTGGCAGCTCTTGTAGCAACCGTGACATTTGCTGCTGGTTTTACAATACCAGGTGGCTTGATCAGCTCTGGTACTCGAAACTTGGGCAGAGCAACTCGAGCTAATGACGGAAAACTCATATCTTTTATTGTATTTGACATCCTGGCAATGCAAAGCTCCATTCTAACGATAGCTAATCTAATCTGGGCGCAACTAGGTGATCCAGCATTCGTTCAAAGATCCTTAAATGTGGCCTTGCCTTCACTGTTTTTTTCTCTACTCTGCATGTCTGTGGCATTCTATTGTGGCGTTCTTGTTGCATTTGCTCATGTTAAAGGGCTTGTGGTCTTCCTTAACGTTGCAACTGCGATCTTCGTCGTTCTAATGCTCTTTGTTCTTGGCCCTCACATTCTCATACAGATACCTGGGTTTCATATTTTGCTTGGTATGTGTTTCAGGGTAAGTGCAATGCTTGTCAGTATTACTTATTACAATGACACTTCTAGTTTTATTTCAGTGGAATTTATTCGTCTCATTAGTCGTCTCATCCGCAGCTTCTTTGTTGTCGTTTGATTCAGTACTTGTTATATTGGGTTGGACATTTCGTTTCAATTTTTTTACTCGTTATTGTTTGATTTGCTTGTCTTTCTGTCTTGTACCCACGGCCAGTAAAGCTGTAGCTTTAGGCGGCCACATTTTATTTACTTAAAAACGGGCCACACTTGCTTTCATATCAAGTATTGTTCCAGTGGTGTAAGTGATACCAACTATACCAATTTCTATGTCTAGAGAAAACAAGAAAAGTATATGAAATTACAACTTTTCACATCAAACCTTTTGTGATAACCTAACGCAGCCACCTTCCACTTTTAAGTCGCCAAAACCAGCTCCTTTAGACATGTTTACCTCTTAGACAAACATGCATTTAACATTTGAAAACACTAAAGGACAAGGTGTAAGGCTTCATAGGTGCCAATGTGTCCATTTCCTCCATTTGTGGTCCCAAAAGCATATTTAACTGTAATATAATATAATATAAAAAAGTGATTCTTAGGTACACAAACTATAGGTCAGATTCAGAACATACATACACATGCAAACTAATTTAATGTTATGATAACTACACTAATTATAGACTTCACATAGTGACATGTACAAAATATCATATATCTTATGCACAATTACACCAACTTTGATATTGCATAGTAATATACATGAAATATCATAAATCATATTTTTTTTTGTCAAACTTTTTTTTTTTTTTTGTCAAACCTCAGAAATCATATATACTATGTTTTATGTATGTATATATATTATTAGAATATATGTATAATATTTTGTATATTATATAGTGAATAGAATAATTGGTTAAGATATCAACAAAAATAATTTCATTTAAAAACTTTCGTGTAATATTTTAGAAATCACATAATAAATATGTTCTAAAATGTTGCTAAAAATCAACTTGAAATCTTTTCAGTTAAAGTTTATTTTATATTTTTAAAATTAAACTCATATTACTATTTTAATTTTTATATGTATAAGTGGACACGTATTTGATATCTTGGAATTTCATGATACCAAATTTGGTCAGTCGGATCCGAAAAAATATTATCCGGACCTGTCCAAATTAGGTAAAAATTATAGTAGAAATATAAATTTATTTTACTATTGATGCTCTGCCTTATAAACGTCTTTAAGGAAGTTCTAAAGGAAAATAAAAATTTATATTAATATTTTGATTTTTACCTACATATTTGATCAAATCTGAGTAATTGTTTTTTGGATCTAATGGATCAGATTTGGAAATTTAAAAGTATAGCTTTTATCTATTTTGGGCCAACTATTCTATTCATTATATAATATACAAAATATTATAGATATATTTTAGTATATATATATATATATATATATATATATATATATATTAAACATACATGTAACGGATTTGATGATCCAGATATTATGATTTTTAACTAAAATAATATAGTAAAAATGATTAAGATGTTGCATATATGATTTATGATATTTCGTGTATGTTACTATGCGATATCAAAGTTAGTGCAGTTGTGCACATGACACATGATACTTCGTACATGTCATTATGCGAAGTCAATAGTTGGTGTAGTTATCAGAACATTAAATCAGTTTACATGTGCAGGTATGCCGTGGCCAATAGTTCGTGTAGCTAAGATTCATTTTCGTATAATATACATCAACCTGAGTTAAATAATGAGTTGCACCAGAGTCTGCTAGACTCTTGTCTTGTTGTCTTAACTTGGTCATCACTGTTTCATCTCCACAATTTCTTTAATCATTTTTAACTAACACTTTTAGCCCAAAATCTTTTTCCCCTTTCCTATGGTTTATTTTTTTTAGATGGTTGTTCACGCAATGCCTATGTTGTGTATTTAGTTATTTTAGTTAGTTTATATTTTTCTTTGGTTAGTTTATGATTGTAGTAATAATATAGAACTTTTATTCTATATCAAAAGTAACTAGCTGATAATTTTAAGCTATACGAACTATATGTCATGGCACACCTATACATACAATATCATTTAATGTTCTGATAACTACACGAACTATTGACTTCGCATACTGACATGCACGAAGTATTATGTGTTATTTGCACAACAACACCAACTTTGCTATCACATAGTAACATATACGAAGTATCATAAATCATTTGTGCAACACCATAATCATTTTATTATATTATTTTAATTTATAAATCATTTTGTTATAAATTTTGTCTTTCCCTTAGGTCTTTCTGAAAAACGCTTATAAGGCGAAACATCAATAGTAAAAAAAATATATATATATATATTCTACTTTTTACCTATTTTGGAAAAATCCGAGTAATTGTTTTTCGAATCTAATGGATCAAATTTGGTATCTCAATATAGTTTTTATCTATTTTGGACCAATTATTATATTTATTATATAATATAAAATATACTATGATTTTTATATTAAAATATATAATAAAAATGATTCTAGTATTGCACACATAATTTATGATATTTCGTATACTATACGATAGCAAAATTGGTGTAGTTCCGCACATGACACATAACGCATGATACTTCGTGCATGTTTGTATATCAGAGCACTAAATTAGTTTGCATGTATAGGAATATCGTGACTAATAGTTCGTATAGATAAGAATCTAAAATTAATTTCAAAATATTAATCGATAAATAAAAATAAATAACTTAAAGAAGATTAATGATCGCAGGAAAAAAAATTATAAACTTAAATGGTATACGTAGACATGTACATATACATGATTAAACAATATAATCATATAAATCAACATTAGTATAAACCAAATAAATGAATCAAATGATTAAAACAAAGAGAAATGAATATTACTAATATACAATATAATGACTTAAATCCAATTATCCAGTAACATGAATGTAAACTACAACTCTTAACAAAAACACATAATTATGAAGAAAATAACAAAAGCTATTTCCAGAATCCTGAAATCTTAAATTCTGAATCCGTAAGAAAATGACTCCATTTTTGGACAATCAGTCGAATAAGTAATTTTTTCACATGTACTATTACAAAATATATTCAAAAAAAAAAAAAAAAAAACATGTTGCACGAAGCTAAGATATTTATAATCTTATCTCAATATACAAAACAACGGCGCTCATCTATGAGCCTCGAAGTAATTCTATATTTTGGTCTCAAATAAGTTTAGTTGATGTTTATAGTAATTAGTGACTTAATCACTTATCAATTTTTGCTTATGTGATTGCAGAGGGAGAAGCCAAAGGTGGAAGTTGAGAATCTAATCTTGCAAACAGGCGGTATTAAATCGCTAATCGGGTGTTTACATGGAGTTGCTTCAATGGAGAAAGACAACAAAACAAAGAATGGTTTAGAGGTAACAGAGGAATCAGATAAAGAGAAAAGAATGAAACTACATATTCATATTCCTGATGGTTTACCAAAATCTCAAGAAGAATTAGAAGAAGAAGAGACTTCGGAAATGCCGGATTCTGCTTTCACTAGATTGCTTAGAACTAAAGGAACTATCCCTGATTGGTTCTCTCACGCTCCTGACCACGAAACCGACTAAATCCGCATCCTTACGATACCTTACAAAGTTGGTTCTAGTCACACTTATATGTAAATATAGAAACGAGTGTTTTCTTGGTTTTGTTTAGAACATTTTAGATGTGATCATCATCATATTGCCCATAAAAAATATGGTTGTTATTGCGCGATGTTCGCAAAAAAATGATCATCATCAAAGTTTGTTTTTATGCCGTGTGCTTATAATAGTACTTACAAAGATTTTTAGTTGCATTTTCTATTCTTGATAATGTTTGTTCTCCACAAAACAAGAGTGTTCTAAATATAGGCTACAAAGAAATGTTTGGTGAATGCAAAATGAGAATAGTTTTGGCATTATTAATAATAACCTTTTTGATGTTTTTATCGAACCCTTCTATGCCCATATCTAGAAGCAGCCTTGGGTCTTTTCCAAGGTTTTGTTCAAAGGTTTCAATGACTAAACCTCCATTTTCTTTCTCAGCCTTTGGCTGCTTTCTCTTATTCTTTTCTTTCTTCTTCTTCTTCTTCTCTTCCTCTGTTGTTTTAGCACTCACGGACGCAGAAGCTTCCTTTATTGCACAAAGACAGCTCTTGACGCTACCCGAAAATGGTGAACTTCCCGAAGATATCGAATATGAGGTTGATCTCAAGGTGACATTTGCTAACCATAGGCTTAAGAGAGCGTATATCGCGCTACAAGCATGGAAAAAAGCGGTATATTCTGACCCGTTTAACACCACGGGAAACTGGCATGGCCCGCACGTGTGTGGGTACACGGGCGTGTTCTGCGCCCCGGCTCTTGATGATCCTAATGTAGCGGTTGTGGCTGGTGTGGATCTTAATGGTGCGGATATCGCAGGACATTTACCGGCTGAGCTTGGTTTGATGACGGATGTTGCGATGTTCCATTTGAATTCGAACAGATTTTGCGGTATCATACCCAAGAGTTTCAATAAGTTGAAGCTAATGCACGAATTCGATGTCAGCAACAACCGGTTTGTTGGACCTTTCCCTTCCGTTGTCCTCTCGTGGCCAGCAGTTAAGTTCATCGATGTTAGATACAATGATTTCGAAGGTTCAGTTCCTCAAGAGCTTTTCAAGAAGGATCTTGATGCCATTTTCTTGAACAACAACAGATTCACCTCTACGATTCCCGATTCCCTCGGAGAATCCACAGCCTCCGTTGTGACCTTTGCTCACAACAAATTCAAAGGTTGTATCCCCAAAACTATTGGAAACATGAAAAATCTCAATGAGATCATCTTTAAAGACAACAGTCTCGGCGGTTGTTTCCCGTCTGAAATCGGAAAGCTAACCAATGTAAACGTTTTCGATGCAAGTATGAACTCCTTCACCGGTGTTCTACCACCAAGCTTTGTTGGTCTTACCGGTGTCGAAGAGTTTGATATCTCTGGAAACAAACTCACCGGGTTCGTGCCGCAGAATATATGCAAGTTGCCTAATTTGGTGAACTTGACTTATGCTGACAATTACTTCAACGGACAAGGCGATTCATGTGTTCCAGGTAGTCAAAAACAAGTTGCATTGGATGATACACGTAACTGTTTACCAGATCGGCCTAAGCAAAGGCCAGCCAAGGAATGTGCGGTTGTGATTAGCCGTCCGGTTGATTGTAGTAAGGACAAATGTGCTGGTGGTGGTTCAAGCCACACTGCACCATCAAAGCCGTTATCACCTGTGCCAACTAGGCCGGTTCACAAACCACAACCACCAAAAGTGTCACCACAACCAGATGACCCGTACAATCAGTCTCCTGTTAAGTTCAGGCGTAGCCCGCCTCCACCACAACAACCACATCATCCGGTGGTTCAATCTCCACCGCCTACACGGCCTGTATATTCTCCAGCACCGGTTCAAAAACCACAGCCACCAAAAGAATCACCACGGCCACCAAAAGAGTCACCACAACCACCGAAAGAGTCACCACAACCAAACGACCCATATGATCAGTCTCCTGTGAAGTTCAGACGTAGCCCACCTCCACCACAACAACCACTTAAATCGGTGGTTTCTCCTCCACCCCCGGTTCACTCTCCACCACCACCACCGGTATATTCTCCTCCACCTCCACCACCCGTCTATTCTCCACCACCACCAGTTTATTCTCCACCACCACCGCCACCAGTTCATTCACCACCACCACCGGTACATTCTCCTCCACCACCAGTCCATTCACCACCACCACCGGTTCATTCCCCTCCCCCACCAGTCCATTCACCACCACCACCAGTACCTTCACCACCACCACCACCAGTGCATTCACCACCACCACCAGTACACTCTCCACCACCACCAGTGCATTCACCACCACCACCGGTACACTCTCCACCACCACCAGTCCATTCACCACCACCACCGGTACACTCTCCACCACCACCAGTCCATTCACCACCACCACCAGTCCATTCACCTCCACCACTGGTTTATTCTCCACCGCCACCACCACCAGTCCATTCGCCACCACCGCCGGTACATTCTCCTCCACCACCAGTCCATTCACCACCACCGCCAGTCCATTCACCACCTCCACCGGTCTACTCTCCACCACCACCACCACCACCACCACCTGTCCACTCCCCTCCACCACCTGTCTACTCCCCTCCACCGCCAGTACATTCCCCACCACCCCCAGTATATTCTCCTCCACCGCCGGTCTCCTTACCCCCACCACCACCACCAGTAAAATCACCACCGCCACCACCAGTCTTCTCTCCTCCACCGCCAGTTCCCTCCACACCAGAGCAGCCAGAGTCACCACCACCGGCTTCTTCTTCTTCTCCAGTACATTTCCCACCAAAGACAACTTCACCACCACAAACACCACCACAAGCACCACCAAGGAAAGTAGAAGCACCAGCTCCAAGTGATGAATTCATCCTTCCACCATTCATTGGCCACCAATATGCATCGCCACCACCTCCAATGTTCCAGGGCTACTAATATTAGAGAGTCAGAGAAGTTCGATAAATGAGAATCACGTCGTGAGAACACAAGCAAATTTGAGGAAGCCAAAAGAATGAAAAAAGAAGGAGGGCAATGTATTGTAGTGGCATTTTAACTTTTTAATCGTATAAAGTTTGTGTAGTAAACAGTTAATAACATCTTTTTTTTGGTCCATAAATGATTTTTTAAAACACTTTGAACACACAACAGAGGTAAAAAAACTACATATTTGCCATCTCTGATTCTTTGATAAAATATATTTTCTTAGGCGAACAAAAACTTACCATTCAAGATGGACAAAATTACCAAACGGAATGGTATTTTATCAAACTGAACCAAATTCATCAAACTGAAGCAAAACCAAATTTAAAAATAATTCAAATGGTAAAAAAATTTCTATACCAAATTTCTTGAACAGTTTAACCAAGATCCACTAAAAATATTAATATATTTAATTAAGTATATAACAAATACGTTTAAATATACTAAATTTTTTATAATATCAATTTAAATTAGTTAGATTATATTTATTTCTACTATATTTTTTTTTCCAAAACCAAACTGAGCCAAACTTAAACCCAAACTGAATAAATTATTTTTATCAAATAAATCTTATTTTCAAAATCCAAAAACTTCAAAACTCGAATAATTCAAATCGAACTGAACAACCGAAATATAAAAGAGAAGGGTTCCCAAATATATAGTTAACTAGATTTAAACCAGTGGTACATCATGGGTCAATTTTTTTAACATAAATTTTTAGTTTTTTTTGTTTCTTTATGTTTTATAAATATTTGTATGTTTCGTGTAATTTTAACTTGTTATTTTTTTTTTTGTTTCCTTACGCTTTATAAATATTTTTATTTTATTTTTAATATATATTTTTTGTTTCATTTTAGTCTATAATATATTAGGAAAAGTTCTGCATGTTGCGCGGGTTTAATGTATATTTGTTAATGTATTCCATTTTAAGGTGTGTGTATATATAATAATATATAGTCGTTTGTGTAATTTTTTGTATTGTTACATTTTTAAAGTATTTGTTGGTTCTATTTTTTTTTCTAGCCTTTTTCTTTGTATGCACTATTCGACATTCACAATGTTCTATTTTTATATGGTTTAAGGAATATTCTTATCGATTATAAGAAGTGTTTTCTGGTTGTTTTATTTATTTTATTTTTGTATGGTTTATTTTGTTGGGTTTTATTTTTCCCTCATAGTACATGTTATCTTTTGTTTTGTCGACGTTGGTTTTTTTTTTTGTTTCCTATTTGGGGTTTGTTGTTGTTAAAGTATCATATTTTGTTGATGTTTTGTCTTATTATTTTGATTTTATTATTTTAATTCGTTACTTTCCACTTTATCATTTAATTATAGTCAATAACATTATTTTTCCATATCATGAAATTATTAATTAGATCTTACAATACTCCAAATTTTAAAATATATTTCTTTAAAGAAAATTTTTGGGAAAATGCCCCTTTTATGTTTTTCAATTTGAAAAATACCTTTTTCACCTTTTTTCCTTTTAAAAATTTAATGTTGTTTGACTAAAATACCCTTAAACAGTGATTAATAATTTCTAAAATAAATTAATTTTTTTTAAAAATAAAATCAATTATTTTATTTTGTAGATAAAATAAATATTTTATTTTGTCCAGAAATAATCTGGAGATAGATTTTATTTAAAATTTTTTTTAAGAAAATCTCTAAAATATCTCTGAAAATTTAAATATTTACGATTAATATTATAACTTTTACAAGTTTATCTATAATTAAAAATGAATCTTCTAAATAATTAAAATTATTATTATAATTTTAAAAATTTAGAAATAAAGATGTTTTATTGTTGTAATTATTTTCTCCTCCCTACGATTAATGTAAAGCTAGGTTTCCCTTTAATGATTTTGTTATTAATATTCTAGAATACACCATAAATTGAGATAAGTCCTAACTCTAATTGAAATAAGTTAAGTTCTTGTATATATATATAGGAACTGCAGTAATTCATTTATTAATCAAAAACATAAACCCAAGCTTTTCTCTAAACTTATCATATTATAACGTGTTCTCAAACATCAACAAATTCAACAAGGTAATAATCATTCTTTTCTCTTTTTGTATGTTTGATTTTAATAATAAAACACACATAAATAAGTACGGCATAGTTTTAGTTATGTGATCTGGTCGTCCACTTTCTTTGGTCATCCCCAATGTGTTTATATGTAACAATTTATTATGACTTTCTGTTGTTTTTTATACGTTGTTCAATTATGGATGACATACAAAATTCAAGGAGAAAATAATAGAAAGCGGAAAGCTGTCTCGGTCATTGAAGTATTAACAAAAGAATACTTCGATGAGTGTATTAGTGAGTTGGCTGAAAGTCTTAAAGATGAATTTGTAAAACTTAGGTCAGAAATATTTGAAGTAAACCCGGAATTAAGACTACATGAAGATAACTTCAAGAGTTTACAAAAGAAGAACAAGGTGAAAATGATGATTCGGTAATTTACATATTTTATTTTGTATGTCTAAACTTTTATTCTGAACTAAAATTACATCGATTTTTTTTTTCTTTCTTTTGTAGACAAGGAAGAATGGCTTGAAAACCACAATGGAATCAGATTCATCGGTGGAGATTGTCAATGTAACACCAGCAAAAGAGAACGTCATTAGCACCAAAATATGGGATAAGACTGATAAGATCGATACACAAACAAAAAGTTATCGTTCATTATATGATATTGATGAAAAGATGAGGAAAAAGAAAAAGCTTGGGAATCAGTACGATGCTTTTGTTGTGGCAGATCAAAGTAAAGCTGAGTGGCTCGATGCATGGATGAAGATAAACATGTTTGTAGTTTTGAAAATATTTTATTTTTGTTAGTTGTTTTTTCAGTAGCCATTTAATCATATATCTTTACTAATTTGCAGATATGTAAGTATCAACTTGTGCACCATTAATGCAGACATGCAGTTTTTTCCCGAGTTCATTGAACCACAAATTTGGTTAAGTGAAGATGTAAGTAAACTAACTATATCTCTATGTTTATGCAGTTCTTACATGTTAAAAATGATATAAACATAGAGATAATTGTTGTACGTGGATGTTCAGTGAATTAGGACAGTTTTTACGTGTTATAGTTATAGTGATGACAGGTGAATTAGGACAATTATAGTTATGTTAGGACAGGTGAATTAGAACAGTTATAGTTATATTAGGTGAATTAGGACAGTTTTTACTTGTTTTGTTAAGGCTCCGTGAGCACCTTCAATATTCTCAATATTTAAAATAAATAATAGTACGCAAACTAAACTATATTTTTTATGTTTAATGGTAGTATAATATGTTTGTCCTTTCACACATTGGTAAGACACCACTATAGTATTCGGTGAATTTAAAGCTCCAACCAAAGTTATTAGGGTCCTTTAAAAATGTTTGGTACTAATGTTAAAGGACCCTACTAACTTTGGTTGGAGCTCTAAATTCACCGAATACTATAATGGTGTCTTATCAATGTGTGAAAGGACAAACATATTATGCTGCCATTAAACATAAAAAATATAGTTTAGTTTAAGTACAATTACTTATTTTAATTATTGAGAATATTGAAGGTCTCACGGAGCCTTAACAAAACAAGTAAAAACTGTACTAATTCACCTATTACATAACTATAACTGTTCTAATTCACCGGTCCTAACATAACTATATCTGTCCTAATTCACCTGTCATCACTATAACTATAATACGTAAAAACTGTCCTAATTCAATGAACATCCACGTACAACAGTTATCTCTATGTTTATATCATTTTTAACACGTAACATAGAGATATAGATAGTTCACTTACATCTTCACTTAACTAAATTTGTGGTTCAATGAACTCGGGAAAAAACTGCATGTCTGCATTAATGGTGCACAAGTTGACAGTTACATATCTGCAAATTAGTAAAGATATATGATTAAATGACTACTGAAAAAAAACTAACAAAAATAAAGTATTTTCAAAAATACAAACCTGTTTATCTTCATCCATGCATCGAGCCACTCAGCTTTACTTTGATCTGCCACAGCAAAAGCATCGTACTGATTTCCAAGCTTTTTCTTTTTCCTCATCTTTTCATCAATATCATATAATGAACGATAACTTTTTGTTTGTGTATCGATCTTATCGATCTTATCCCATATTTTGGTGCTATTGACGTTCTCTTTTGCTGGTGTTACATTGACAATCCCCACCGACGAATCTGATTCCATTTTGGTTTTCAAGTCCTTCTTCCTTGCCTACAAAAAAAAAAAAAAAAAAAAAAAAAAAAAAAAAAAAAAAAATTCAATGTAATTTTACGTCAGAATAAAAGTTCAGACATATAAAATAAAATATGTAAATTACCGAATCATCATGCCGAACGTTTTTCACCTTGTTCTTCTTTTGTAAACTCTTCAAGTTATCTTCAAGTAATCTTAATTTCGTGTTCACTTCAAAAATTTCTCACCTAAGTCTTACAAATCCATCTTTAAGACTTTCAGTCAACTCTCTAATACACTCATCAAAGTATTATTTTGTTAATACTTCAATGACCGAGACGGCATTCCACTTTCTATTATTTTCTCCTCGATTTTTGTATGTCATCTATAATTGAACAACATATAAAAAAACAAAAGAAAGTCATAATAAATTGTTACATATAAACACAACGTGGATGACCAAAAGCAAGTGGACTACCAAAAGATCACATACTAAAACTATGCCATACTTATTTATGTGTTTTTATTATTAAAATCAAACATACTAAAAGAGAATAGAATGATTATTACCTTGTTGAATTTGTTGATGTTTGAGAACACGTTATAATATGATAAGTTTAGAGAAAAGCTTGGGTTTGTGTTTTTGATTAATGAATGAATTACAGTTCATATATCTTATTATATAAACCTAGGTTGCACACTCACAAGAGTTCGACACGTGTCCAAATTATAATTAACGAGATTGTGACACGTGTCAGCTATAACCTCAGATCTTGACATGTGTCAAAATTGTTAATATAATAACAAAATTAAATAAAAAATTTAAATAACTTTTACTATTACCAAAAGGAAATCTTATATACATTTGTTTTTATAATTAACTTTTTCGTAATTATAAGCTTTAAAGATAAATATTTTTTCCCATTCATTAACATAATTTAATAAAACAATGAGGTAAATTACCTTTTATTATTAGGAAAAGGCATGTGTCAAAATTGTTAATATAATAACAAAATTAAATAAAAAATTTAAATAACTTTTACTATTACCAAAAGGAAATCTTATATACATTTGTTTTTATAATTAACTTTTTCGTAATTATAAGCTTTAAAGATAAATATTTTTTCCCATTCATTAACATAATTTACTAAAAAAATTAGGTAAAATACCTTTTATTATTAGGAAAATGAATTTTAATAGACGATTAATTTTCACTATAAAATAAACTTCACCCCCTTTAACCATAAAAAAAAAATCTATCAGACAAAGTTTCTCTAACAAGATATTTCTATTGATTTCTGATGGTTAACACAAACGTTATTTAACATTGGATCAGTTAGATCGCAAACGTTCTTATCGTCATATTCATGTTATGGTGCATATTCTTCAAAAGTCGTAATTCAGAAACTTCAAAAAAGATAATGAGCTCATAGGAATAAATTTATTATTATTTGATGAAAAGGTTAGGGCTTTTTCATATGTCATTATCTTAAAATTGTATTACAATTAATACTTATCTTATTATATGTCTAACTACTATTTAATTCATCATTCTCTTCTCAAAAAATTTGAAAATCAATTATGCGAATGGAATAATTATTGAAGAGAAGTGTTTAGATAATATATATTCTAAATTATAATTAATGAGACCATGACACGTGTTGGTTGAGCGATTTGATTATGAAACATGTAAAAAAGTGTGTTGTTTTTTGTTTAAAAAAAAAAAATGAATACTAATAAAAATAAAAATATGTACTTTTTACGTTCTATTTTTAATATATGTTAAATCTTAGTATATTAATAAATTTTAAATTTTTTCTTTTCAAATATTTTTAGATTTTTATTTTATTTAGGCTTTAATAAAAAAAAATTTCACACTCTTATAATTTTTTGAACAAAACCAATTATTTAATATTATCCAATATATTAAAATAGTTTGGACATGTAGTCTGTGTGTTAGAAAATTATTAGTGTAGCTTTCAATCTACACTAAAAAATCTTACTAAAAATAAATAATAACACACTGTCAAATATTAAAAATTAAAAGATTATAAATTTTTACCTTAAATATATACAAATTTGTACTCTTTCAAGTTCACATCAAACAAACTCAAAATCTAATTTTAGTATGAATAAGAAATCAATTTATCAAAATTAGTTTAAAAACTTAGAAATAAGAGTACTTAAATAATAAAATAATAATTCAATACACATAGGAAAAAGAAAAATTTAGATATAAAGATGCATATATTACATCATTTAGTTAGAAACCGAATAAAAAATAGAAAATTGAAAATTAGTTTTATTTATATTTTATGGAGATGAATTGTTTTCCATTTTTTGCTATTAATTTTTATTTTACTAGTTATAAAATATCTCGTATAAACCCGTATATATACGGGTCTTTATTTAGTATATATATACAAGAACTTAAATTATTTCAATTAGAGTTAGGACTTATCTCAATTTATGGTGTATCCTAGAATATTAATAACAAAAATTTTAAAGGGAAACCTAGCTTTACATTAATTGTAGGGAGGAGAAAATAATTACAAATAATAAAACATCTTTATCTCTAAATTTAAAATTATAATAATAATTTTAGTTATTTAGAAGATTTATTTTTATTTATAGATAAACTTGTAAAAGTTATAATATTAATCCTCAATATTTAAATTTTCAGAGATATTTTAGAGATTTTTTAAAAGATTTGTTTTCAAATAAAATCTATCTCCAGATTTTTTCTGCACAAAATTTATCTACAAAACAAAATAATTGATTTTATTTTTAAAAAATTAGTTTATTTAGAAATTATTAATCAGTGTTTAAGGGTATTTTAGTCAAACAACATTAATTTCTAAAACGAAAAAAACTGAAAAGATATTTTCCAAATTGAAAAACATGAAGGGACATTTTCCCAAAAAAATTCTAATGTTTATTGTTTACCATTCCATTACAATTTGATGACCTAAAGATTTAAAGAGATGACTAAAAAGAAGATAACAAAAGAAAAAAGCAAAAAAGAAAGAAAGAAGATTTTAATTTGTTAAATCGCTTTGTTGGTGTTTTTTAAAATTATTTATTCTTAGTTTTTGGAAGTGTCTTTTTTACATATATAATTTTTCATTTTTTGTTCTGTTTGGAGACATTTGAAGATAAAAATTTGTTCGGATACATTACTACACTGTCTGAATATATATACTACTTCATTTTTAATAGGATAAAATCACATTTTTAATATTGAAAGTGTCATATGGTAGCGCTTTAAACTTCGAAGGTAGTTTACTAACACTTTAAACTTTCAAATTATTTTTGTTAACAGTTTAAAGCTGAAACTACCTCTTGTGTTTTTCCGCCACAAGATCGTTACAAAATAGTTACCGAAAAACTGATGGAATTTCTGACAAGATTTTAACGTATTTTTGACGGATTTCTCATAAAATAGTTATGTCGAAAATCAATTGGAAAATATGTAAATTGATATAACCATTTGAATTTTGAAAATTTGAAGTAAAATTAACTAAAAGAAAGTTACTAGAAAATTGACGAAATTTCCGACGAGATTTTAATTTGAGGGATTTTCGACAAAATAGTTTCATCGATAATCTTCAGATTATTTTCAACAGATTTCCGAGTAACCGTTTGAAATCCGTTGAAAAGGCTGATATAACCGTTTAAGTTTTGAAAAATTCTAACGAGACTCTACTGTCAGAAATATGTCGGATTACCGTTATAATTTGTTTTAGGAAATTCCGTTAGTTTTTCGATAATTATTTTGTAGTGATTTTATGGTGAAAAAAATGCGGGAGATAGTTTCAAAATTTAAAATGTTAGTAAAAATAGTTTGAAGGGTTAAAGTACTAGTGAAATACATTTAAGCCTTAGTGTTAGCATGTGACATTTTTAAGATAAAAAATGTGATTTCGCTTTTTTAAATAGCGTAGTAAAAGTAAATAAATGTAGTTGGGCAAAACTATTAGGCTACATCGGGCCAATAAAGAAACCTATTGGGCCTATTTGGATAAAATGATTTTAAATGAGAAGGTAATAAACAAACGACGACGTATAGTAACGGATGCGTTTGCTGCACGACGAAGCATAAGCATGATTTTCCGGTAAAGTCATTTTTGAGTTTCACAGCTAAACTGAAATACAGTTTTATTGATTTTCGAATCTTTAATTCACATTTCATTCACTCCCACATCTTCAGAAACCCTAATCAGAAAATCCAATTTTGAGAAAACCCTAATTTGATCTCGAAGTTTGTTAACGACGATGGAGGAAGACAAACAACAATCACACGAGCAGAAATCATCCCAAGTGAAAGAAGAACCGATTCGTGGAGACGATCCCGAAATTGAGAAATTGACAATCTCAGATGCGGATGCGCCGCCGAAGAACTCCGGTGGTTGGGGTTGGGGTTTCTCTGTGCTTTCGGATCTTCAAAAAGCTGCCGAAGAGATATCTCGTAATGTATGTTCATACTCCAATTTTGATCATTTTTTTTTATAATTTAGTGTTTTCTGATTATGCCATAGATATTGGATCCGAAGCTTATGGTATTGTCATTCACCAGAACAACTCTGCATTTTTTAGTTTCTTGTATTATTTTTTTGGAGTGAAGTATTTTGATTGTGTAAGGCATTATCAGATTTGTTTACATTCATTGTCTTTACGAATGATGGTCTTTGATTTGGCTTTCTCCTGTAGGCTGCAGCAGTGGCTGAGAAAGCAGCTAAAAGCATTGCAGATATGGGAGAAGAAGATGAAGACTCTGAATCTTCTGCAAAGGAGGAAGAGAAAGCTGAAGAAGCTGATACGGAGCAGGAAAGTGATGATGAGAATGCGAAGTTAAAGAAGTCAGCTCTTGAGAAATTGGAAGGTGCAAGTGAAGAGTCACTTCTTAGCCAGGCAAGTTTTTTCTTGCTTCTTATGATGATGATGATGATGATTATATTGGACCTTTGTTTCCTCATATGTTTTTTCTGTTGGTTTTTCTTTGGCTCAAAGTCAGTATTCTTCATTTGCTTATTTCTTCCAGGGTTTGAAGGTTTTCGATGATTCAGTTGAGAGTTTCACTTCTGGAGCTTGGCAGGCATTTGGAAATGCATTAAAAGGGGGCACAAGTTTGGTGCAAAAGTATGTTCCTTTTTATTTTTTCTTGTTTTATCGAAAGCTTTGATCGTAATTGTGGAAAAAGTACAAACTGTGTGAACGAAAATGTTAAGGCCACTGAGTTCATACCCTGAAAAAAAAGGAAAGTAATCCTTCAGTTGGAGTGTTGTGATTTAGAGGATTCATCAATACTCCATGAATTTTCTTAAGGAAAGTCTTCACTGAAAATGGATTTCTTCCTTTTTTAAGCATTCCGTTTCTGCACATAACAAGGGTTTGAAGCTCGGAGCATTTAGTACTTTGTAGACACAGAACACATTGAACATGTTCAGTTTATCTACCTTAATAGATTCTTCTTTTGGTAAATTAACATACTCTTTTTGGTTCACTATCAATAAAATGTTGGGCGAGCTATATGTGTCATTTCCTAAAGATAAGAATACATTTTTTTGCCGATGACTGGTGAGACGGTGGTGACTTAATGAACCCAGAGGTCTTGTGATTCCTCTGTACAGACCTATTCCCCGAGGAAGAAGATCAAGTTATTGATGCTCCGTTATTTCTCTTGTAGGCTTGAAAACAGTGTCCAGCAAAGTCCTTCGCCTAGGGAAGCTGGATCTGGTGCACCGTCTCTACTCGAGGTTTGTGTTGTTTGTGTCTTTTGTCATTTGTCATTTGTTGCTTAACATTTTTATCTAGCCCATACTTCTGATCTGCAGACGGGAAAAGCATTAACTGCAAAAGGAATGCAAGTACTTGAATTTGTGGGCAAGGAGACCATGGATTTATTGATTACAGAGACTGGTCTTGGAGCTGAGAAGAATGGGGTAGACTTTAAGGATCAAGTGCTTGAGGAAGTGACATTTGATCGATGCTTCTACATTTATGGTGGTCCTGAACAGCTTGAGGTTACCTACAAATCCTTGAAAATCATCCGTCAGTTTATTCTTGGTTAATCGATTTTGTCTTCCTTCAATTTATCGATGCATGGTGATTTCAGGAATTGGAAGCATTGGCAAGCCACTATACTCTGTTGTTCAACAGGCGAAAGGGGAAATTGTCACCAGAACAGAAATCGTTGTATGACGGGAAGCTCAAACAGATCCAGCAACTGTTCAGCTTTGCTGATCAAATGAGTGGAAGTAAAGCAGAGTCTGACAAAGGGAAGAAAATAGATATCAAAACTGAAGGCAATGATGATGACATGAAGAATCTACATAACTCAAGTGTCAGCAAAGCTGCTGATATGGCTGCTGGGTAAGTGTGACTTCCCTCTCAGATTCTGAAATTTGATTTTCTCCATCAGTCTCCTCTGTCTGTTTTTAATTTACTCATCACTTTGTTTTTCAGGTTCACAAACGCTTTAACAGGAATAAACGTAAACGATATGATCCAGCGGACTGGTGGCAGGCTTGAATCCCTTCACTCAGAAGGAGTTCATGTGCGAAGAGTCTTCCCTTCTTATTTCTCTTAAATATTGAAGATTCTTAAATTCTAATGGCTAGTAAAAAAACCGTTAACTAACATGAAATCTCGTTCTGCAGAGACTTTCAGAGATGTGCTGTTTTGCAGTCACTCATCTACTTATTCTCGGTAAGTCCATGATATCTCATGCCAACAAAGTTCAAGATGAAGACACCGAAGCTTTGAAAATCGAGTGGCCAGAAGACCCAACTGAAAAAGCTAAGCTAATTAAAGGCAAGGCAGAATCAATGGCTGGATATGTCGAAGCAGTTTCCAACAGTTTTATAACAGGTTTAGTCCACAATTAATTCAACTTACTCTTATCGCAATTTTCGTAGTGACACTTTTCAAATATTTCAGGTATATCAGATGTATCTGAAACATACTCAGCTGCGATTAAAGGAGTCGCTGCTGATGCTGCTGCTGATTCCAAAGATGATAAAACATCAATGATTCAGGAAAAAGCAAAGACCTTCAACGATAGTATTCGATCTGACCAAACCACAGCTATCACTAAGATCCATGAAGGGCTTCAGTACCTATCCTATGTCGTGATATCGACCTCAATGCCCTCTGCTTGATATAATAAAAGAGTCAGATTGGTTTTATTTGTGGGTTTACATGACTCGGATTCGATTTTAGTTTTCTTTGTAGTTTGTAGATATCTCTTTTAAACTAGGGCTGCTCTTATGGTAAGTGAAGTCTTTCCCACTTATGCTCTGTTCCTCTGTTGTTTGGATCTTGAACGTTTAATGAAATCTGAAGAAAAAAAAACCAAAAATTGAAAAGCAGGGAAGGTATTAGTTATTTTAGGTATTGGTTATTTTATTGGGTGAGTTAGTTCAACATCTAAAGAGGATCTTATAATTAAGTAACTGGGTTTTGACCTTTTTTAACTAGAAATCTGGAAAGGTGGCAGACTTAAAAGACAATAACGCCTCTATTATTTTGTATGTAAGAAACGTTAGAGATAGGTCATTAAATAAAGAGAAATGGAAAGGAAGTTATGCAGAGATTTAGAGGTAACAGTATCCTTGACGAGGTAAGAAAGAAGTTATTGGGTAATTCGAGCGACGTTGGTAACATGGACAATATCGCTGGAAGTCATGGGGTGCCCACGGGGGGAGGAATATTCCGAATAAAGTATGGGGTAATAGTAGCATGCTTTATGGGATCAATAGCAAAAATAATGGAAGTATCGAATTCGTAAATCCAACAACTGGTAACTCTGTCTATAACTCTGTCTCTTACCGTAGTAACATTGACTGTGGGACATGTTTGCAGGCAGTAACACTATTTTGGATAAAGTAAGACATAAGTTATCCGGTAAGATTGACGAAGGAACTGCTGGTAAAGTATGAGTAATAGTAGCATGGCTTATAGGGTGGGTAGAAAAATTAGTGGGGTATCGAATTCGTAAATCCAACAACTAGTAACTTTGTCTCTTACCGCAGTAACATTGACTGTGTGACAGGTTTTGCAGACGGTAACATTATGCTGAATGAGTTAAAACTAAGTTATCCGGTAATATTGACGAAAGAACTGTACAAAATCTAAAGCCACATATTTGAAACAGTTGGCTATTGTGACATTACTAAGCACTTTACAAACAGCCATTCGCCGTTCAAGTCTTTATAAGAATAAAAATGCCATAATTATATTAATAGTACACCTTGTAACAGTGCTCTATAGACACTTCTTATAGATACCCTATTATATTTTAACTTTTGTTATAAATATTTTGTTTTTCTTTTTGTTAAATTTATTGTTGCTTCAAAAGTTTTTGCTTGGAAGTTAGTTTAGCTTTGTATTATTGATCTGTAGATGTAGCTTTTTCAATATTTGCTAGAACATTAGCGTCACATGGAATATATTGGAAGGCAATTATACAAAAGTTAGAAATCGAATTTTACAAATTCACAAATGAATTTATATCATTTTCCGATCTATAGTTTTTATTTTATTTTGTGGGAAACACGATCGAACTCAGTGAAAAGTTTGTATCATTAGTAAACTGTAATCTCAAACTTAATACAATTTAAAATTTTAATAATCTTTTATTTTTGTGCATGACGCTATAATCATCTAATTCATAAATAAATATGACACACGTTATACAACGACGTGTATTCAGTGAACCCTAGACTTCAAATTTTTTTTTATGATATTTGTTGAACGTTAAGAGTTATATATGCGATAATAATCTCTCATCCAAAGAGACTAATAACAAACCTGCTTAATAATGTCGCTTACCTTCTTTTCTTAATGTTGAAAACGAAATGTGGTCCAACCGAATCGCTACAACTTATACCGTATCATATGAAAGTCAAATATTTAATATCGAATATTATATTAAATCCATCAATTTTCTTATTTGATAAACCGTCGTTTTTTATCACACCGTAACTAGTGCATTTCATTTTGACTTTTGTAGTATGTTTTAAAGACTTTTCAAGAGCTAAAATCTTAATAAAATAGTATTTACCATTATTAATAGGATTTATGATTCAAATTGTTGGTCAAGGTTACTAGTTATAGTCATTATTCAATCGTCCGTTTGGACAAAACTTTTGTTTTTACCACTTCTAATCCTGCACATTCGGATTTCGGATCGGATTCGGATAATTCGGATAGCAGAGTTTAGTATCCATTCGGGTTTTACAATTATTTGGTTCGGTTTCGATTCGGATAGATACAGATTCGGATCAGTTTTCGGGTTTTTAAAATCTAAAAGTTTGTTCAATTTTAATAAAAGTTGGTTAAATTCTAATAAAATTTGGTTAAATTTTGTAAAATATGTATATTTTTAACAAATATAACTAAAGTTTTTTGGATTTTTAGTGTGTTTAAGATATTTTTATTATTTGGTATAAAATTATAACTAAGTATAGCTAATAATTTTGGATATATATTTTTATTTTGGGTTTTCGATTATACTTTTCGCTTTTTGGTTTGGTTCGGATTCAATTCGGATAATTCGGATATCAACATTTAGAATCCGTTCAGATTTTATGACTATTAAATTTGGTTTCGGATTCAAATTTTTCGGTTTGGTTTCGGTTCGAAATTTTGGTTTTTTTGCCCAAACCTAAATTAACACCAGTCTTTTTCTCATTTATTTTCTCTGTACGCGTCTTATTAAAAATTTGGTTACAAAATCGGACTTTTACATTTTATTCATTGAAATGGAGATGTATGTGATATTTTCTTTAGCTTGAATGTGACTGCAACCATATTAGTCTAATAAGAAGAAGAATTACAACGTCCGTCTCTGTCGCCAGCTCGCCGTGCTAGTCCACCATTATTTTCTTTCTAATCAATTACATCGTCACCGCAATAAACTCTTTGTTTAAAGCAAAAATAGATAGAACTGACATAACTTCTTATCCAAGAATTAAAATAACAAAACCCTATATAGAAAATAAAAACAATCATAGTTCACAAAGTGGTCCACTCAAATAATTGGTCCTTACAAATACATAGCATTAAAGTATATATCTATAATCTTTATAAATAGACAAAGAGCTTAGCACAAGACTTCATATATATAATTTATGGATATATGTAATATTCTCTAGTTAGGTTACATCTAACTAACATATGCGTGTATCTGATCGGTTGCATCAGTGTGTCAACATGAAATGCTTAAACTATGATCAATAACACATCTGTGTGTATCTGAATATGATTTCTCTTTTATTTTTATTTTCACTTCTGTTGTGAATTCAGCCAACAGACAAAGAGATTTATAATTGTAAAAAAGAAAAAAAATAGTGTTTTTAATTAATTTGACGAATATTTTACAATTTTTTAAGATTTTTTAGACCTCAAAATCAGATAAAATAAAAGAAATGAAATCTTAAAAATCTTCTAAACCTAATTGTACAGTATCGTAGCTCGTGGTGTTTCTTTGCTCATCCGCTTTAAACTTATACTTATATGTTAATAAGTCACCTTAGATTAACAACTTTCAAGCTCCAACAATTTTTTTAGTGGTCACAAAACAATTGATGGGTATGATAATTTGCATGAAGGGGTATTCAATTGTAGTTTGCATCAAGACAATATCAATGATAAATCTTTTTTCCCTCGGAGCTTTTAGAAACAAAAAAGATGCATTAATTTATAATAAATATTTATTATTCTTTGAATAGTTTAACAATAATTTAAAAGAAAATACTGTCAAAAAAAATAAATAAAAGCTTTTTAGTCAATATAAACTTGTCACATATTCAAAGTTAACCATTTTATAAGGTTGTTGTTCATGATGTCAAAAAAATAATATAAGACTTTTCATATTGTGTGATAAATGAGATTAAGTCTATGCTTCCAAACCATAAGCATCGGATACACGATATCACACATTTTGTTTTGCGTTTTTCCTACAACAACTAAAATCTTATTAAAATAAACAGTTAAGATTACGTGAAGTAATGAATATAGGTTCCTTAATCGTAGACTTCAATTTTAGTCGGTTTAGCTACAAAAAAAACCTGGACATTTGACAAGTCTTAAACTATATAATTAAAAAATACAGAAAATTGTGTCTGGTTTTTGATAACTCGTAGAGCCATTTAACAACTTTAAGCGGTCGATTAATTCATAAGCTTATTAATTACATAAGAAAAGAATGAAAAAATCGGTTGAATCTGGACATGTCTTGGTCTTGTCCAAAACCTGGACCAGCGTTTCGCACGTCTTATCGTCAACCTATTTTCCATTATTCCATTATGGGTTGGGGGGTCCTATGGGAATATTTATTCTTCGTTAAAAAAATAAAAAAAAATTGGAACATTGGAACAAGATTTTAAAATAGTAATCCACATCAAATTCCAATATTTGAACCCAAAAAACGAAATTGGAGAATAAAACATAACATTACAAACTCAAGTGATCATAACGTACTAAATTGGGGTTAAACTAGTTATTAACAATAAAAAAAAACAAAAAACAAAAACCTTAGGTGAAAGCAGAAATGTATTTACTTAGAAGATACATTTGGTGTGACCTGAGTTTTAATACATTTCTGCTTTAATTCTAAGTAAATACATTTCTGATTTACATGAATATTACAAAAGAATCAATAACAAACTCAGGCAACAAAGCTGATCATGTAAGGGGAAGGAGCGTGAGAGTAGAAGCCATTGCGGCGGAGGAGAGCCGGAGGAGGTTGAGGAGAGTGGCGCAAGAAGCTTCTGACGGATTCAGCCACCACCACTATGAACTCCATGGCTATCTTCATTATCTCTATGCATAGCTCTATTCTCTTTATCATCATCATCCTCTCTTTCTTTTTTTTTTTCTTTTCTTTTCTTTTTCTTTCTCTTTCTCTAGCTTCAAATTATATCACTCCATCTTCTGTCTTTGGTTATTTATATATGAGGTGAAACATGCATTTTACCATAAAAGTAAAAATAAAATATTAAAAGTCAAACATGCATGCCATGTGAAGTATATGTGTATAACTTCAAAATAAAATAAAATTCTATAGCTTATTTTGAAATTTTGGAATATTCTATAGCTTATTTTTGAAAATTTTGAATACTCCTCAACAAAAAACTTTTTTTTTTTTGGAATAATTTATTATTAAAAAAACAAACAAATGAGGGAATGATTCTGTGGTATTACAGGTTTTAAATACATTTACATACGAAATCAAGTTTTTTTCATTATACGTTTTCGCAGGACTTGTGACTCAAACAAACAATTTTATTTCTATAATGAAATAGAAGTTAACATTTTTAACTTTTTTGGGATAAATTTGATTTTTAAAATTTTCGAAATTACTTTAAAACAATAGTTATAAAATTATGTTTTAGTTAAAAACAAATTAATTTTCAGATTTAGTTTCGAAACATGATATCTTTAAATGTTCGAGACAACATTAATTAAATGAATCTGAAAATCTTAAAAAAAAAATTAAAATGAACCAAACCAAAACCAAATTAAAATACCGAACCGGAAACCAGATTATAGATTAGGCAGAGAAGAATAAAAATCCAACGGCAACAATGCAACAATGATTGTCACCGGAGGTTGCGACTTCTCTTCATCACTCTCCGTCACCACTTCCTCCTCCGCCACCGTCTCCATCCCCGTCACGGCCTTCAACGTTTTCTCTCTCTCCTCTAACCCCAAATTCATCAATTCCAGCTCAATTCTCCTCCGTTCCCTTCCATTCTCCCTTATCCACCATCGCAGCAGCTACTCAAATCGCTTCCTCCGCCATCTCTCCTTCCATGGGAACCAAACCCAATCTTCTATTAAAGCTCCACCATTAAAATTCACTGTTAATTCCGCAACTCATCGAAGCGGGACTTTCGTCGAACACCTTACAGGCATTACAGAATCAGCAGAGAGAAGCATCGATTTCGGAGATGTAGAGTCTGCTAGAAACGATATTAGGAATGTTTCGACTCGTAGAGTCGAAACGGAAGTTGAAGTTAGAGAATTGGAAGAGTTGCCGGAGGAATGGCGACGGTCGAAGCTAGCGTGGCTGTGTAAAGAAGTTCCAACGCACAAGTCCGTGACGCTTGTGAGACTCTTGAATGCTCAGAAGAAATGGGTTCGTCAAGAAGACGCTACTTACATCGCTGTTCATTGTACGCGAATTCGTGAGAACGAAACTGGATTCAGGGTAAAACCATATTCAATAAAGTATCAAACTTTATGAGATTATTAATGGAGATTGGCTAATTTTGTGATGAAAGTTTTGATCTTTTAGGTGTATAGATGGATGACACAGCAGAATTGGTACCGGTTTGATTTCGGTTTAGCTACGAAGCTAGCTGATTACTTGGGGAAAGAACGGAAATTTACGAAATGCCGGGAAGTGTTTGATGATATTTTGAATCAAGGGCGTGTTCCGAGTGAGTCTACGTTTCATATTCTTGTAGTTGCTTATCTGAGTAGCTTATCGATCGAAGGCAGTCTCGAAGAAGCGTGTAGCGTTTACAACAGAATGATTCAGCTTGGAGGTTATAAACCGCGTCTTAGTTTGCATAATTCTTTGTTTAGAGCTTTGGTTAGTAATCAGGGAGGGGCTTTGAATGATTATCTTAAGCAAGCTGAGTTTATCTTCCACAATGTTGTTTCGACCGGGCTTGAGGTACAGAAGGATATTTATAGTGGATTAATCTGGCTGCATAGTTGTCAAGATGAAGTTGACATAGATAGGGTAAACTCTTTAAGAGTAGAGATGAAGAAAGCGGGTTTTCAGGAGAGTAAAGAAGTTGTGGTTTCGTTGCTGAGAGCGTATGCTAAGGAGGGAGGTGTGGAAGAAGTTGAGAAGACATGGCTTAAATTGGTTGATCGAGATTGCGGTATACCTTCTCAGGCGTTTGTTTACAAAATGGAAGCTTATTCAAAAGTCGGCGATGTTTCAAAAGCTTTGGAGATATTTAGGGAGATGGAGAAGCATCTAGGTGGTGCAAGTGTTTCTGGATACCATAAAATCATTGAGGTTCTATGTAAAGTCCAGCAAGTGGAATCTGCGGAATCCCTCTTGAAAGGGTTTGTAGAAAGTGGGAAGAAGCCGCTTCTGCCGTCATACATCGACATAGCCAAAATGTATTTCGATTTGGGTTTACACGAGAAATTGGAGATGGCTTTTGTTGATTGCTTGGAGAAATGCCAACCTAGCCAGACTATATATAACATATACTTGGATTCTTTGGTTAAGATCGGCAACCTTGAGAAAGCAGGGGCTGTTTTCGATGAAATGAAAAACAACGGGACAATCAATGTGAATGCAAGATCCTGCAACACCCTTTTAAAAGGATACCTAGATTCTGGAAAACAAGTGCGGGCAGAGAGAATATATGAGCTGATGAGATTGAAGAAATACGAAATCGAACCACCACTTATGGAAAAGCTTGATTACATCCAGAGCTTGAAGAGAAAAGAGGTGAAGAAACCGTTGAGCATGAAGCTAAGCAAAGAACAGCGAGAGGTATTGGTAGGTTTGCTGTTAGGTGGCTTGCAAATCGAATCGGACAAAGAGGAGAAGAGCCACATAATCAAATTTGAATTCAGAGAGACTTCTCAAGCTCATCTGATTCTAAGAAAACACATACATGACCAGTTCCGTGAGTGGTTGCATCCTTCGAGCGATTCGCTGGAGGATATACCGTTCGAATTCTCCTCCATTTCCCATTCTTACTTCGGGTTTTACGCTGATCATTTCTTGCCAAAGGGTCGGCCTGAGATTCCAAAACTGATTCATCGGTGGCTCTCACCGCACTCACTCGCGTATTGGTACATGTACAGCGGCTTTAGAACATCATCGGGAGACATTATCTTGAGATTGAAAGGAAGTCTTGAAGGTGTTGAGAAGGTAGTGAAGGCTCTAAGAGCCAAATCTATGGAATGTCGAGTTAAGAAGAAAGGAAAAGTCTTCTGGATCGGACTTCAGGGAACAAACTCAGCTTTGTTCTGGAAACTAATAGAGCCTCATGTATTAGAGGACTTGAAAGATCATCTAAGACCTGCGTCTGTATCAATGGACAATGATGGAGCAGAAGAAGAACAAAGCATCAACTTTGACACAAGCCCTGATAGTGTAGATTAAATAGTAACAATGTTGATTTTTTTTTTAACTAGTTGGCGTATGACATTTGATAACATTGCTAGATTCCACAAAACCATTTGAAGAAACTTCACCATAAGGTCTTCTAATACCAAAACTAGCTATTTGGCCCATGTTATGTTTAAGTATACCATAACTGATTCAAATATTACTATTTTTTAGTTTTTTGGAAATATCTATCTATTTAACAAGTGCATGGCTTTTTCTATTGAGTAAATATGTACACATCACATGACTCTATAAAGATTGAAAGGTAAGGGATGGCTAATCATACTTTATCTATAAGAAAAATAATTGGTAGTAAAGCAAAGTTTATTAATCTTGATGTCAAGTATGTTCCAAACTTGGGAAAGAACCCTACATATGTGGGACTAAGCTTTAAGGATGTTAGATGCTAGTAGAAAAATTTGTCATGACAATAAAGGAGAAAACATGCTACTGAAAGAAAGCTCACAAGTGTTCACATAATGAAAACCATGTTATTGCACATAAGATTAGAACATATTTGAGTCAAATATTATATATTTTTGGTGAAAAATGGTACTATAGATGCAATGTCTCAATCTTTTAGTCTCCTTTCCTCAGTTTCCAACTTCGACTTTGGTCATATTTCAATGTTTCTTTCTATTTGAGTTATATTTTAGTTGTATGCGAACTTTCTATTGAGTCTATTTTTTCAATGGTTTCTGCGTTTTCTATTTACTTTTTTTTTTTCCTTTTGTTCAAAATGATTATTTTGTGAAGCCTTTAGACCATCTCCAACATATTACTCTTTTTTTACTCAAAAATAGAGTAACTCCATTTTGCAGTTGAGTTTATCTCCAACTGATTACTCCATTTATAACTCCAGAAAAGAATATTCCAAGTATATTATATTTTTATTTAATTACTATTTTATAATTAAAAATCTCTTACAATTTCTACCCATTTATTGTAAGTGAAGCAATAAGTAACAAATCACAATATTATATAAATTTAAAATTTATGATAAAATAAAATTACATTACATAACATTAATAAATATACTAAAACATAGAAAATACCATATACATACATGTAGCTGTAATTTATACCATTACATGTATGTAAAATTTATGAATAATCTAAGTATTTATAATTTTGTACCATTGTACATGTATTTATAATTTATAAATAATTTAAGTATTTATAATTTTGTTTGAGAATATAATAATAAAAAATAATTTTATTTGAGTATAAAATATAAATATATTAGATTTAAGGGATATATTTTCATTTTTTTATTTACATGTTAAATTTATTGAGTGTGTATACATGCATCATGTTATTTTGGAAACAAACAGAATCATTTTTGTGGTTTTTATATGGTAAGAATTGGAGAATGTTGATGTAAAAATGTGTAAGAATTCATCGCTCAGTGGGTGGCATTTCCGTAGGAATTCCAACCATTCCAAAAGAAATCTTAATTTGTTGTGCTGCCATGGGAATTGGGCCCCGAATTCCATCGCTCAATGACGTTCACTTTTTTTTTTTTTTGCCTCACTTACAAAATGCTATGAGATCAACTCTTAAAAGGACAAAAAGAAGTAACACTATTTTGGTTTCTACACCGGTGAAGGAGACGAGGAAGACTGTTTTGGTTACTACTCGGTTGAAAGGGATGAGGTCACCACGAATTCTACTAAGAGCTGGATGGCAATGGGACTCATGATATATTACGGTTTTAACGTATTCTAACTAAGGTTATCAACAGTTTTTAGAGTTTTTTTCTATGATTTTAGTGTCTTTTCAGGTTGAAACACGTTTAAATGGAGTTTGAGACAAAATGAACAAGGAAAAGAAGCTAAGAATTCTTTTTGGAGCTTAGACCGATCGTTCTACATCAAGATAGATAAATTCAACATAAGGAGAAGAGCAGTGAGTTTCTGGATCGACCAAAGGTGCTCGGATCGACCATTCCATACCAGATTGACCATTTGAAGACCATATCGATCGATCCATACCCAGATCGATCAATTTGGCCTTATTCCGAGTAAACCGCAAAAAAAAAAGAAATTTACTCTATTGACAAATGACTTTAACCTAAATCATGTTTTCATATATATTAGAGTTTTTAGCCATTTTTAGGCTACACTTTATTTTCTATTCAGAATTTTGGCTTTTTGGCAATTGATAAATTTTGGGGAGACGAATCTCTGACTCTACATATATGAGAAGATTTCGGAATCCTTATGGATTTCTATTTTTATTGATTATGAATTCTTTTTCGTCTCTGTGTTTTCTCTGTTTCCATGGCTGAGTAGTCTTTTAGTTAGATTTAGGGTTTCAATGGAATTTATGAATCAATGAATTAGACATGGATAGGGATTTATCTTAGGATTCTTCATCAATTGTTAATCTTACTGATGGAACTTGATTAGCTACCTAGTTTCATATCTTAGGCTGTTTAGCGCATCAAAAGTGTTTATTTAAAGGCTTGAAAGAACATAGATGAGCGGTGTGTCCTTAGCTAACAAAATTTGAGGCTAAGACATTTCGTGAACTGATCAAACCTACTCGTTATTGCTTGTTTATAATTTAAAGTTCAAACAGAAGTTTAGATACTTAGGTAGCTAGATAAAGTAATTGATACCATGAAAGTGGATTGGTTATATATTGATGTTTGAGTTTAAGATAGTGCTTATACATTCGGAAAAAAGGCCAAAATCAACATAAACTATTTTCACGGTGTTTTTTTTATACACGAACTAAGATCCGGTGCAATTTTCAACTTGAACTTACAAATTTTTTAAAAAATCAACATAACTTTCATTTGAGTGCTGAAATCAATTTTGACCAAAATAGTATTAGTCAAACTGCGGAGTCATATGCCACGTGTCATATTTCTGTTGAATCAGATGCCACGTGGCATTTTTCGCTGAGTCACCTGCCACGTAGATTTTTCAAATTTTTTTTTTTTTTTGAAGTTTTATGCAATGTTGTGGATCTAAATATTTTTTTACATTTATAATAGAGAATCGAAAACATCATTAACAGTTTAACCATCTTATCATTTTTTATCATTTATGTAGCCGTAATAACCATAGGTTTACGACTATTAAACATTTATAATGTTTAGTTCTAATGTCTTTGTTTGATTAATTATAAAATAAATTTTTTATATATTCTTAAATTTACTCAAAATTATTCGATATTTAAAAAAATTATTTAAAATATATCCAGAAATTGCTATAAATAATCTATTAAAAACAACTTATTATAATATAATATTATCAGTACTTATCCGTTCAAATAGCAATTTTAATCACGAAAATTACTTGTTTGGGTAGTAATTTAAACTATATGATCATACATTTACTCTACCCTTCTTTACTATTATCCGATCATATAATAGCGAGTAAAAATTAGGTAAGGATAATTCGCATTTTAAAAACTACTACACAGTATACATGTCAATATAAAGATCGGATAATAGCAAAAAAATTAGAGTAAAAGTATGATCATATTGTTTAAATTACTATCCAAACAAGTAATTTTCGTAACTAAAATTGCTATTTGAACGGATAATTACTGATAATATTATATTATATTAAGCTGTTTCTAATAGATTATTTATAGTAACTTTCGGATATATTTTAAATAATTTTGTTAAATATCGAATAATTTTGAGTAAATTTAAAATTATTTACACCGTTTTATTTGCTATTTTTGTTTATATCACACCAAACAATTATTTAAGTCTTAGCTTAGTTTCATTCTTTAAGAGCCGTAGTGTGATACTTGGTCCTTGTTTATTCGATCCCTACATTGCTATAACATTTGTTGTGCACTTGCAGTAATTTATTTAGGGTTAAAACTCTGTGTATCAACTCCATATATTTTTTGAGCATACGGAGGTGGTGGAAAACAAAGACTTAAAACAAATATAACCATTATTAGTTAACTATATTAAGATCAAATTTCAAATTCAATCAAAGATAATAAAAAGACAAATAGGTATCCAGCCTACAATTTTTTGGGTTTTTATATATTTTAGACCCTTGAACTCTTTCAAACGATTGCACTTTACCTGACTAAAGATTTAGCCTTCCATACCTGAACAGACAAGAAAACAAGAACTCAGTGAGTACAGAAGAACATGAACTTACATAAAACATGAAACACATTAAAAAAAAAAAAACAGACAGAAATTAAAACAAACAAAAACCAAAGAGAAAACATGAAACACATAAACACATGAAATAAAGAACACATAAATTACTAACTTATTAGCGTGACAATATATCAGTTATGAGCTTGTTCTTTAAAGATAATTCTATTTCAGAGAGTGGTTCTGATTTGGCCAAGAGACTATCAAGCAATTTTTTGTCTGAAATCTTTTCCTTGAGAGCTAAATCCTTCTGCTTTAGCTCGCACATGGTTTGGAAGTTCAACATCTTATCTGGTTGATCCACAGTCTTGCTGGCAGGCCTTTTACCTTTGGCCTTTGTTGCCTTCGCACCAGGAGGACGAACCATAACCTCATCCTCTGCATTGGTCACAGTCTGAGAGCTTGAAGATTGTGCAGATCCTTCCTCACATTTTCTTCTTTTTGCACTTCCTTCACCTCCACCTTTACTGTAAGCGTTGGCACACCATTTCTGGTCATGCCTAAGCTCATTCTAAGCATGCTCTAGGGTGAATTTGACGTTGTGGCCATTGAAGAAAATTTTGTGAGCCAATTTCAAATAATCATTATCATTATGGCCATTTTTCTGCTGACTTCTTGCAGCCTCATATGCTCCAAAAAAGTTGGATACTTGATCATTTATCTTCCTCCACCTTTGCTTACAGTGACTGGCCTCTCTCCTATCAGAAGCTGCAACCTTAGGACTAGCAGAAAACAATGCAGCAATACGTGCCCAAAAGGCTCCTGATTTCTGCTCATTTGCCACTACAGCATCCTTACTGGTGTTTAACCAGGAGCTGTTGAGGACAATATCATCTACGTGTGTCCATCTCTTTCTCTCTTTACGCTCCTCATGTTGTTCGATCTAGGTTTGGATCATCATAACACTGAGTACTAAAGAGTGGGACTTGTGATGATCCAAAGGCTATAGTATGGGAATAAGGCACTGAAGAAATGGGTTGAGGGTTTTGGTTATCTCCTTGGCTGGTTAAAAGATCCATGAATTTGGCAGACTGGCTAAAAGGATTAGTATAATCCATAACCTAAGTTTGTGTGTTTTGAAAACTGAATGGAAGAGAAGAAAAAATGTTCTAATAGATGAACCAAAGAGAATAAGTTATGGTTTTAGTTTTATGGTGAAGGGTTCATTATATACGAAATGGGTTCTAGGGTTAGTGTATCAGCATAAAAGAAGTACATGTTATTAATTGTTTTAGCATTCAATTACAGAGTGAAGTCTGTACCTAACCTAAAGAGAGTTAAGTTCCTATAATGTAATACATCTATATCAATCTTATACTACATAGATATTTCCTACAGAATTAAATTTATATGTTGACCTTTTTAGTTTTCTTATCTCGTGATACTTAAAAAAAAAAAGGTTTCTTAGTTTTCTGTAACTAACCAATGCCAAAAATTCATCACAAATTCATTGAATAACAATTACCTACAAACTAACAAGCATTCATCACACAGATACACAATAAGTGTGATGTAGACACATACCTAATGAACTAACCAGTCCTAATTCAGCTCTAACAGAAGCATTTATTGTCACACTGTAACTAACCAATCAATTATATACTTTAACTATTAACCTAATCAAAAACTACCACAAACAAGCCACCAATGAAATGGATTCATGTAAAAGAATGTACAAGTGGCTTAAGTTTACCTGGTGCTTGAGTTTACAGGTGGCAAAGAGGTTGCTTCTTCTTTGAATCCAAATCCATATGCTCTATATCCCTGAAATTGATCCAAGAAATGAAATGAAAGAAACGGTAGTAACTCTACCAAGCAAGGCAAATACTAAAAACCAATACTTGTAACTAAAATTTGAAGATGTGGATATAAAAAATGTATAATTATTGGTTACTAACCTGAGATATGATAGTTTCATTCATCATTCAATTAGAAAAACTCATCAAACCACCAGTGTTAAGACCTCCAAGCAATGAACGTCTTCCTGCATCAAAAAAAAAAAAAAAAACAGATTTTGAGACACGAATTGATAACATCATCAACAAAGAAACAACAAAATGTTTACTTCTTGAAGCTGTCACTTTTTTTGAAGCTGATACAATCTCTAATATGTTAAAAACGGGAACTTTAACTTCACAAAGATCTGATTTTTAATCTAACCCACCACAGTCTATAAGATTTAATCTAAACAAACAAACAAAACCCAGAAACTATGTTCCACGAAACAAGATGAGATCAGTATAAATTGTACTAAGTACTAACTAGTTGTCTAGTTCCAAAATCTGTGTACTACGGATCTTAAAATGGTAAGAAAGATGTGAATAAATGGTTAAAAGTTAGACAAAAAATACAAGAAGAAAATATGAGAGTCTCTTTATCTCTTAAGATAAATGGCCATCGTGTTACACTAACTAATGTAACAATTTTTATTAGAAAAATTATTAAATTGATACTTAATTCTCACATACGTTCAGCTTTCCATCTTTAATCATAGTCACCAAATTAGAATAAAAAAAACCCCACAATATCCAGAGCATATAACCACCTTAAAAGCTTTGGCCTTCATGATATAATCTTGATTAGTTAATATATTCTTAATTTATTTTAGTATGTATGGTTTATCTAGGCATCAATAGTTAAATTAGTGTATTAAGCAACATGCTATCAAAATGCAGGGAAATGTCTGTAAAGTCATGCAAGTTTTCAAGGTTGTCTCTATTCGTACAGTGCTACAAATCATTTTACAGTAAAGCTTTCATTGTTTTGTATTGAATATGCTGATTAACTACAAAATTATTTTCTATATAATCAAATCAAATAGTTTAAATGTGTTTTTAATCTAACCCATCACAGTCTATAAGATTTAATCTAAACAAACAAACAAAACCCAGAAACTGTGTTCCACGAAACAAGATGAGATCGACGGAGTAATTAGGTTGTCTCTTACCTCAGCATGCACAAGAAATGAAACTCCTCTTCTAGACCAAGGAAGAACAAATCCACAGCTCCGCAAAAGATAAGCCTGCAAAAGATCCAAAACTGAAACCATTAGAGATCATAGATATGAAAAAATCTCGATTTCGTAACAAGTATAACAATTTCAATCTCAAGAAACTTCAATTTCAAAAACCCCCTAAATTATGACGAAACCCTAATTTCCCCAAATTGAAAACCCTAAAATCAAGAACAAGAAAAACACAAAACCCATGAAAAACAAAAGCAAATCGAAAGAAGAACATACCTAATGAGTTTATAGACTATCGCTTGGTTGATATGTATCAGATTTCGCCGGATTTCGATTTCGCAACGGAGAGAACGAGAGAGAATAAGAGAGAAAGAGTTTCACCAAAAAAACAAAGAGAGTCGCGTGTTTTTTTCTTTTTTTCTCTCTTTTTTTTTCATCCCTCCAATAGAAATCCGCCACGTCACTGGGTCTACTGGACTCAGAAGTGTCTAAAATAAGACACGGGTCTTAATCAATTGGGCCTCATTTTCAATTAACTCTAATATTAAACACTTAAGACCCAGCTTAAGACCCATCCAATTTCACCATTGGAAGTGCTCTCGTGAAGAAGAATACCTAAGAATATCAAAATCAATAAGTGTAAGTGACAATTGAAGAAATCCGATTTATTTAGGATCGATGAGCTCAAATTCACTCTAAAAATCATATCTTTTAATCGCTGGCATACATGCCACTCATCGTCCAACAAAATAGGTGTCAATTGATTTTTTTTTAAGACATAAAACATGTAATCTCCGCCAGAAAATCCTTTATCTTGCGAATGTGTAGATCTTCATTAAACTCATGATGATCTTCTTCCCTTGGTAAAAGTTTCATGTTTATCATTTATATTTGTTCAAGTTTCAGCTTTGTATTGGTATGGACGACAATTGGTAATTTTGATTGTTCAACTGATTTTCACCAATAACTTAACTTTTTCATCTATGACTATAATTATTTTCCTGCACATTTTTTTTAGTCATAAATGAAGAAGTAAAGTTATTGGTAAAAATCATTGGAACAACCCAAATTATCTATGGTCGTCCATACCAATACAACGTTGAAGCTTGGACAAATGTAAACGATGCAAATGAAACAATGATTATACTAAGTTAAGGAGATCTTGAGTTCAATGAAGAGCTATACCTTCACAAGAATAAATATTTTCCGGCGGGAACTTTATATGTTGATGTATTAAAGTGCACCTATTTTGTTGGGTGGGGAATGACATGATTGCCAACTATTAAATGCATTGAGTTTTACACTGAAGTTGAGCTCTTTGATCCTAAGGAAACCATGTTCCTTCAATTTCCACTTAATCTCATGAATTTTGATATTTTTTTAGTTATTCTTCTTCGTGATATACTAAATATATATATATATATATATATAAATCCTCAAAATTGTGGCTGGCTTCCCTCTTTTTTTTTTTTTTTTTTTCATCTTTGATTGGGTTTGAAAGTTGATCTTACTAGAGTTAACTAATAATGGTTAAATTTGTTTTAAATTGTGTTTGCATACTTATTAATGATTATATGTATAAATATATAATGGAATTCAAAATATTTGCTGAATAAGCAATATATAGATCATAAGAACAATTTTATTATGCGTTATTGGAATTATATCTTCTAATGATTTAATATTTTAACGACATCTCTTCTTCTTCATGACTCATCATCATCAATGGTTGTGTTGGAATTTTGATCTTATTCATAATGGTTCTTTAAAAACTCTTTTTAATTTATTTTTTTGTATTTTTACTATTATAGGGTAATATGTATAATCAAATTCAGGGTAAGGTTCTTAATAAGCTTAAAATTTTTTTATATTTCCATGGATTTTCCAAGGATTTAGTTTGTGAGTGGCAATTTTTCGTATGTTTTGACAATGCAGTTTGATAGTTCATGAAATAAGGATGTTTTCGAGGTAAAGTAAGATATTTTGCTCAAAAATTAAGAATCCAATTTCACGATCAGTTAAAGGTATTAATTTAAGAGATTCGAACAGATTTTCAAGTTTTATAAAGTTGAACTGAAGTCAATAATTATCATTCACCACCAAGTATATGATACATTTCATTTAAGCAAAATAATTTTGAAAAAAAAAATATAATATCCACTTTAAACATACGAGATCAAAGAGTAATTATGTACTTAATTAATAGTTGATATTCCGTACTATGTGCATAGAAAATAAACTTAAAATCAAAAATATTTGGCATTGTAGTTAATTTAAAAAAAAAGAGAGAATAAAACATACTTCAACTATATAAGATTTTTTGTTTGATATATGTCATTTGTGTTTAGCTTCAAATATAAAAGAGTTTAGTCAAATATATAATAAGAAAAATATTTTTATATAATTTTCGGAAATGAGAGATAAAAGTAGGATATATTAAGTTGAAGTAGACAAAGAACATATATTTTTTTTTTGGTTCTTCCTTGAATTCTAAAATTAGTTTGTGCTTAAGTTATTGTAGTTTGTTGGAATTCATACTGGTTTATAATTATTTATAAAGCTTCTTATGAATATACTTGTCACGATTTCATGTAAATATTGAAATAGATTTAGATCTAAGGATTTTGAGTATACCTGGATTTATATCAAGGTAGTGTAGCATTCCCAACGTCGTGCTTCTACTGGTACCCACATGCACACAAACTAGATCAAAGCCAAATATTACTACCGCAAAGCTCTGATATCAAAACTTTGATGAACTATTCGGCTCATGAATTTCATAGGGTGTGCGCCGCGAAATAATGTGTATCATAGTTGAGTATAAGAAGCATCATTATATATGACATATAATTAACCTAGACGATCTAGGTTTAGTTATGGGCTAAGCCCATTTATGATATGTTTGATATTAACTTCACTTTTAGCATTTCTCCCACGTGCGTTATATATATATATATCATATCAAAAAAATTTATTTCAAGTGCACCAACCACCAATATGATTATATATGTATCTTATATACTACATATATGTTAGATTAATATTAATATCCAATATTAAACTGATAAAGTCTGCTTAGATGTTTGAACTTGTAAGATTGCATTATATTAGCAATAGGTTCTAGACAAATAAATTATAAGCGGTTTCTAGCAAAACATTATAACTACATAATATTATGTGACTATCAAACTTTGACGATACAACTAAAGTAGAATAAAATACAAATGATTTCAAGACATTCTCAACAGTTAGAGTGATGTTAACGACATTAGTTTGCAATGATGATGATGATAGAAAAAGAAGAGGAAGTTTGAAAGAAAGAGCAACATGAAGTAGCATTTTATAAAATCTAACTATGAGTAAAATATATATAATGGGTCAGTGAATGATTCCATAGGTCAAAATAAACACCATATATAAAACATATGACATTACATCCGCACAGATATATGGTTATTTACCTAATTTAATATAAATCAAAGTGGATTAAAAATATACTTTTAAAGTCATTTTTGTGACAAAAATTATGTCATTGAGTGGTTACATCCAGATGAATGAGGGGCAAATATTTAAGTGAAAAACTGAGTGCCACTCACTAGGAGAATGGATTGAACCATTTTTTTTATTGTAATTTGTTCATTTTTTCAAAATTTTGAGTTTAATCATTTCTTCAACTATTTTTACTCCAAAATGGCAAAAACTTCAAAAAAATGTTTCATACACTCATTAACTCATTGAAATGTACAATCATTTATACCCTTATTTGATTTTTAGATTGTGATATCATACTGTATTTGAATACATTCAGATTTTTTTAGGCACTAACCCCAAGGCAGCCTCACAACTTTGGGATGGGCATTCTCTAGCTCCTTCACCACTGGTAAGTTTTCTCTCCAACTTTTTCTGACAATGCAATTGAAACAAGGCTCGATGTTTTCCTCATGGCCATGTCCCCTGCACCGACATCTCATCTTTCTCTGCTCAACCTTATCGCTTACCATCAACGGAAGACTCCTCCAGCACCGTTTTATCCCTTTCACCACCAGAACCGCCAGATCCGCCGGATCCAACTCCTCCTCCTCAGCTATTGTTAGCCTCTGCAACCTTTCGGAGTATCTTGACTGCAGTTCCGCTTCCGACAAATCTTTCTCCATCAGGGCAATTACCTGTTGCAGGTTGGATTTTTGATATGCCTCTCTTGGGTATAGCCCAGATTTTGCTCCCATCTCTTGTCGTTTTCCTTCGAGCGTTTACCTCCCCCATGTATGCTTTGCCCCATCGCCTTCTGACTTCCCAACTGTGGAATGTTATTTGAATTTGGGTTGAGTGGGTGGCTCTAGCGTGTAAAGTCTATGGTTTAGCTATTTAGGAACTGAGAGTCTCGGATATGTTTGGCTCTGATCTCTTTCCCAATGGTGGCTCTCTTATCGCCTTGGTGCGATCCATTACTGCAATATGCAATTTTTGATGCTGTTTGCAGATTATTGGTTGGTGGTTTAGAGTTTTCTTCTCACCCAGCCTCAAGTCTGAGAGCCCCTTTCCCTCTTCCTCGTCTAAGAAGTTTGTTTCCTTCTAAATTTTACCACTTTCTTTAAGTGTTTTGGGTGTAGGGAGCTTTCCGTTGAAAATTTTAGTCTCTCTTCGGTCTCTAGTTCTTGTAAAGACTCATCAAAATGGTGTTTAATCGCCTCAGATTTTGTAGCCGTTTATGTGATTGTTAATTGTGCACTTTTTGTTGTTTCAATCTCGAGAGGTAGATCACTGAATGTGTTCTCTAATTCCCAAGGTTTTATCTCACTTTTCAGCTATATCATCGTCGAGTTTAGAGGAATGCTCCACAACATTAGTAGCTCAAGTGGTCTGTTTGGCTTTTTATCACCATTTAAATATAATTGCTCCTTCATTGAAAGTAAGAAGTTATAAAATAAGGTTTGACCAAAAAAAAAAATACATACAGATTTTTGGGTTAAAAAAACATCTAAATAACTTACACTCTCTCCATTCCTAATTAATTCTATTTTTAGGAAATTTATTTTTTTCAAAAATAATATGTTATTTCTCTATTTTTCATGCATATTTAGTTTCATACTCTCTCTATTTCTAATTGTTTTTATTTCTAAGATTTTCACACATATTAAGAAAATATATTAATAATGCATTATTTTTTGTCATTAACAATTTTTTATAACTCTAAACCAACAGAATTCAATTATAATATTTGAAATTTACAATTTATCATCAATAACTAATAAATCATGCATAGAAAACATAAAAATATAATCATTTTGAAAAAAAAATTCCTAGAAATACAACAATTTAGAAATGGAGGGAGTATTTCTTATTATGCCCTTTATTTAATTACTCTATTTTGTTTTATCAGAAATAGCTAGTTGATGAACACAAGGTTAAAATTGTTATTTCAATAAATTTCTTAATATATGTGCAAATCATACAAATAAAATCAATTAGAAATGAAAGGAGTAATTAAACTGTAAACAGTTCATACAATACTTTACTAGCCATTGTGGCAGTACAAAGAAAATATTAAACAAATTTTCATCTTCTTTTTTTTTTTTTTTTTTTTTTTGGCAAATAAATTATATTACTTTGAATTAATAAAATCATAATACAAACAGTTTGTCAACCAAACAGGTGGATAAATACAATTTGAAAAGAAAATATGATTTGGAGGACCGTTTCTGGCAAGTAAATGAGCTGCCTCATTGCTTCTCCGTAATACATGTGTATAGCGAATGTTTTCCAACTTTCTTCCCCATTCTTCAATGTCGTTGCAGATATTAAGGATTGTAACTTCCTCATGATCACTAGTTAAAGTTTTAACCAAAGTTTGGCAATCTCCTTCAAAGATGACTTTTCTATAACCTTTACACCAAACGTGTTGAATGGCTATTAATAATGCTTTACTTTCAGCCTCTAGTGGTGATGATGTATGTTCTAAAATTGATGAACCCCAATATTTTGGGACTCCAAATCTATCACGGACTATCCATCCACCAAAAGACGTATTTGTAGTTTGGTTAAAGGAGGCATCGTAGTTGCATTTTAACCATTCATCAACTGGACAGGTCCATGAGTTATCTTGAAGACTTGTATATTTTTTCTTTGAAGTATGGTTATTCTGAAGCCATTCATGAACGTCAGAATTTGCAGAGTCTATGTCATCCTTTGGACTTATTGGCTTTTTGTTAATTAATAAATCGTTCCTTGATTTTCAAATCCCCCACATAATCCAAAATGGTAGAATCTTTTGGAGCTTACTTAAATGTTTTTCATTTTGCTTTTGTAAAAGAAAATTGATATTTTCTTCCACATTATACGTCGGCCTAAATTGAAACATAAATGGCAAATTTTCATCTTCTAAAGCTTTAATTCTTGGCAAGAATGTCCGCTGCTTGATTCTTTACTCTATGGACATGGTTCAATGATGATTCTGGTAATTTTTTCCCCCAATCTTGTATATATATCAAACAATAAACTTTCTAACTCGATATTCGCTTCATTATTGTATATGAGTTTTGGTAGCTCTATTTCTCACCTTTAAACCAAATGTATCGCCATCATTGTATCTAGAGAGTTTATAGGACATGGAGAAATCCGGTTGCTTCTGCTCGAAGTGATGTGTAGACTGGTTTTTATCGCAAACATCCAGAGGTTACATGTTTTTTATTTTTCATCTATGATTATCCATCCAACTCATGTATTTACTATTTGAGGGTTTATGTAGCTACTATCAAAATTACACTTTACCCAACTTGGAGGTGGTGGTTCCCATCGACTGTTACATTTAAGCTTGGTACGTCGAGGTTGTAGACTTGCATCTGTCAGATTAAATACCATTTAACCCATCTTTGACTTATTGAAAACTACCATCCACATCCTTATGAGATTGCACATTTTGTTTGTTGAAGATGTATTCGTTATTGCACATTTTGTTTGTTGAAGATGTATTCGTTTCTTGATTTCCATATTTAGCCAAAAAAGAAGTAATCTTGATTTGATTCTACTTTGATTCCTAAGTTTGTACATTTTTATTTTATTAATGCGAAAAGATCTGTTATTTAATCTATCATATATCATACTCTATTTAATTGGAAAATATCCAACATAATTTTATTTATATATTTATAAATATAATTAAATAGATGAAGAAAGAAAACAAAATAATAAATTTTTTAGATAAGAAGAAAAATCCAAACCAATATTAAATGGTGTAGTGGCCACAGTGGGCAATCACCTACTATCCCATTGTTATAGACTTATAGTATGTGGAAGAATGTACCTGAAGGGACTATCAATAATTTAATTAAAAATTAAATTAAATAAATATCGGTTTTGGATTTTTCTCCTTTTTAACATTATTACTTTAATTGGATTTTTCTTCTTTTTAAAATTATTATTATTTAAAATAAAATAGAGACAAAATTTGTTGGACTAAGAAGAAAAAAGTGGGTCCTAGGGTTTCTGGCTCATGCGTTTTCTCCTCTCTGTCGTTTTGATTTCTGCGTTTTGAGGACCAGTCTCCGTCTTAACACAGTCTTTCTTACAAGAACGGAGCCAAGCCACTGAGAGATAGCTACACAAACAACGTTCTTTGTCTCTTCTTCTCTCTTCTCCTCTTCTCTTTATAAAGGCGCGTCTTTTTTTAGGTTCAAGAAAGCTAAGAAGAAGAAGAAGAAGAAGATGGGTCGGTCAAAGTGCTTCATGGACATTAGCATTGGAGGTGAGCTTGAAGGAAGGATTGTTATTGAGCTTTACGATGATGTTGTTCCCAAAACCGCTGAGAATTTCCGGTTACTCTGTACCGGAGAGAAGGGTATAGGTCCTAATACCGGTGTCCCTCTCCATTACAAGGTTCTCTCTTTCTTTATGTTATCTATGAAATGTTGAAATGGGGTCTTTTGTGTTTCTGTGATCTAGGGTTTTGAGGTTTTAATGGGTCTCATTCGTTGTTTTGATTCTTTTCAAGTTCTTTATTTAGTTATTGCTTCTGTGTTTTGTTAAATTTTGCAATTTTGTTTACTGTAGTTGGTAGTTGTAAAGTCAAAGATCGAAACTTTATGATGATATTTGCTATAGAACGCTCATGAGTGAACATTTGCTTCAGGGGAATTTGATTTCGTCTGTGTTTTTAATTCCTAATAGCATCTGAGATTGTTCAGTATTGTAATTAGTTTACTGTAGTTGGTTGTTGTAAAGGAAATATCAAAACTTTGTGATGCAGTTGTACTATAGAACGCTTATGAGTGTACATTTGTTTCTGGGGAATCGATTTTATTGTGTTATTTATACATAATAGCATCTGAGATTGTTCAGTATTGTAATTTGTTTACTGTAGTTGGTTGTTGTAAAGGAAAGATCAAAACTTTGTGATGCAGTTGTACTATAGAACGCTTATGAGTGCATTTGCTTCAGGGGAATAAAATTTCATCGTGTTGTTTATACCTAATAGCTTCTGAGATTGTGTAGTATTGCAATTAGTTTACTGTAGTTGGTAGTTATAAAGGAAAGATCCAAACTTTGAGGATGAAATTTTGACTTGATAGTATGTTTCTGGAGGCTTATGGTTTATGGTATTTGGTGTATTTGTTTTCAGGGGAATCGATTTCATCGTGTGATTAAGGGATTTATGATTCAAGGTGGGGACATATCAGCTAATGATGGTACTGGTGGTGAATCGATCTATGGATTGAAGTTTGAAGATGAGAACTTTGAGCTGAAGCATGAGAGGAAAGGGATGCTCTCGATGGCTAACGCTGGTCCCAACACAAATGGTTCTCAGTTTTTCATCACAACAACTCGTACTTCTCATTTAGATGGGAAACATGTTGTGTTTGGAAGAGTTACTAAAGGAATGGGTGTTGTTCGTTCGATTGAGCATGTTACTACGGAGGAACAGGCTTGTCCTTCTCAGGATGTTGTGATTCATGACTGTGGAGTAATTCCTGAGGGTGAAGATGATGGGATATGTAACTTTTTCAAGGATGGTGATTTGTACCCTGACTGGCCTATTGATCTAAAGGAAAGCCCAGCTGAGTTGTCTTGGTGGATGGAGACTGTTGATTTTGTTAAAGCTCATGGGAACGAGCACTTTAAGGTGCTCTGTCCAAAGTCTTGAATTGGATTATGTATATTTGTATGTTACAAATTTTCATCTCTTTGAATCTGATGTTTTTTTTACTTCAATTTACTTTCAGAAACAAGACTATAAGATGGCTCTTAGAAAGTACCGCAAGGCTCTACGGTATCTGGATATTTGCTGGGAGAAAGAGGGCATTGATGATGGTGATTCATCACTTTCTCTCTTTATATATGTTTCCATTTTCTGATTCTCATGTAATATTGATACTAATGTCTTCTACTCAATCTCTCTACTTGTTGTCTTGCAGAGACAAGTACTGCCTTGCGCAAGACAAAGTCGCAGATTTTCACTAATAGTGCTGTAAGTTCATGCTTGTACCTTTGATTAAGCTACATTCCTTGTTAATATCTTCTGTTATAAGTGGCATATATATAACTTGTATATGTGTGTGGCATGTGCTCTAAGTACCATCCTAAGCTTAATGGATATTTGCATAATCCTTATAGAATGATAGGATATTGGAAAATATATCTAAGTGGCCTACACTATAGACCTGTCATTTATGTTGGTTTGTGCTGTTTGATTATTTTCTTGGGGAAAAAGTTGGGTAGGTTGACATTATTAACATATAATGGGTTCCAAGATAATATTCTCTGAGATTATGCTTGTGGGACATACATAAAAAAGATTTAATCATTGCTCATATAAATTATTGATTGCATCTCTGTTTACATTGTCAATGTTTTCACTAGTCCAACTCAATTGATTTGGCTTCTCTGTATAGATTATTTTTGTGCTGAATTCATCTCATTGTATTGTAACTGGCTGTTGTGGCAGGCCTGCAAACTCAAATTCGGAGACGCAAAGGGAGCGTTGTTGGACACTGAATTTGCTATGCGTGATGAAGATAACAATGTTAAAGCATTGTTTCGACAAGGCCAGGTACTTAAAAACTCAATTGCTCAGACAGTTTTCTAGTAGCTTTATGGGTTTCACGCGAGATGAAGATGGTTTCTGTTTCTTATCTGTGTTTGTTGGTAATGTTAGGCATACATGGCTCTCAATAACGTCGATGCTGCTGCTGAAAGCCTTGAGAAAGCTCTTCGATTTGAACCAAATGACGGTGAGTAATTCAGCAAGCATCTATTGTTATGGTTTGACTTTTTGGTTCATCAGTATCATTGGTCTGAGAAATCTAACTTAGCATGTTTTTCACGTTCATGCTTCCGTGTGTTGATCTTCAGCTGGTATCAAGAAAGAATATGCTGCTGTTATGAAAAAGGTCAGTATGCGTATAATAAACAATCCCAAAAATGTTTTGCAGTGACTTAGCTTCTAGCAGAAAAGTCCTTTTGAACTGACGTTAATAACTTCTACATTTGCAGATTGCCATTAGAGACAACGAAGAGAAAAAGCAGTACCGCAAAATGTTCGTATAGGGTGCTCTGCTTCATTTAGGGTAAGCCTAAATAAGTCAATATAAACTGTAGCTTTCACTTGCAATCAACCACAAAAATGTTTTCTTGAAGGCGATTCAAGAATCTCATTCTGTCTCATTTACGTTTGTTATCTAATCTTAGAAAACTGTACTTAGTAAAAGCTTTTTTATGTCAAATAATTTACTGTGAGTGTTTCTGCTGCTGTCTTATGAATAGGTTTGGTCGGATAGTGAAGAAGAAGACTAACAAAAAGTGAAAAAGAGCATATAAAGAAAGAAAAAGACTTTGGGAACTGTTTCTATTTTCCCTCATTTTGGTAAAACATTTTTTACTTGTGCATCATAGCAAAGACTGATGCATAGTAATATGGACCGGGAAATTGTTTTTTACCCAAAAGACGGATTTAGCGAGACTGTTAATGAAATTTTTGAGTTACTGGGTTGCTCTTGAATCATGTGTAAGAAAATGTACAACGATATTTCGGAATTGTTGTTGTAGGTTTTTAGTCAAGAGAAGAACAGTTTATGCTAAGGTCAAGTAAGGTTCTTAAAAGACTTTTGGAAAGCTGGTCCTTGAAAGATAAATCAAGAACAATAGTTATTATGAGTTTCTTGAATTTTATTTGATATCCTCCAATTGCAAAACATCGAAAAACTTTCTTTAGATACTCACCTCATGAGAAAAGGTGATTAATGTACCACTGAATCTGTCTTGTCAAAAAAAAAAAAAAAAAAGAATCTGTCTTGTCTACTCGTACAAAAAATCCTCTTTGTAGCTCTCGAGTTCTTTATTTCGAATTCAGAACCTAACAACTTTTTAACTTTCGGAATGTATGTCATTAAAGTATCACAAGAAAAAAACCCCCAAACCCGATCCGAATCGGATTCGGGTATGATTGAAAATCCGATCGGTTTTGATTTGATTTAATTTTCGGTTTTGGATCGGTTTGTACTCGAACCGAAATTAATTCGGATAACTGAACAAACCCGAAATATGTTTAGTTTTTTCATCACATGCTCAGTTCGGATTGGGCAAATCTGATAATTTAGGTAATTCGAAAAATTTGGATCGAGTTAATCGGATAAATTTCGGGTAATTCGGAAAATTTCGGATAAATTTCGGGTAATTGGGTTAATCGGATAAATTTTGGATAATTCGGATCGGATAAATCGGATTTGTTATACTTTGGATTTCTAATAAAATTTGTAATCCAATCCGAATCCGAAAAATCCGAACCGAAACCGATCCAAAAAACGTTTGGATCCTATTCAGATTCTAAACTACATAACCCGAATAATCCGAAAGCCGAATAACCCAAAACCCGATTAAACCGATCAGAACCCGAATCCGAATCATGAACTCGTGGTTGGTGATAAAGTCAATCAGATTGTTTCAATCCATACATACTCTTCTCAACCCTTTTCTTTAAACCCCTTTGGATGTTCAATCAGAAGAATGTTCTCTTCTAGAACGTATTGAGAAGAGCCGTCTTAACATCTAACTTTTTCCAACTCAAAGTTGAACTTAGTAATCAAAGACAAATGTATTCAAATGGACACCAGCATAACCATTGGTACAAACATCTCATAGCCTTAACCATTTATGGTTCTAATCTTTGCTAGCCTTAACTTTTGAGTAGGACTTAGACTCCTCCATTTCTACACTTTGTGACACTAAGAGAGCAAAAGAAACAAATTCAGACTAATCATATCTCGTAGGAGGCTTCATATTCACTCTTTTTTAGCCAACTAATATCATAGAGAAACCTCTTCATTGTCAAAGTCTTCATTTATCTATGAGTCTCCTTCATATAAGCTGGCTCCATCTCGACCATGTACTACTTCTTGTATTAGTGGAAAGAAAAAATGATTTAAACTACTTATTATCATTATTTCTAACCATTAAAAACCCTAAATTCAAAAATCTATATAGTTTCCATCACATTCTTCTCGTTTTTTCTTCCCGGGTGATCCGAGCGAATCCATCTAACCTCACGGATATGCAAGCTCATCCGGCAACTATGTAACAATGTTAAACATTTAAACTTGAAGGACCGGGATCTCGGTCATCATACTAGAGAGAACCCCACATCATCCAAACAAGTCTAGAGCAGGCTAATCCATAAGCAGTGCGCCAATTATATACGCCTAGAACGGCTAAATTCACCTAGGCTCCGATTAAGCGTTCTAGGCGCTAGGCTTTGGGTGACCGCCTGCTTAGCGTCTAGCGCTTTTTTGAGCATTGGTTTTGAACTTTTGATAATAAAAATCAAGTGAAGAACACGTAGAAATATCATTCACGGCATTGTCTTTGTCTTCTCGGATGTTTGATAGAAAGAAATGTTACACATGCCATTATCTTCTTAAATGTCCGCCAGAAATGTTTGAACACCAGTCAATATTGGTCAAATCACTGCAACTTTATTTTTCTTCCGATGGCTTTAAACACAATCAACAACACATATCACGCCTACTTTAAAAAAAACAACAGACTTTTCTCAGGTACAAACGAAGAAAAAAGTTGACTTTTCATTTAGGTTCTGTCCAAAAAAATATAAAAACAAGAAAAACCCTGAAAAAAAACTACAACACCCAAGAATCATAATATATCTACCATGATGATTAGTTCTTGTTCTTCTTCATCTCGGTCACTACATATCTTCTTCTTCTTCTTGTTCGTTCCATTTCTCAGCTTAGCACAACAATTCACTGATGACACAGACAATCCTGTCTGGGAAATTTCTCCATATATATTATGTTTATCTCAACAAAACAACTTCACCGATTCTTCCTTCTCCCATAACCTTAACCGTCTTGTATCTTCAATCCCTTCTCTTACTTCCAACACTTACGGATTCTACAATCTCTCCATTGGTAAAATCTCCAATCAAGAACGAGTTGAAGCCATTGGACTCTGCAACAGAGGTGACACTCGAGAAAATTGTCTCACTTGTATCGCTCAAGCTGCAGTAAATCTAGCCAAAACCTACTGTACACAACATAGAGAAGGTTACGTACGGTACACGAAATGTATGTTTCGTTATTCAGACAAACCAATTTTCGGAAAACTCGAAACGGTTCCTGTTTTGGAAGCAACGAACCCGAACAACGCTACGGGAGATAGAAACGAGTTTATTCGGTTGCAGAGCGAGTTACTTAACCGACTTAGACTAGTTGCTGCATCAGGTGGCTTGAGGAGGAAGTATGATCAAGGAGATGGTCCTGGATCTCCACCTTATACAAGATTCTTCGCTGCTACGCAGTGTACGCCGGATTTGTCTGAGAAAGATTGCAACGATTGTCTTCTTTACGGTTTTCGAAATGCGACAAAAGGGAGAGTTGGGATCAGGTGGTTTTGTCCTAGCTGTAATTTTGAGATTGAGAGTGACTTGAGATTCTTCCGTCTTGATTCCGAGTATGAGCCTGATTCAACAACAGATCCACAATCACCAGGTAAAAACAGAGTAATATGTTATACCAAAAAAAAAAAAACAGAGCACTCTGCTTTAGCAACTTGATATAGATATTTATATAAATTGTGATTAATAAACTTTGTAACCTATGTTTAATAACTTAAAAAATTCGATTTAATTTTTAAAATATTTTGTGTTCCCTCATCAGAACCAGGTAAAACATATTACTACTCTGTTTTACCAAAAACCTAAAACAGAGCACTCTGCATTAGCTACTTGTATATATATGTCTAAAGAAACTGAGATTATTTAACTTTATTGGCAATTTTATTTTATTTTTCAGGAAAAGATAAATTAAAGATTATTATTGCCACAGTTTGCTCTGTTGTTGGTTTTGCCGTAATCGTAATCTGTCTTTACTTCTTATTGACAAGGAATAGAAGAAAGGAGAAACAGAGACGTGAAGGTAGCAATTTTAGTTCAAAATAAAATCTTTAGGTTAAAATTATTTTATTGAGAGTTTTAAGTTTAACCACTCTTGGTGTTAATTGTTTTTGGATCAGGCCAAGATGTTGAAGAAAATAAGATTAAAGATATGCAACTATTACAACTTGACTTTGATACTATAAGATTAGCAACTAATGACTTCTCCCCTAACAACCAGCTTGGAGAAGGTGGCTTTGGTGCAGTTTATAAGGTTATTATAGATTACACTTATAATCTTAAGTTATAATGTTAATTACAATTATTTGATAATTCTGTTAGACTATGGGCTTCCAACTCAAAACCAATTGGCAATGAGTGGATTGATTCATATCCTTTATATATTACTCATGATCTCTGTCCAACTTTCGATGTGATACATTATTCCCAATAGATTTGGTCTCTTACTTGTGTTTCAATTATCACCAGGGTGTTCTTGATGATGAGGAAGAGGTAGCTGTGAAAAGATTGTCAATAAAATCAGGACAAGGAGACAATGAGTTCATAAATGAAGTCTCGTTGGTTGCGAAACTTCAACATCGTAATCTTGTTAGGCTTTTAGGTTTCTGCTTAGATGGAGAAGAACGACTTCTCATCTATGAGTTCTTCAAGAACACAAGCCTTGACCATTACATATTTGGTATCTTTAAAACCCTAAACACTTAACACTAAACAAAAGTATCTATATCTTTAGTTACTAATAATGAATGATCCAAATTAGTTAATTGTTTTTTTTTTTTTCTCAGATTCTAATAGGAGAACAATCTTAGAGTGGGAAACACGTTATAGGATAATCTCAGGTGTTGCTAAAGGTCTTCTTTATCTTCATGAAGATTCTCGTTTCAAAATTATTCATAGAGATCTTAAAGCCAGTAATGTTCTATTGGATGACGCGATGAATCCGAAAATCGCGGATTTTGGAATGGCAAAATTGTTTGATACGGACCAAACAACTCAGACCGGGGTTACAAGCAAAGTTGCAGGAACCTAGTAAGCTGCCCAAAAAAAGAGAATACCCTTTTACTTCTAACAGTTTTGTAAGAAAAAAAGAGACGAAAAACACCAAAATTTGTTTTGCTCATTGCAGCGGTTACATGGCTCCAGAGTATGCAATGAAAGGGCGATTCTCGGTGAAAACCGACGTGTTTAGCTTCGGTGTACTAGTCCTTGAGATCATTACAGGCAAGAGAAACAGTTGGTCTCCAGAAGAACAAAGCTCACTAATCCTCATTAGCTATGTAAGTGGTTTATTTTCTGACTTGAGATTTTGATGTTTTGAACTCTTGACTTAATTTCAACCAAAACCGTCTTTTAGCACGTGCAAGTGGAGCGGTAGAACAAATCTCTGATTAAAACATTAAAATTCTTTAAGAAAATGTAAATGTATATATAAAATTAGAGCCTATAATTTTAAATATACATATAAATTAGAGGCTATAAGTTTTATTTTTAGTATACATATAAACAGGCTCATAATTTTTTGAAAACTATTTTACCACATAAATATATCTTTTTAAATAAAAATGTTTTGAACATGAGCTACAAATAGTTTGAGACAGTTATGATTTCAACTCGGATTTTGTGTTATATGTATAGGTATGGAAAAGCTGGAGAGAAGGGAGAGTTATAAACATTGTGGATCCAAGTCTGATTGAAACAAGAGGTCTAAGTGATGAAATCATGAAATGTATCCACATTGGTTTGTTGTGTGTTCAAGAGAATGCAGAGAGTAGACCAACAATGGCTTCTGTTGTTGTAATGCTTAATGCAAATTCTTTCACTTTACCTTTACCCTCGCAACCCGCTTTTTATTTGGAGTATAGAGAATCATCGTCAAGAGATAATCGTACAAGTGGTACTGCGTCTTTGAATAGTGTTTCAATCAGTGAGTTAGATCCTCGTTGAATAGTGTGTTGTGAATTCAAAAATGAAAATTTCTATTCTTTAACTTAAAGTTTGCGGTTAAATTCAGTGAATTGTTCGAACTATCTTAGAACCAGCCAATATTTTTCATGGCCTGGCCTTGACTATTTCTATAAAGATTATTTAGTGCGTTCTCTGACCAAGTCCCATACTTCTTGGAGTATTGTTTCCACCCAGCTAGAAACCTTTTATAATTCTCTGCGACAGAGAGATGCTCTAATATTTAGGATTAGGAATTTACATTTCAAAGATAAATCTAGATCAATTCTCTGGCAACAATGAAAATGTATTAAACTAAAAGTAAATATTGTTTATTTATTTATTTTGTTCTTATTAAATCAATATTGAACATCTAATGCTAAATTCATAATAACAGTTATATGACTTCTTTTTTTAACTAATTTGCATTCGAATTTTCTATTAATTTAAAAAGGAAACCATGTGTCAAAACAGGATAAAAAATAAAAATTATTTAATTTTATAAAAGAAGAAAAAACAAAATGTATTTAGTTTTCTTTATTTTAATTTTACAAAACAAATTAGCAATTTGAAATTTCTTTTACATTTACTAATAATAGTCATCAAAATAACATTTGTTTAATATAGTAACAATGTATTGTATTTTGAATATGATTTTAACTTAAACAAATTTTTTTGTAAGCTTTTCATAACTCTATATACATGCGCACGTGGAATGGTGGGAAAAATGTTAAAAGTGAAGTTAATATCAAAAATATTGTAAATGGGCTTGGCCCATAATTAAACCTAATTCATTTAGGTTAAATTATATGTGATCCTATATATAATGATGTTTCTCACACTCAATTATAATACACATGATTTCTCGCCGCACATCCTTAAAAATTCAAGAGGCGAATAGTTGGCCAAAGTTTTGATATATGATCTCTATGACACTAGTATCTGGCTTTGATCTACTTTGTGTGCATGTGGATACCAGTGAATGTACACCGTTTGTTGCTATACGACCTCAGTCTAAATCCAGGTATATTCAAAATCCTAAGATCTAGATGTATTTCAATATTTGCAAAAATTCATGACAAATAAATTCATAAGTAGTTTTATAAATCCTTATACGTTTGTACGAATTCCAAAAAAATACCATAACTTGAGCACAAGCTAATTTTCGTTTTCGAGGAATATGCAAAATCAAAAACTATCAAACTGCATTGTCAAAACAAAGAAAAATTGCCACTCAAAAACTAAATCCTTGGAAGATCCAAGGACATTTAACAAATTGTAAAAGTAATAATGTATAGCTTATTAAGCACCTTACCTGAATTTACTGACAATATTATCATAGATTAGTAAAGATACAAAAGAAAATTAAAGAAGAATTTAAAAAAAACCATTATGACCAAGATCAAAATTCCAACAAAACCATTGTTGATGATGAGTCATGAAGAAGAAGAGATGTTACTAAAACATTAAATACAATAATACATATTCAAATTATTCTTATGATCTATATATATAGCTTATTAAGCATCTTCTTTGAATTCCATTATACATATAATCATTAATAAGTATGCAAACAAGAATTTTTTTAAAAATATAACATTATCAGTCAACTATATTAAGATCAAATTTCAAACCCAATCAAAGATAATAAACACACAAATAGGGATCCCATCCTACAATATTTAGGATTTGTATATTATTTTAGACCATCGTGGAGAAAAAATAACTAAAAATATCAAAATCTATGAGATTAAGTGACAATTGAAGAAATTCAGTTTCTTTAAAATATCTTAACTTCACTGTAAAACTCAATGTGTTTAATCATTGACAACCATGTCACCCTCCGCCCAACAAAATAGGTACCACTTAAATTTGTTTTGAAGACATCAACACATAAAAAGATCTGCCGGAAAATCTTTATTCCAGGTGAATTTGTAGCTCTTCATTAAATTCAGGATCTCCTTAACTTAGTACAACCTTGTTTCATTTCATCGTTTACATTTGTCCAAAATTCATCTTTGTATTGGTCTGGTCGACCATCGGTGGCTCTAATTATTCAAATGATATTCACCAGTAATGTTAACTTCATCATCTGTGACTATATTTTTTTTTTTCCAAATTTCTTATTGAAAAATAAAAAAAGAAAATGCATTAGAAAAAAATTATAGTCATAGATGAAGAAGTTAATGTTACTTGTGAAAATCATTTGAATAATCCGAATTACCAATAGTCGTCCATGCCAATACACGGGCGAAGCTTGGACAAATATACAAGATAAACATGAAACAATGGTTGTACCAAGTGAAGAAGATCCTGAGTTTAATGAAGATGTATAAATTCACAAGAATAAAGATTTTTTGGTGGAGATTTTATACGTTCATGCTTCCAAATTTTTTTTTAACTGACACCTATTATTTGTGGGCGGGGAGTGACATGGCTAAGCATTAAGTTTTATAGTGAAATTGAGGTCTTCGATACTAAGGAAACCAGGTTTTTTCAATTGTCACTTAAGGGAGTGTATTCAATGGGGCATTTGGAGAGATTTGAGTTAAATGAACAAATCATGTGTTATTGAAACTTGGATTTCAAAATATCTTATAAAATCTTGTGTTATTGGATTAATAATTTTAAAATATACAATCAAATCCACTGTTATTGAAAACAGTACTAAGATTTTATTTAAAAGTTTCAGGTGAGATTTGAGGGGATTTCTTACTTAAAAATACAAAGACCAAAATCGCATTGTTTTAGGTGAAATTTCAGAGAATTTAATAACAAAATTCCAAATTCACCAAAATTTAACGGAATCATCTAAAAACACATTAAAACTCAAATCACATCAAATATTTAATTCAATACACCCCTCTTAATCTCATGGAGTTTGATATTCTTTGTTATTCTTCTTCACGATGGTTGATATCCACGTTTTTTACATGTTTTACATTTTCGTTTTGATCACTTTTCATCTCATTTTACATAATTTAGAAGTGTTGCATTTTAGTCTTATTTCGCATTATCTCACATTTTAAAGTCCTAGAGTTTATTATATTGCATTTTTTTTTTTTTAGTCTTTTAGATCCTTCTATTTGAGGCTTGATATTCATTCTTTCTCTATCTCTAGACGAGTAATATCCTAGAAAAACTTCTTCATTGCCAGTCTTCACTTATCTATTTGGTGATAAGAAAAATGATTTTAACTTTTCAAAAAAATTGATTTAAACTACCATTAATATTTATCATAGTTCTTACCAATAAAAAAACAAAAATAAAAAATCTATAATTTTTTTGTTAATAATTTTGTTTTACACCTATAGTTCATTGTCGTTAACTAAACCGGTTCGGTATGTTGTCTAATCTTGGAGATATACTTGTGGTTCCTATACAGGCTAGGTGGAGGTGAGATAGACTTTGCAATGTTAATCATCTTCGTTGCTCATGTAGTTATCAGTGGATACGAAGGAAAGGGAAACCGAGAATATTGCTCCAATCGTTGTATCAAACCATGTATCTTATACTGAACCAATCTTCTACTTCTATGAATTACCACCGACCATTGTTGCGTCCGAGTCGCATGATTCACTAGCTACCATTTGTTGGAACTATTATCAGGGAAATGCTTGTAAGCATCTACAAGTAGAATTTTTAGTCAATTTTCATTAGTAATTATCGGTTTAAAGATGCTATTGTTAAGTTTTTATCTAATTTTTAGTTTTTTTTAGTTTTTTTGAACTTTTAGGTGATATATGTTAATATAAGATATTTTCGGTGAATGCACAAAGTTTAAGAAATAAATTAATGTCTTTTTGCTTTTGCTTTTTTTATGATAAGATAGTTATTAAATAGTTAACTATAAATAATTTGCCTACTAATAAAATATACTACACAATATAAATAATCATAAAGTTATATATATTTAAATTTTTTCCTAGAAACTTGAAAAAGTGGCTAAAACATCTTATATAGTGAAACAAAAATTTTTTCTAAAACATGTTATAATATGAAATAGAGGGAGTAATAAACTCTCGCATCAATCAAGAAAGAACGCCGTGTATGAAATAAAGGTATAGAGTTTATGTGGCATGTGTGTGTTTGATGTCAATTGAGTAACTCTATTAAAGTTATAAAAGCAAACAATGTTACTCACTTTTTATCTTAAAATGTGAGAACAATAACTTTTCTTGTTTTCTTTGTAGCTATACTCTATATTTAAAATCTATTATAACAACCCTTTTCGAAGGATCATCGCATCGACCATAACATGCAACACCCAAATACAAGGGAAAACAAGGCAACTTGGAACCCAAGAAAGTGGAAACTATTGTTAACGGAGATCAATGGAGACGCTGCGACCATTATTTCTGTCGCTAAAAAATACAGCGACTGCAGTACACTTCATTTTCCTTCTTCAGCGATACCAACATGTTTGCAACAACTATTTTCAGCGACTAAAACTCTTCATTTTTATCTTCACCACAGTATCGTAGTCGTTGTCGCTGTCGCAGCAGCCTGCTGCCGAACATGGTAAAATACTACTAAACTAAAAAATATTGTAATTATACAATGCAAATGAGGAGTTTGCAAGCAACCATTACATTTCTACATTTATTATAACTACGTTTGTTTGTTTCTTTTAATTAATTACAAACTAGACCGGTACCCGCGCGATGCGTGCATTAGTTAAAATCGGTTTAATGCTAGCTTTAATTATGAAGCAGCTCTATAGAACTAAAAAAAGTATCAGTAACATTTAAAAGATAGACTCTCTGCTACCACTATTTATTTGATTACTTTGGCATGTCAGAGCTGTAAGCTTGTAACAAACAAAGACTAAACCTTGCACAATGGCCAGTGATTTGCAAAGTTTGAACGATATCTTTGGCCATACATATATTTAAAAAAGATCAAGATATCTAACACTCAAAAAAATATAGGCACAATCATTAGTCAAGAAAATTACAACTTTAAAATCCAAACCCAATGTGGCAATTCGCAAACACCTTACTCTATTGACTTCCTTTTCCACTACTTCTGTGACAGGAACAGCTACTACCAAGATCAGCTACCATTTCATACTTGATGATGCTAGTCATCGTTTTAAGGAAAATACCATCAAGAAGAAGAAGAAGAAGAAGAAGAAGAAGAAGAAGAAGAAGAAGAAGAAGAAGAAGAGATAATGATAACACACAGAGGTACTTGTTTACTTCTAGACCAATATGTCGTTCCATTGATCCTCTTTGTCCTTGGAAAAGGTGAAAGGATCAATTTCCTTTTTCTAATTCTGTCTTTGGACCTGCAATGCTACAGCTAGTTCAACTCTCAGTTATATTTGAGAACAATATTGGTAACGCATGAAGCCTCATATTCTTTGAAGCCTCTACTGTCTCTAGAATTCTACAAACCAGTCGTTATTTATAGACTGTAATTTAGAGAATGGCCTAGAACAACATTCTTAGTGGTAGTCGCAAACAAAGTAAGAAGACAACAAACACATTACAGTCCAACAAAAAAAGAGAGCAAAAAGAAAGAGATGAAGTAAATGTAAATCTAAATCTAAATGATACGATTCTTTTAAGTATTTTTTTTTATGTATCATGATGAAGAGATAAAGTTAAACATTAGTTCTCAACTGGCAATCAAGCACCAATCTTCAGAAGCAAGTATAAGAAAAACTTCATTCTGCTAGTGATCAAGCCACAATATGATCCATGAAAAGCAGAGAAATATGAATAATCAAAGAGGATAGTTGATTTTTAAGAGAGAATCAATCACATGATTGCAGAAATATACTTTAGGAATCGATTTGAAGAGGCCATGCTGTAAATCTGTTGAACAATCACAACCCTTGAAGTATGATAGTTCAAACTGGGAATGTATAAAATCTAATAATCACAAATGCAAGAACTGAAACTAAGTACTGGACGGGTGTAAAATATATTTGCTTAGCATCACCTATTTTTAAATTTTTTTGTCAATCAACAAATACAGGTCTGAGCAAATAAGGTTAGGGCTTCTTTTGCTAATATGTCTACCCTACATTTGGACTTACGATTAATATAAATGAAAGAGAGAGAGGAAGAGGTTATGTCGGCTAAAAGCCTAAAACGCCATGGGTCTTAGATAAATTTGAATCTGCCGTGATGGTTCTGATTAATTGGAGAGAGCCAAAATTGATTTCTACATATTCGTCGGATTCCCAATTTTAGAGTTTTCTGAGCTGCTCTGAGACCACTAGTGCTTTCGCCATTTAGAGGAGAGATCACAAACGAAATTACTTCGCAGAACTTAGAGATTGGTTTCCTTTGGTTTATGGAGAAGCTCCAACCTACCATCGCCTTCTATAATCTGTAGATAACATAATAAAAAAGATATTTAGTTGAAAATATACAACTTATTTGAAAAGATATCTGCTATGAAAAATAGATATCTGCTTAAGTTTCAAATTGTTAGATTTTCGCTTTTTTTTAATTCAGACTGAGAATCGTCGAGAGGTATACATATAAAATTTGTAGGTTCAAACTGGAACACAATTACGAAAGGGAATGGTAAAGGCGTTGGAATTAAACTTCCTGGGAAGATGAAGAGGTAAACAGTAAAATGCATTTTTTCCAATGCGTTAAAATAAAATAAAAATAAAACAAAAATTAAAAATTAAAAAATTAATAATAAATAAATAAATGTGACAAGTGTCACATCCTCAGGTGCTGACGTGGCAAGCAGATGGAGCATGCCATTTAACTTTTATATATATAATTAATTCATCCAAACGATGCGCTTCAGCACGTTTTGGTTTACAACTAAACCCACATTTGTTAATTTTCTTCTCTTATTTAGGTTCCAGTTAAAAATTCAATTTCATCCATTTAATTGGTGGCTATAACATATCCCAATCCAAACCCTCATCTCTCAGATGATCTCTAAAAACCATATATAATTTTGTGCTAAATTAGGCCACGAATGTTTGTAGGAATGTCCAAAATATCTGTATTGTGTATACTCGGTTCGTTCACCAGTGTTGTGTATAACCTCTGATCAATCTTATCCTCCTCTCTCGAATCGGAAACAACTACTTCTAGTGATATATCTCCACAATATCTACTTGAATGAGAATTGATTATCCTACTAATCATTGGTGAAATAGTAGAAACATCAAAATCGGATGAAACTCTAGAGTTTTCATATTCCCAAAGAGCTTTTACTCTTCGGTAATCCCTCGATATCACAATATTCATCTTGTTTCGTCCTCTTTTCATGTTTCCTCGCTAGATATTTGGAGGATTTGGGAGGCGATAAGCACAACTAGGGTTGGATTTTTTATTTTTGGATCGTAAAAATTGGTTTGGTTTTCCCAAAAAGTGGTTGGTTTGTCGCTGCAGAACAATGTGGGTTTCTTTTTGAGAAATGCCCTCAAATAGCACCAAATGATGTTTTTGTTACATAATTACCACACATTTTTATTTAGGACAAAAATATCATTTTATAAAGTTCATAATTTTTTTTTTTTTTTTGGTTAATTATATTAGTATTTAGAGTTTAGTTTTTAGGGAATAGGGGGTAAGATTTAGGGTTTAGGGCTTAGGGTTTAGAGTTTTCTAAACCCTAAACCCTAAATCATAAACCTTAAAAATGTGAGGTTATGACTATCCTTTAATAAATATGTTATTTGTGTCTAAAATAAGAATGTGTGCTAAATATGTCACAAAAACTATATTTTGTGCTATTTTTGAGAATTACCCTATAAACTATCATTACGTTTTATCATTGTTTCTTACCACTAAAAACCAAAAATAGTTTTTTTTTTACCACTAACAAACCAAAAACAAAAATATATAGTTTTTTTTTGGTTTATAATTTTTTTTTTAAAACCTATAGGTCAATGTCGTTACTTGCAAAAAAGAATCTATAATTTCCATCACATTGGTCTGCTCATTTGCAAAAATGATTTCTTTTGATAACAAAAATCAATAGAAGAATACGGAGAAATATCTATCACTCACTCACGGCATTGTCTTTGGATCTTCTCGGATGTTCGATAAAATAATTACTCATGCCATTGTCTTCTTGAATATTCACCAAAAATGTCATTTCCAACTTTCAATGTCGTAACTTGATTTTTCTTCTCCTAACCTTTGACATTTAAACAAAACAAATACACTAATTGTTAACAACATGTCACGTCTACTTTAAAAAGACTTTTCTTAAGTAAAAAACAAAATTAAACTTCACTTTCTTTAAGGTTCTGTCCAAAAAATATAAACAAGAAAAACCATGAAGAAACGTAACTACAAAATCAAAGAATCAGAAATTATCTACCATGACTTGTTCTTGTTCTTCATCTCGACCACAACACTTCTTCTTCTTCTTCTTCTTCTTCTTCGTTCCATTTCTCAGCTTAGCACAACAATTTACCGTTGACATAGACAGTCCTGTTTGGGAAATTTCCCCAAACGTTTTATGTTTATCCCAACAAAGCAACTTCACCGATTCATCCTTCTCCAAAAATCTTAACCGTCTTGTATCTTCAATCCCTTCTCTTACTTCCAACACCTACGGCTTCTATAATCTCTCCATCGGAAAAATCTCAGAACAAGAACGAGTCGAAGCCATTGGACTCTGCAATAGAGTACTCACTCGAGCAAATTGTCTTACTTGTATCGCCCAAGCCGCGGTGAATCTAACCACAAGCTACTGTACACAACATAGAGAAGGTTACGTGCGGTCCACGAAATGTATGTTTCGTTATTCAGACAAACCGATTTTCGGAAAACTTGAAACGGTTCCTGTTTTGGAAGCACCGAACCCGAACAACGCAACGGGAGATAGAAACGAGTTTATTCGGTTGCAGAGCGAGTTACTTAACCGACTTAGACAAGTTGCGGCATCAGGTGGTTCTAAGAGGAAGTATGCTCAAGGAGATGGTCCTGGACCTCCACCTTACACGAGATTCTTCGCCGCTACGCAGTGTACGCCTGATTTGTCTGAGAAAGACTGTAACGACTGTCTTCTTTACGGTTTTCGGAACGCGACAAAGGGAAGAGTTGGTATTAGGTGGTTTTGTCCCAGCTGTAATTTTCAGATTGAGAGTAACTTGAGATTCTTCCGTCTTGATTCCGAGTATGAGCCTGATTCAACAACAGAGCCACAACAGCCAGGTGAAAACAGAGTAATTCGTTTTACTAAAAAAAAAAGAAAAACAGAGCACTCTGTTTTTATCCACTTTTGTTTAGATATCTATGTAAACTGAGATTAGTAACCTTTTTAACATACAATTAAGACCTACAAAATTTCTTTTTAATTTTACAAAATACTTTTGAATCCGACAACTAAGCCAGCTAAAACTGATTACTACTCTGTTTGAAAGAAAAAACACAAAAAGCAGAGCACTCTGTATTATGAACTTTCTTGGCAACTTTATTTTACTTTGCAGGAGAAGATAAATTAAAGATTATTGTGGCCACAGTTGGCTCTGTTGTTGGTTTTTCGATAATCATAATCTGTATTTACTTCTTATTGACAAGAAATAGAAGAAAGCAAAAACAGAGACTTGAAGGTGGAAAATTAATTTCAAAGTGATATCTTTAGATTGAAACTATTTTCTTTGGAGGGTTTTTAAATTTTAAAAACCTTTTGAATTTTATTGGTTTTGGATCAGGCAAAGATGTGGAAGACAACAAGATTAATGATACACAACTATTACAACTTGACTTTGATACTATAAGATTAGCAACTAATGACTTCTCTCATAATAACCATCTTGGAGAAGGTGGCTTTGGTACAGTTTATAAGGTGATTTGATTGATTGTTTCTTAAGTTATGTTATTAATCACATTTGTTTGATGATTTTAGTCTCTTACTTGTGTTTTTTTTTTTTCTTTGAATGCATGTAAAATTTATTTACACAAAAAAAAAAACCGTTTTTACAATGAATGTGACTTTAGAATCTGAGATGAAATAGAAGGTATCGATATAGAATTTGAAAACACAAAAATATCACTTCTGGTCTAGATTTCAAGGGGGCCGAGTAGCGAACCACAAGGTGCGACTATCGTCGTAAGTGTAGTCTCTTTGGTTTCTGATAGAGCTGAAACGGATTCTGACATTCTTGTCGATGACTTTTGCTAGATGAGCTGGAGAGGTGGATGCTTCAATTACTTGTGTTTCAATTATCACCAGGGTATTACTTGACTCTTACTTGTGTTTCAATTATCACCAGGGTATCCTTGATAATGGAGAAGAGATAGCTGTGAAAAGATTGTCAATGAAATCAGGACAAGGCGACGATGAGTTCATAAACGAAGTCTCATTGGTTGCGAAACTTCAACATCGTAATCTTGTTAGGCTTATAGGTTTTTGCTTAGATGGAGAAGAACGACTTCTCATTTATGAGTTCTTCAAGAACACAAGCCTTGACCATTTCATATTTGGTAACTTAAAACCCTAAACCTTAAACACAAGCATCTCTATCTCTAATATAATGAATTATCGTAATTAATCGTTTTCATTCTCAGATTCTAATAGGAGAAGGATCTTAGAGTGGGAAACACGTTATAAGATAATCTCTGGTGTTGCCAAAGGTCTTCTTTATCTCCATGAAGATTCTCGATTCAAAATTATTCATAGAGATCTTAAAGCCAGTAATGTTCTATTGGACGATGCAATGAATCCGAAAATCGCGGATTTTGGAATGGCAAAGTTGTTTGATACGGATCAAACAACTCAAACTGGGTTTACAAGCAAAGTTGCAGGAACCTAGTAAGTTTCCAAAAATAAAAATAACTCTTTTTAGTTTCTTACCAATTCTGTATGAAAGAAAACCAAAATTTTTGGTCGCTGCAGCGGTTACATGGCTCCAGAGTATGCAATGAACGGGCAATTCTCGGTGAAAACCGACGTATTTAGCTTCGGTGTACTAGTCCTTGAGATCATTACAGGCAAGAGAAACAATTGGTCTCCAGAAGAACAAAGCTCATTATTCCTCATCAGCTATGTAAGTGTACATATAAATAGGCTTACAATTTTTTGAAAACTATTTTACCACATAAATATATCTTTTTTTTAATAAAAAATGTTTTGAACATGACCTACAAATAGTTTGAGACAGTTTTGATTGCAACTCGGATTTTGTGTTATATGTATAGGTATGGAAAAGCTGGAGAGAAAGGAGAGTTATAAACATTGTGGATCCAAGTCTGATTGAAACAAGAGGTCTAAGTGATGACATCATGAAATGCATTCACATTGGTTTGTTGTGTGTTCAAGAGAATGCAGAGAGTAGACCAACAATGGCTTCTGTTGTTGTAATGCTCAATGCAAATTCTTTCACTTTACCTTTACCCTCGCAACCCGCTTTTTATTTGGAGTATGGAGAATCATCATCGTCAAGAGACAATCACACAAGTAGTATTGTGTCTTTGAATAGTGTTACAATTACTGAGTTAATCCTCGTTAATTAGTGTGTAAATACAAAAATGAAAACTTCTATTACTTTCTTTTGAAGTTTACTTCAAAATGTTTCACTATGTTTTTTTGGTTGTGTTGTAAAAACTTTTGTTAAGCGTGTGATAGAGGAATCAAGAGATGCATTTGTAATGAAAACCCGGTTAGAATAGTTTTTCTTCTTCTAGGTTTTAGGGGGTTTTTTTTTGTTGGTTTATAAATAAGTATCCTCCAAAAAGGATTTTAGAAGTAATTCGACTAAAAGAACCAAATTCATAACCGATATATTTCCCATATCTTTGCTTTCCTTAATTTAGTGATCTGAACTATAGAATTACATATATAAATTCATCAGACTATATGTAACGTCTCCACCGTCATCGTCCGTGAGCACCAACGCCTTCTTTTGGCCCGTGAGCTATATCCTCGTCCAATGGTCGGTACGCTACTTCGAGAGGTTTGAAAGACTTGTTATTATCTCTACAAACCACCACATGATATTTTCTCGTGTTTTGTCCTTACTCACACGGTAACAAAACTCACTTCCTGATAGGTTACCATCCTAGTAGTACTCCAGCCAAAAATATTTAATTTTGGGGTTCTCTCTGGACAAGTAACAGAAAAGATAAGTACATTTTGGTGACACATGTAACCAAATCAAATCTCTTAAACTTTCTTCATACACCACCATATATTTTCTAAAACTGGGATGTTACATATGTTCGACAGACTCTATGACAATTATTATGTTTGCTTTATTGAATATGTCTTTGTAATTTTTACTTATGCTTATAAATGTAATCATCAACCTAGATTCATATTTTCCTGTTTTTTGGGGGCAGTCGATCATATTGAACAGGGTCGTGTCCACCTTAATCAAATTCGACACATTTCCATTTCTACCATCCTTTTTCTATGTTTTTTCCTTATATGCAATGAATCTTTTTCCATCGCCAAGTAGCTTTAGAAAAAAAAATGAACCACTAAATTGTGTTTTATAAAAAAATTTGGTGGGGTCGAAATAATTTTTTTTATACACAGTTTATACTAGTAATTATTTTTTATTAGTACCACACTATTGAATTGTTATTTGAAGTAAAAGTAATTAATTTTTTTATGAATTTGCCACACAACAAATTTTACAGTGAATATACAAATTTATCTGAATTGTTATGATTTGTCGCCTTTGACTTCCAAACCTCTAGAAACAATTTTCAAGTTGATTGATATTCTTTTATATCGTCTATATGTTTTGGGTATGGGAAGCATCAACAATTACTTTGAGGTTTGAGCTTTATGATTTTTTTTTTTTTTTTTTCATTTGATATCTATAAATGTCTATCTTGTGTTGTATATTTTCACGCTTAATGGAATTCAAAAGATAGGAGGATATTTACCAACTTTCGCAAAAACTATTTTATCTTTGCTTTGTTGAAGATGTCTATGTAATTTTACTAAGGCATTTAAATGTAAGCAAATTACACAAGTTAATGGTTGATATTATTTTTGTACAGTCTACATGTGTTGGGTATGTGAATTTTTTAATTATTTTTTTGATAAAAGATTATAAGGGAAGAACTTTAACCACAACAAATACTTAAAAGTCTTTATTAAAAGAAAAGAAAAAAAATTACTTTAAGCTCTATGTTAAATCATCTTATCGTCACTCAGACGTAATTAGGAAGACAAATCAATGCTAAAAAATACAAGATTGTACAGTATATTTGGATTCGTCAACGTTAATTAGTTCAAGTCGCAATTAAAAGCCAGAGAAAAATTTCTTCCACCTGAAAAATGCATTGACCTGCTAGTGCTAGTCAACGTGTATTCCACTAAACAAGTCCTATGCATATATTTGGTTTCTCACTGCAATTCCTTTATTTGTTTATTTTATTATTTTTTATTGCTACAATTCAAACAATTACGGCCGTACTTTACTTTTTCACGCATGGAAATTACTGTAATATAGTGTACTAAAGAGAATGAATGTTAGTTCATAATCATTCTTCTTCATTATCAATATTTTTTTAATAGAAAAGGTGACTAAAATTTTCACATTTCCGGCAGTTTCGCACCATTTCTCTCATGTATCATTCTCCTATAAATAGCCAAACACTAAACTTACAAATAAAAACATCACAAACACTTATCAAATAACTAAGAGTTCACAAGAAAAAAAATATAAAAAAAGGGAGAATTCACAAGAAGAAGCGATGGTGCACTCTCGTTTTTTAAACCATGTTTTAGTCCTTGTGACCATTGCCATCTTATTCTCCACATTTGCAGAGGCCAATAGAGGCTTTGGCTGGGGTCGGGGTGGGAGCTCCAACTATTCAAGTGGTTCAGGTTCAACCCCGGGGTCAAGCTGGGGTTGGGGTGGGGGCTTTAACTACTCAGGTGGTTCAGGCTCAACCCCGGGATCAGGATGGGGTTGGGGTTCTAGACGAAATGGCTCAGACTGGGGTTGGGGAGGGGTTTCCAACAACACACACAACTCGGGGTCTAGGGGCTCAGGTTCAGGCTCTCACCAAAACGGCTCAAGCTGGGGTTGGGGTTGGGGCTGGGGTATTAACAAGAATCACAGCTCCGGATCTGGAGGCTCAGGTTCGGGCTGGGGCTTTGGTGGTCATTCTAAAAGCTATAATGCCACTTACAATGGACCTAGAAAGATCATAGTCGGTGGAGACAAAGAGTGGACTTATGGATTCAACTACGCGGATTGGGCTTCTAAGACTGCTCCCTTCTTTCTCAATGACATTCTTGGTGAGTCATGTTCCTTTTGACATTAACTCATATTTTTTAGGAAATGTATATTCTATAGTAATTTTGACAAATATTAATGAGACGTTATTCCAAATGCAGTGTTCAAATATAACCCACCAGCCCCATTTACGCATAGCGTCTACTTGCTTCCAAACCCATCGAGCTATGAAAAGTGTGACGTGAAGAAGGGCAAGATGCTTGCATCTCCGAAGCAAGGTGCTGGAAATGGCTTTGAGTTTGTTCTAACAAAGATGCAGCCTTACTACATTTCGTGTGGCGAGCACGACGGTGCTCATTGTAGCAATGGTACTATGAAGTTCACTGTCATGCCCATGCTTCCGAGTTGGTAAACTTTAGGTTTTCATTTTGTTGTTGTGTCGTCAATAAATGAGACATTATTTATATGTGTTATCAAATTCACATTTTGTTGGGATTGTTTGTGGTTTTGTTTTACGTCTTTATTATAAGATCATCATTGTTTATGTATACATATTACCATATTTAAATGGTAAAGTGGCAAGGTTTGGTATTTTTATGACAAAGTTTAAGAAGGTTGGTATCCGCTAATTAATGTCATAATGTTACAACTTTTAATGTCATATGTAGACAGAAATTACGATAAGCTATATGATAATAAGCGTATGTGATGGGTCATGGCAATGACGACTTTTGAACATTTCAAGAAGTGTGCACGATGTGCCCCATCGTTAACTAGCCGCTCGCTAGATGTCGATCGGGATTTGTATATGGTAGTATAGAGAAATAGTCAACGTGATTAAGTGAAGTTAAAACATCTTTTATATTATCAAAGACAAAGCAGTAGATGATTTATATATCTTAGTTGTGAAAATCATATCTTAGACGACTAAAGATAACTAGTTGAATAAAACTGTCAATTGTTAAGCCGACCCAATTCAGAGGGTGTCTATGTGAGGAGAAAAAAAAGCATTTGCCATAAGCCCAAAAGATTAAGTAAAATTTAGGATCCTAATTTTTAAAATTTTATTTTATTATATTAATATATTATGTAGTTTAGTGTTATTTTTCTTGAGTTTAAATTTTATTTTATATATTAAAAAAACATGATTAATTATTTCTAATATTTTACAATTTTAGTTTAAATTTTAGTATTTTTATCGATAAAATAGTGTTCACTAAAAATAGATTACAAAATAGTAGAACACTATTATTTATAGTTTAATAAAATAATACAAAATTTATCTTCATAGATTAAAAACAGTGTTTATTATGTTTAGTTTGTTAGAAAAAATATATCAAATTTTAGTAAACATACATATATTAGTACCATAGAAAAATGTATAACGGTTTTTCTTGTTCGCTTTAAATCTCGAAAACTCTAGGCAGGGACTCATACATGTAATTGGCTAAATAAGTTATTTGTCTATCTGTTGAAATGCTATGTATAGAGCATAAATACGTATATTTTAAGTGAAAATTATACTAGAATAGTTAGAAGTTTCCTAAAGTAGTACAGAATAGTGTAAATGATGGCCAAAAACAAATTGAGTAAAAACAAGGATCCCTATATTTTATAGAATGAGGCCGAGAGAGAAAACAAAATTAAAGATAGAATTATGAGTAGAAATTATATTATTATATAATTAATTTTAACTAAAAAAAATCATTATGAAAATTCTATAAAATAATCTAACATCACCTAAACATTAATTGAAAAAAAAGTCAGTTTGGTTCACAATGGAAGTTGAGATTTCTTGTATCAGAGAGCATCAGTTTCTTGTTTGCTCCTTATACATTTTCTTGAGACGTACGTAGAATTGTCAAGGTGTTCCCTAAACCTTGAAAGACCCTAATAGGGAACCCACCAACACTTAGTTAAATTTCATTGTTTTTGCCAAACTTTCAACTCCAACATTGGCCTTGGCTTCAAGGCTCTTGTTTTAATTACTGTATGTTTTTGTCTTTGATACAACTATTGTTTCTTTACGTTTACGTTTTTACGTATAAAGTAATCATTATTTCACATGCGCATATCTGGCAAAATTAAATGTTTACGGTTTAGCAATACAAGTATTTAGTTGTCTCACCTTGACATTAACCACGTTCAGCGTTTAACTACTTTTCAAACCATTACTTTGACCTTGAGTGTCCCAAAGAACTTGTCATTTGATTCTACATTTATATTTACGTATGCTTAATTCTTTCACTTTGAGCAACAATAATGATGACCGTTGACTTTCAAGATTGCTCCCTTTTCATCTTTCTCTGCTTCGTTACATTTCTCTGTTACAATCTCTTCTTCAAAAAACCAAAGGGCTCACGACTTGGCTGTGATTTGCCTCCAAGCCCTCCATCTCTCCCCATAATTGGCCATCTTCACCTTATTCTCTCTGTTCTAATCCACAAGTCTTTTCAGAAAATCTCATCTAAGTATGGACCATTCCTCTATCTTCGCATCTTCAACCTCCCTATAGTCCTCGTCTCCTCGGCCTCAATGGCCTACGAGATCTTTAGGTCTCAAGACATAAATGTCTCCTCTCGCGGTCCTTCTCCAATCAAGAAGTCTCTTTTGTTGGGATCATCTAACGTTATCAATGCTCCTTATGGAGAATATTGGAAGTTCATGAAGAAACTCATGGTCACAAAGCTTCTTGGACCGCAAGCAATCGAGCGGTCACGGAAAATACGTGCAGATGAGCTAGATCTTTTATACAGAAACCTTCTCGACAAGGCGATGAAGAATGAGAGTGTTGAGATCAGTGAGGAAGCAATGAAGTTCACTAACAACATGAGCATATGCAAGATGATCATGGGGAGGAGTTGTTCTGAGGAGAATGGTGAGGCGGAGAGAGTCAGAAGCTTGGTGACAGAGTCGACTACACTGACTACGAGTTTTTTCTTGGCGGCCGTCTTGCGAAAACCGCTTAAAAAGCTCGGGATCTCGCGTTTTAAGAAGGAAATAATGGGTGTTTCCCGCAGATTCGACGAGGTTTTGGAGAAGATTCTTGTGGAACACGAAAAGAAACTTGCGGAGCATCATCAAGGTACTGACATGATGGATGTTTTGTTGGAAGCTTATGGAGACGAAAACGCAGAGTATAAGATCACTAGAAACCATATCAAGTCCTTGATCGTGGTAAAATTTCCCTCTCATTAATTAAGTAGATTCATAAGCGAACACCATTGCTTGTCTTGACCAAGAAACTTTTTGTTACTATAGGATCTTTTCGTCGCAGGAACTGACACCTCAAGGCACACTATACAATGGATCATGGCCGAGATCATTAACAATCCTAAGATTCTTGAAAGACTAAGAGAAGAAATCGATTCCGTTGTAGGGAAGACAAGGTTGATTCAAGAAAAAGATCTACTAAACCTCCCTTACTTACAAGCTGTAGTTAAAGAAGGGCTAAGATTACACCCTCCAGTCCCACTTGTGCTAAGGACGTTCCAAGAAGAGTGTACGATCGGAGGCTTTTATATACCAGAAAATACCGCACTTGTTGTTAATGGTTACGCTATAATGAGAGATCCTGATTACTGGGAAGATCCTGAGGAGTTTAAGCCAGAGAGGTTCGTAGCTTCTTCAAGATTAGGGCTAGAGGAGGAGATAAGAGACGACGTAGTAAAATATATTGCGTTCGGAAGCGGAAGAAGAGGCTGTCCTGGAACAAATCTAGCTTCTATTTTCATAGGAACTGCAGTTGGAATGATGGTGCAATGCTTTGACTACAATATCAAAGGAGATAAGGTTAACATGGATGAGGCTGGAGGAATCAACTTGACCATGGCTCATCCTCTTAAATGCATTCTTGTTCCTCGAACCAAACCTTTCCAATCTAACCTGTAGAATCTGAGGTCGTTGATTTGTATGAAATAATAGCCTTTGACGCTTGTGTCTGAGGAGGAAATCTTTAAAGGTAAGTTTTAATCTGCAGAATCACTGCAATCTTCTCTTTTTCTCTCTTGATCTAATTCGTATACGTTTCCTGGTTACAGTTGGTTTAAGTTTGGTTTGTTTTTTTTACTTTTACGGTTTTCCTCGCACTGTTCTGTCGTCTCATTCTCTCCAATGTTTCATGAATCTTGTGAGACGAATGTGTAGCAGAGCAAAGAAACCCATAATTTCTCGTTGATAAGTTTTGACTTTCACAAAATTTATCATGAGATTTTTAATTGAAAAATTATTTATGATAATAAGAATTTCCACAAGGCTGTGGTCTAGTGGTTTGCGAGATCTAAGAATGTGCTAAAACACTTTTTCGGAGTTTGAGTCTCCCTAAAAACAAAAAATCACATCTTTGTGTGAATTCTAGGTTTGGACCAAGACAGCCTACATGGTAGTCCGGTAATAGGCGATCCGGCTACCTCTGTCATTAGTCGGAAAGCATTCCAAACTCGAGATAGGCAGTGTGGTGGTCCTTCGGGAAGAAATTCACTCTGTAGCACTTCGGTGCGTTCTTACCTAGGACTAACTAGATCCGCTAATAGAATTTATCAAAAAAAAAAGAAAAAAGAAAGAAAAAATTCCCTTTTTGTTCTCATGATCTTTTGGCATGCCAACAAAATTTAACATGATATCAGAATTTTACAAAACAATTTATACCTTACAAAAATTACAGAGTAAAAATTATATAATTTTTTATATCTTAAATTTTATCTTTATATATCATATAAAATTTTACAAAATTCCTCATGAGATATTTAATTGAAAAAGTTTATCATGATCTTTTGTCATGCCAACAAAATGTATCAATGGTATAAAAATTTCCTTTTTGTTGGCAAAAGAAAACGTCCAATAGAAACAAGACTTGGGCTGATTGGTTGCAAATTGTAAGGACTTTAGATAGTTGTAAAGTCTTAACAGTTATTTTTTAACCAATCACACTTTAAAGACTTTATTTTTTCTAAGGTTTTAAAAGTCTAACTGTCTCTCCCTCTTTATTATTAGTGTAAATTTTAAAAGTCTCATAAATGAGGCTTATAAGACTGTAGAAAAAATGTAAAGTTATGGACAAATGTTTTAAATGATTTTTTTTTTAATTAGAAAGGTCAATTCAAAATAAATAATAAGTTATACTCCCTCTGTATCACAAAAATTGATTTTCTGAATATTTCATACAAACAATAAATATTTAGTAATAAATACATACATTAACCACTTTTCCACATCCATAAACCAATAGAAATTCAATAATTCAAAAATTATTAATTAATATTTCTTGAAGTTTACAATTTACTAACATTGAATGATAAAAATGTATTTAAAAGTTTCAAAAATCAATCTTTCTGAGATAAGAAAAAACCTTTAGAAAATCAATCTTTGTAATACAGAGGGAGTAGTTAATTAATAATATGTAATACAACAAATAAACTTTGTTTCAAATGTTTTTATTTTGTTGATATATATAGCATATAAATATATTATTTTATATTTTTATTAAAAATAATATTTTGCGTACTAAATAAAATATCTGAAACAATTTCAGCAAATAAAAAACTTATAAATTAAAAGTTAACTTGTCCATTTTAAGATAAAAAAAATCACAAACTATTTTCATCTAAGTATTTTATCTTTGTAACTGGTAATGTTTTATATACACAATTTTGTAGCATTTGTTAATAAAGTAAATAACGAAACTCAATATTTAAAATAAAAATAAAAAAATAAAATAACGAGTGATAATCGATCAAGAATCATTCAATAACATTGGAGAAAATTTTAAAATATATATATTTAAAATCACAGTTTCTACAGCTTTTTGTTACCAATCAGACTTACCAAAAGTCTAAAGTAACAGTCTATTATAAAAGTCCTTACCAATCGGTCCCTTAATTGGAAGAAAACTAATTAATTAATGATTACTCGTAGATGTGATAATTACAAGAAATCTGAAAAGAAAAACTGTTGTAAATTAAATATTCTGTTCCCAAACCAATTGGGGTATACGTCGTAAGTTATCATTCACTATAAATACGTTTCTCACAAACCTAAACAGATCATCGCAATTCACAAAGCTAGCTAGAGTCACACAAATACTAAACAAAAGCATAGAAGAAGAAGAGAAACTATGGCTCTCTCTGGCTCGCAAAAGAAGCTGCTCATACTCGTCGTGGCCATTGCATATCTCTCTTCATCTGGCGCAGATGCATGGAGCTGGAGTTGGAGCAACGGGTCTGGTTGGGGTTGGGGATCCGACGGGTCAAGTAGCTCTAGCTCTGGTCCTGGTACAGACTCTGACGGTTCAAGTTGGAGTTGGGGTTCGTTCCCTGGCTGGGGCTGGGGTTGGGGATCCAACGGTGGCTCAGACAACTCGGGATCAGGTTCAGGTTCGGGTTCAAACTCTGATGGCTCTGGATGGGGTTGGGGTTGGGGCTGGGGATCCGACAGGTCAAGTGGCTCTGGCTCGGGTTCAGGTTCAGGTACTAATCCCAACGGTTCAACTTGGAGATGGAACTGGAATCCTAAGTCAGGCTGGAGTTGGAGTTGGGGCTCAAACAATAACGATTCTAACAGTTCGGGTTCGGATTCGGGTTCGGGTTCGGGTTCGGACTGTGAAACACCAAGAAAGATCGTAGTGGGAGGATCAGACGGATGGAAAAAAGGATTGAACTACAAAGAGTGGGCTTCCAAGAATGCTCCTTTTTACGTCGATGATGTTCTTGGTGAGTAAATTTATTTGGTTATATAGATTACTTTATTTTTAATGTTAAATATACCTAATTGATGTTAATGAATAATTTTTTTTTTTTTTTTATGGTGCAGTTTTCAAGTACGTCAGATCTGCTAAACGTAGGAATAATGTGTATTTGTTCCAAGACCCATGGAGTTACATGAACTGTGACATTAGGAATGGTAAAAAGATTGGTTTAACGAAGAAAGGATCACAAGAAAGCTTCAACTTTACACTTAACAAAATACAGCCTTACTTTTTTGCTTCGGGCGAGCATGATGGTGACTATTGCAGTAACCATAACATGAAGTTCACAGTCTTCCCAGTTCCTCACCGTTCTGATCAAATCCTTTAGCCTATTTGTTTTTATTTTTTATTTTTTAAATTATCCTTTAATATATGTTTTAGAAGTGCAAATATATATGATTTAGGGTGTTTGATTAATTTTTCTTTTATCTTTTAGGGATTTTTTTTTTGGATATTATGAGATTGGTCGAGATTTCATTTTTTAAAAATCTTAATAGTGATTTCCAATATGTGATAGATGTTAGTAAGAAAAACCACATGTAATGAAATATATGATCTCAACCGAAGTGACTAGCTTAGATTATAATATAATCATTATATGACATCACATGGTTCATGTGTTGTTACATACTGTATATCCATGTGTTAGGTTTACTGTATATTCATGTCTGAGGTTACAGTCAAGTATATAACTAATAGATAACAATTACGGTTTTAACCCTTTAAACAGTTATTGTATGGTTACGATTTTAAAATGGTATAATTATGGTCTAAAATACGGTTACGGTTTGATTTTGATCGTACCTAAATTTGTCCAAACATTGATATGAAACCAATAAACAACACATATATGAAATTAAAACCCGCAGCATACATAAGATATTCACCCAGTTTAGATAAGATAAAAGATAAAACCTATAAATAAGAAATAGTACAAGTAACTATTCCGACCAGAAGTTCGGTCGGAATTTAGTCGGAAGTTACACATATCGATGAACTGAAATTAGTTAGAATTTGAGGGTTGAAAACATATTTTTGTTGAAAATTGGTCAGAAAATGACGACAAAAAAAGGTGGTTAGAATTTCGTCAAAAACTATTATTGGAAAGTGGTCGGAATACGTCTGACTAGACTCTGACAAATATCCGACAAAATATATCGAGTACGTATATAAAAAAAATTATGACCAATTTCTGACCAAATTAACTAAGTTGGTCAAAAAATTTCGACAAATTATTTTATTTGTTAGTTGGATATTGATCAGAAATTTAGTAATTTAAAAAAAAATATATAAAAATATAAAACTAGAAAAAAACTTAATTAAATCATAAAAGTCTTACAACTATCATATAAAACAGAAAAAACAATTACTCAGAAAAACTGAAATTGTCATCGAGATTTGTTGATCCTTCTCGATTTGGAGGTCTTCAGGATGGTGGAATGACATTGGAGTGGAGTACGAGATATCTCCTTGAGCTGCTTGTAACTCACTAATAGTTGATTTTGTTTTGTCCAAGTCTGCTTTGTTGCATGCAACTCAGCTTCCAATTGAAATTACTAAGTGTGTGCTAGATCTATATCTTTGTATGATGAGAGATTATATGTGTATAAGAGTAAAGAAACGACACAGAGATTTGTTAACGGGGTTCGGTTAACCTACATCCCCGGGACCAAGTCCAGAAATCATTCACTAGAAAAGGCCGCAACCTACAATTGCTATATGGATACCACACCACTCTTTTCTAGAATTACAATGAAAGAAGACTACCACTCATTGTCTTGTCCGGCGAGTGTAGCTTCAGCAAAACCACCAACAGATCTCTCCATCTGGTGGGGCGACGTCAACACACACATGTGTGCTTCTCTCAGCAAAACCCTAGACGCGCAGCTTTTCTCTGTCGCAGCTGCAGCCTATTTATATGCTCCTCAAAACCCTAAACTTCACAGTATTGGGCTTCACAGTAAAACATGGCCCATGTGGCTTCTCTAATGATCTCGAAACCCACATGACACTATTCTCTCTTACTGGATCTTCTCAATAAGATCTCAAAGGCACGTCATCATGTCTGAAACGTGACTTTCTTATTACGCTTCAATTCATTAGTTTCTCTTCATGGCAATTCTTCAGCACGTCACCTGTGTTACACAGACGGTTCTTGTGCATAAACATACTCGCCCATATTGCAAAGCAGTCTGTATCATCTATTGATATGTGTCATCATCTTGAGTCTAACAATCAGTTACAAATATGCTTTCATTCTCTCCCTTTGTTACTGAGCTTTAGAACTCAAGATTACCTTGTAATTTTGTACTGTGATGATCTTTAACCTCCAACACTGACTCATAAATTTTTTCTCTAAGCTGTCATGCCATATGTTAAGAATCTGTTACAGTGTCTGTCGTAATTTCTGTCACAATATCTCTGTTTCATCTGACACACCTGTTGTATCATAACACGTTCCAGCAATTACACAACTCAGCAGCATCACAAACTAACACCAATTTCACTATATTCATCAATCTGCTATGCATGCCATCATCTCCATCATATGGAATAGATACATATCCGTAAAACTTTCCCTTATTGTTAGGAATTTTCTACAAAAATAATAAAATGTAAATAAAATTGTAAACGTTATTAAAATAAAAATATAACATAAAAAACACCTCGCGATATATTGTCCTATCAGCTTATGCGAGAAAAACGTTTTTGGGATTATGTGACTCTTGTGTCAACTGAGTCAAATTAGTTTTGAAACGTTTTTATTAGTTACGTTTTTATACTCACCTAGTTTTTATAAGATAAAAGTGAAAGCATGAAGATGCTTGATCAACAAAGATCGTCTGTGGAACACAAGAACAGCTGGACGTGAGTAGCAGCGAGCTGGAATAGAGATGACGTGGCGAGCTGTGATTGGACGAATGATGTTGCCTTGTGTAACAGACGAGAATATTGCATATATTATCGAATCAAGGAAACAATGATTTGAAGATATCTAGATTTAGGAAAGTTAGGGTTGCAACTTGTGTGTTGCTATCCCTATATATATTCAGCTTAGACATTAGGGTTAGGTAGCCGCTCTAAGCAAAAGTTTCACAAGTTCTAAAGCGGAAAAGCTTATTAGGGTTCTTGGTGAGTGAACAACGAGTGAAACACAGATGTTGCTGTGTAAGTGAGATTGGGTAGTTAGGAATTGGTCAGTGACAAGTCTTGTTGACTGCGTGTAAACCTGATTAAACAGATCTGTTAGATTGTTTAAGTGATTCCTAAATAAAGAAAAGAAGTGTCTTTTCATTATTGCTGCGTTCTAATTATAACAATTGGTATCAGAGCAGGTGACCGACTTTATACAGGTTGAGATCCTGAGGAAGAATGCAGCCAAGTATGGATTTGATAGTTTTACAGAAGTCTGTCGTGCTGGATGAACACGAATATGGTGAGTGGAAGGTTCGTATGATACAACTGATTCGAGGTCAAGGAGAAGATGCATGGACGGCTGTTGAAGATGGATGGGAAGCTCCGTATGACACCACAGAAGCAGAAGTGAAGATCGTAAAACCTAAAGCTTGTTGGACAGACGATGAGAAGAATCGATCCAAATTCAATGCAATTTTTGGTGCTGTGAATAAAAACGATTTCAAGTTGATCTTAGGATGTGAGTCGGCTAAACAAGCATGGGACATCCTGCATAAGTCCAATGAAGGAAATTCCAACGTCAAAAGAACAAGGTAAGATCACTTAGCTACTCATTTTGAGAATTTGAGAATGGACCCGAACGAGCCTGTCGCTCAGTTTAGTGCAAAACTGAGTGCTATTGCGAATGAAGCTAAAAATCTGGGTAAAACTTACAAGGATCACAAACTTGTCATGAAACTCATCAGATGTCTTCCGCCTAAGTATGCAGCACATAAGGCTGTGATGAGAGAAGGTGGTAACACAGATACTCTAAAGTATGATGATTTGGTTGGAATGCTAAAATCTGAAGAAATGGAGGCTGCTGAAGATTTGAAGACTCAGTAAAAGGGAATAGCTTTCAAAGTGGACGAAGTTAAGAATGATCAACTACAAGAAATTCGAGAAAATATTGCTCTGATGGCCAGAAATTTTGGGAAAGCTCTGAAACGTGTTGAGAAAGGACAAAGCTGAGACACCAGTCGTTGGAACAGAGGTGACACAGGAAAATCTGGAAATAAATTCAGCAGAAATGAAAAAGACAAGTCTGACAGAAGATGTGATGTCAGGTGTCACGAGTGTGAAGGGTTTGGGCATTACAAGACAGAGTGTCCTATGGCTAAACGCAAAGAAATGAAATGTCATGAGTGCAAGGGTGTTGGACACGTAAAATCTGAATGTCCAAGTATTCTTAAGGGAAACAAAACATTTCTGAGTTTCAGTGATTCAGAATCTGACAGTGATGAAGAAGAAGAAATGCTGAATTTTGTGGCTTTCAGTGCAAAGAGTGTTGAAAATTCTGTTGTTTCAGAATCTGATTCTGATGAAGATGAAGAATTGGATAATGCCGATAGCTATCGTGTGTTGTACGACAACTGGGTGATGTTGAGCAATGATAAACTTCGTCTCTTTCAAGACAACTTGATGCTGCAAGCGAAAATCAGTCTGTTGGAGGAAGAAGCCAAAAAGAGAAAATTGGTGAAAAGATTCCACCAACTGAAAAGGAATGGTTTCAGAAACGACTAAAAGATATGCAAGAAGAATGCAAGAAAGAAAAGGAGAAAACCATTATGATTGAGAAAGAGCTGAATGAAAATCACAAGAAGATCAGGATGTTGAACAACGGAGAAAAGAAACTGGATGAAATTCTCTCGATGGGAATTATGGATTCCCAGCATCATGGTCTAGGATATCAACCAAGAAACTCCACTGCTTCACAGACATGTGAAAAAGGTATCAGTTTTGTTAAAGGGAACTTGAATCATGAGGCTGAGACAAGCAAACTGAATGTGGATGTTTCGAAGGAAAAGAATGCAAGTTCAACAGAAAAAGCAGTTTGTAAGAGTGTCCCAGTTCTGCAGAAGAGGGTTGAAAAGAAGAAAATCTGGAAAAAATCTAGGCGAGGCAGAGGAGTCTACAAATGCTTTCACTGTGGAAAGACAGGCCATACCAGGTCAGTGTGCTACAGGTTTAAGAATATGATTAGACATCTCTGGCAAGCTCAAAAATGTTTCATTGAACCATCTAGATTATGTCATGTATGGATTGCCAAGAAAGATCTCTACAGCAAACACCCAGAAGTGGATGAGAAGAATCATTGTGAGAATCTTAAAGAAACTGGAGAAGTCAATCTGGTGTGCAATTTTACAATCATTCAATTAGACGAACCTGGGGAGCTCACAGACATGTCAGCCAAGGTAGTATACAACTCAACAGGTGAAGCATGCAATAATTCATGGTACTTTGAGAGTGGCTGTTTGCGACATATGACTAGTGATGTCAGCTCTTTATCATCATATGATACTGCTGTTGGAGGAAATCTCACGTTTGGAGATGGAGGAAAAGGTTTTATCAAGGGCAAAGGATGTCTTGAGAGTGATGATCAACCACCATTAGAAAATGTCTACTATGTAGAAGGCTTGAAAGAGAATTTGATCAGTATCATTCAGCTGTGTGACGATGGCTTGAAAGTGATCTTCACAAAAACCGAATGTTAAGCTGTTGATGAAAATGGTAACACTGTTTTGTATGGTGTTAGATCAGGAGATAACTGCTACATCTGGAAGACTTCAGATACATGTCTGTCGCCTGTCATATCAGAACTGGAGTTGTGGCACAAACGACTTGGGCACATACACGTTCAGAGTCTAGTGAAGATTGCCAGAGCAATGATACATGGCAATAACGTGCCACACAGATTTTGGGCTGAAGCTGTTGACACTTCATTCTATACTGTTGCTAGTTATTTTCTGAGTTTGCAAATCACATAGTCTGACGAAGTTATTTTTATCTCACAGAGCACTTATGCCAAAAATCTGGTTCAACGATTTGAGATACAGACAAGCAAAATGGCACGGACTCCTATGAGCACAACCTGTAAACTATTGCAAAATGAAACATGCGAAACTGTAGATCCGACACTCTATCGTGCAATGATTGGGAGCGTATTGTACCTTACAGCTAGCATACCGGATCTATGTCACAGTATAGGTGTTTGTGCTCGTTTTCTGGCGAATCCTCGCATGTCCCACCTTGCTGCTGTGAAACGTATCATCAAATACGTCAAAGGTACGATTGACCATGGGTTGTATTACACAAAAGAGACTAATCAGAATC